>CM034155.1:592344247-592801656 GCA_019776745.2 Taxus chinensis
GATGATGAACCCACCTTCACAAACTCTTGCGAAACTGCACTCTTCTCATACCCATCATATTACAATATGGAAATTACAATATTTGAAGGCAAGATAGATGTTAATGTTTTAGATAACTAGCTTAACTTAGTACATTCCTACTTTGTAGTGAATTCCTTTTCTAGAAAATATTACTTTATTTGTTTTACAGTTTGATGGTGGGAAAATTATTGATGATATCTTCATTAACTTTTCTCAGCTGCATCAAAGCCCTAATAAGTTTATCCAAGAAAACACTAATACTTTCCACACCTTGATTTCCAAGCTAAATATCTAGGATATTCAGCAACCCGCTAAACACGGGAATGCTAATGTCAGCCATGTTTCACCCTAAGCCACTTCTCTTTCTTTAAGTCGAGCAATGTTCGCCAAGTATGGATTCCCCAAAGTCACTCTGACTTCATCAATCGTTCCCACTTGTCATGCACGAGCATCCTCCAACACTTTCAAACTTGGAGCAAAGTTTAACAGTGAATGTCTCGTGTCATATAAGCCTTTTTAAATATAAAGAGAACCAAAAATTAAGCTCCACTCGATACATCCCCTTTGATGTTTACATCATACATTTCACATACGTTTTCTAATTTACTAATTTAGATTGTGAATTGAGAGTTCTACTGACTGGGACCTTTACAACTAGACTATTTTCCACTAAAACATGGTGTATAAGTCCACAATGGAGAGGATACGGTGGAGAGCGTAGGGAAAAATAATTTAAAGTTATATAAGATGTACTTACAAACAACTCTCAACAGATACCACATAATTCTGACTCCACTCGTAAAGTCCAATATCGAAGTAACAATGGAGAAAGACAACAAGGTTGTCATGCCGAAGGCATTTCCCAAATGGGAGAGAGGGTTGCTGCTGCTGACAGGTACCAGGAGATGGATAACAGAGATGGTGAGGCAGATGATGTTGACGTACAGAGTTATATGACCCGTTTAGTGTACTTCAACGACTATGTTTCAGTTTCTAAGAATGTTCAGCTTCTGATATGGATAAAGGAGATGGTATATATTACAACATTAACATAGCTATGGAATTGAATTCAATAATCGGACGGATGGAAAGCGTTAGTTTGGAGTCTGGTTGATGATGTGGCCCATGCACACAAATTACTTCTTCAGTTCCATGCTGGTAGTAGATGGGTGTCCAAGTGTTACAGCATGGCCAAGGGACAAACCATATAAGCCATTTCCCGGCCACCATTTTTCTGTCAGAGCTACGTGAAGAACAAGTTAGCGACCCCTATTTACAAAATACTTGTAGGGTTTTGTTTTTATTTTTGTTCTTTTTCTTGAAAGATTGTGACGAGGATTCATATTACAGAGGATCTGAAAAACTAGATGATTCCAAGCCAAATGTATGGGATTGGAGTTGATATGAACACATGCACACTTAAGAGGTATGAGGTTTGAAACATATCCTTCATATTATTTATTTTTCATTTATAGATATTTTGAAATAATAAAGATGCAACACAACCTTTTACTTAGAACATTTTTTTCATTTATAGATATTTTGAAATAATAAAGATGCAGCACAACCTTTTACTTAGAAATTTTTTATTCGAAGAATATCTTCCCAAATTTGTCACCTCTCAAAAATAATAAATCAAATATTCAAATGAAAGGACCCACTACGGTGTATTATTGTTGTTGTCCTACACAATCTTTTTTTTGAATGAAATTTGAAAAAAAATCCTTACCTAGCATATTCTTCCATTAAAAAAATGATCATTTATGATGTCATAAGCTTACTCAATAAAAGATTTCATGACCAAAAAACATGTTCCACAGAGTGTATTATGATGTAACTAATTATTTAGTGTAAATAGGTGGAGATGTAGATAGGGAAATGTTGATGAAGTTAAAGTTGAAGGATTATAGGTGAAACATTGGATGAGGAAGAGTTGTGATGGAAAAAAAGACTGAGAGAGCGGAATTTTTGGGTTGGGGAATATGTTAAAGGGAACGTAGGAAATCCTCCTTTTATCCCCAACAAGTTTATATGGACCACATGTCACTTTATTTTACTATCACCACATTATATATTTAATGCAATGTTTATTGAGCGTTACATCTATTTTAACAATTGCCAACTTGAAAGGACATGTTTTTTAATTAGCTTTACATTGTTTAGAGCTTAATGCAATCACATTGTTATGTGGTTTAATAACATAAGCATGGAAGCTAAGCACAAGTGAAAATAAGGTATAAAATCCACACAAGGGTGTCGATTCAAGGGGTTAGACATCCACAACTCCAACAACAATGATGATTTCTTTTGTTGATGTTATGTTGTCTCTTCCCATAGAATATAGGCTAGATGACAAAGATTTCTCTTTTATTTTTCTTAAGTAGTTGCCTGCTTTTAACACTAAACAAAGCATATCTGATGTAGAGGAACGCTGATGTTAATATCATCTATGTCTTGTTGTGTATAAATCCTTGATTTCTTTATATTCTCTAACATAGATGTAGTTTAACAATTTGCATACAACACCAGGCAAATTATTTATAGAGGTGTGTGCATGTTTAACTGTAGAGTATTTTGTTATGTATATACTTTACCAAGTTCATTTAATAGAAATTTTGAGTCAACTTTACAATTCCTTCCCAAATTTGAAACGTGTAACTTTTAGTGCCTACTCAGGAAATCCTATAAAAAAGGTTTGTAAAAAATTTCAATGCATACTGGATCTATTTGGTTTACATGTAACTCGATTATGCTATTGGATTCATGACTTGATTCACCATTCACTCAACTCATTTCAATGCTTGGTTCTCTTTATACTTATGCTCTACCTTGTGGATGAAATCTCACTAGTACATGGTGCTTAAGCTCGGTTCTGTCTCATATCCATCAAATAACCATTTCATGTAGTTCTCTATTAATATGTTTGGCTCCATCTTATCTACATTTCACTATCACCTTAACTCTCCCGTTGAGTTTGAGGCTTTTTATAGCACCGTCATGTATGTAAATTGTTATTTTCTTCATGTGTAATGTCTCCAAGATAATTTGATTTTCTCATATACATCCTTGATAACACTGGGTCACCTCAAATCCATTATCATCAGTCACCACACATTTCTCCATTCAGGCTTGGATTGATTCTTGGAATCAAAAGTAACATGATGATTTGGGGTGAGATTCACATGTACAAAATAAACTAACCTCCCAACATTTAACACTATAAAATGGAAAAAAAATGTTTTAAATAAGTGATGATAAATAAATGGGGTAAGTGCACGAAGTTGGTGGACAATTCTGTGGACATAAAAACCCAAAATAAAGGAACCGTGAGCGCGGTTCTAAACCATGATCATGGAACTCTGAGACAAAAATTAGCAGTCCCGCGACTCCTTATTTTCCTCATTTTTCATTTCAAACCGTGATTTTTCCTAAACGTTTTTCACGTGCACTTTGAATACCACCTCAAAATTGCTCATCGGACTTCTGGATAGTGATAGATTCAACCATGATGCCAAGACGAGGAGGTAAGTCCCCGATTGTAATCATTTTTTTGTGTTTGAGGTTTTTTTTTTTGCATTTTCATGGGTTTTTTGAAATGTTTGTTTATGTATACAATTTTCTTGTTTTATCAGTTGGTCGGCAAGCTCGAAATCATGCAAACTGCCAAAACATTCCTCAAAACCCACCGAACATTCCTCAAAACCCTCCGAACATTCCTCAAAACCCTCCTCCAAACATAGATCCACCTCCTGTGGCTCCTTTTGTCCCCACTGAGCCAACAGGAATGCAAGATAATATCATTGAAAGAATCTGATCAAATCAAATTGTCATTGAGAACCTAATTCAAACTATAAAACAAAATCATGCTACAAATCCATTCCGCATGACTTTAGCCAATACATTGCAAACATTGATTGGCGAAGTTGAGTCCGCAACCAACCAAATACATAGATGGAACACCTTTAGAAGTGACTGTAGGCGGTGGTATACGGATAAACTATCCCACGCGGCTGTAAAAGACAAAAAAATTGGAAAAGACCTCATTTGTGCATTATTTACCGACCCTAGAACCAATGCCCCATGCAATTACTTGCAAACGGTTCCTAATCCATTGGTACCACGATGACAGAATCAAAAACAATTTTTGGGACCGATGGTGGATGGTTTTTGATTATCCACCATGCAACAACAATGAGGTTCGTGCTCAATGAGGTCCCGAATTATTTTAACTTTTCTGACTTTTTTGGTCGAGGAGGTGGCTCTACACAGAGCAGACCTGGTGCATGCATAGGTCAGCCTAGGATTCCCCATGCCCCAAAACCCCCACTTCCTTCAGTTATCCCTCCTACAGTGAAAAAGGTTGTGGAGATTGATACATTGCATACATTGAGGGATCTCACTAACACTCTCACCCAACATAGTGACTAGATTACATCTGGTGATGTTGGTGGAGGCGCCAGTTCTAGCGCACCACACCACTGTGGATCATGTGGTGCCATATGCACTGCAGGCGAGACATCATTTGCTGGTTCACAGGATTTCTTTTCTATAGATGAGATGCTAGGGAATATTTTTGGAACTGGTGCCACTGATATTGGTCTTTCACAGGTAAATTTCAAATAAATTTAAATTATATATATATATATATATATATATATATATATATATATATATATATACAATAGTTTAATTCACATGTTTGAGATATATATATATATATATATTTGATTGTACGTCATGTACATACATGTAAAAAACTAATTTTTTATTTTATTTTAAATAGCAAGAGTCGGTGAAGGAAACATCCGACGTCTACATGCTAGCTATTGTAGCTGGGCGTGTTTCAAACGTAAGTTTCAAGTTGTACAAACTTACATTTTCAATTTCACTTGATTGCACTAGATTATTATTATAATGTTTCACATGTATGTTTTACATATTAATATTTTTCTCTTTTATACATAGGAGCCTGGCGGGTCATCATCTGCTCAGGGAACTGAGGCTACTGGCACACCTCACACAAGTGTTACGCAGGTTAGTAAATCTCTTTACACTTTGTTTCTAATTACTGGAAGTTCACGTGGATTACATGCTTTAGACCTCTGTTATGTGGTGCACAGTCATGTCGATTTTAATATTGATTTGTACATGTTTTTTGTATAGCTTATGGTTGCTAGAGAGACTCCTCCATAGGCAGACTATGGAGGTTGCTGTAGATATTGCCACAGCATCTGCAGATCCACTAACTGAGGTACATTTTTTTAAATTTGTTAAATTTTGGAGGTTCATTATTTCTTATTACTTAAATCTACAATATCAAATTTTGTATGTATATGTGAAATATTTAATTTGAAAATTAATTATTTATATGTAGCTTACCCCTCGTGAGTCTATTGTTGTCCCTGCGATGCGTCAACAACAAATTGATAGGGATCATGACATTGCGGTAAGATTTCACATGCATTTTAACTAAATTGTACAAGTTTTTAAATTTTGAATGTATTTTAAAATTTTGGGTGTTGAAAACTTGTTGTTTATGAATGTGCAGGTTAGGTTGCAGGCATGCTTAGAGACACCTAGGACCACACGGATGAAATCCGTAGTGGCATCTCCCTCCACTACATCCCCAGGTCGTGGACGTGCTACTTCTAGCAGGGCAAAGAGAGGGAAGATGTTTCATGAGTAGATTCATAGTCCACCTGGATGTACATATGTGGTCATGAGTAAATTTATAGTCCATTGTATATATATAGCCTTTTGCGACTGCATGTGGTCCCATATGTACATTATGACACACTTAGTTCGAGATGTACACATACATTATGAACTTATACATATATATTTTCAGAGACGTGCATCTGGAGCACACTTTGTTTGATTCTTATATATCCATGTGTGTTGGTTTTCATAACGATAAATCTGAACTATATATGTTTGATTTGATTTCATTGCATGTATGATATCCTTCTGTGTATGTTTTCATAACCATTTAAATTAGTTCTCTGATATGTACATGTTTGATTTAAATATTTAATCATGTCTTCTTGTATTTGAATTGAGATGAAATTTTTTCATTAGATTAGGTATTTTCATATGGTTTCCTGCTTCAAATTTCAAGTGTTTTCGATCTCTAGAATTGCAAGGATCTAAAAAGGCAAGTTTTTTCTCTGAAATTTTAAATGGGATGCTATAAAAAACTAGGGTACCAATGGAAAATATTTTTAGATCATCTTCAAGGAGTTCACATGAGTAGAAGTTACCGGTAAAATTGAAGGGGAAATGGAGCAAAAATGAAGGAGATATGAGCAAAAATGTGATTTTTGCAATAGGGTTTCTTGAAAATTTAGTAGCATAACTAAATATACTAGCAACAATGAAGGAAAATGAAATATTTTAAAAAGGGATTAAAAAATAGCTAAGTGTATTTTTATACTCACCTCTTAACATTAACCTAGCTAACTCACCTTCTAACTCATGCTTAACCATTCTGGATTAACCCGGGTTACATGGCATGACAGGGTAGGGTTACAAGCCTTAAGTGACAAAGGGACTTAAAGGGGAACTGTGAGAAGGGGTTAAGTATTCATGAGAGGGGGAAACATAATCAAGTTGGGGTGCTGAGGAATTGAATACCGAGTGAGAATGTTACAAGCCTTAAGTGACGAAAGGGAGAGATTTCATGTGGTGGTGCATTCTGATGTCCCAAGTTGAAACTTGGGTAAAAATTTGACAGTAAGCCCTTATTAGTATTCTTAGGTTCCACCCATCGCATGAAGAATCCTCCTCTAATGAAGGATTCTTAGTATTCTTAGTATTATCCCTGAGAGGTGTACCAAGCGCATGCATTCTTGTGCCAAGAATGCACAATGGCTTCTTTTAGAGCTTCAAACCTCTAGGTGATGGTATGGGACAAAATGTCATACAAGTTCTCTGAGTCAGATGAAAACACAACTGAGCTCACCAAGGAATGAGAATCAAAATTATTCATCTCACTCACAAATGGGATATTATTTTCCTAGTGGAATTTCTCTTTCTTGATCTCAACTCTATTCCTATTGATTTTAAAAAATATGACCAAGAACAATCTAAACAAAGAGATAATCTCAGGAAATTTATCATGTTCCCTTTTTCAAGGATCATGCTCACCCAATGGTCACATGTCCTTTTTTGCTGTATGAATGCTTGATCTTGCTTGTTGGACTGGGGGGTTGAAGTTTTAGATGGGAGGCATTACTTCAATTTGAGGCAGAGATGATTAATCTCATGCAATCAATGATGGCACTTATGAATAAGAGGTCCTCACACATGTGTTCCCTTAATTGTTTGATGATTTTTACTTATACTCCTAATTCTGTGTCTAGTGATATGTGATGAAGAATCATATTACAATGCAAAAATAATGAGCATGTAAGCACATAGCTGGGGCAGCAAAGGATGGAGAGAGATCACCAAAACAACATAGCTCAAGGGAGAAAAGCAAGGATAGTGATGAAGAAGGTCTAAGAGGACAGAGGCAAGTCCAAAGAGAACAAGAGAGATGGAAGGTAAACAAGTGACAAATTGAATGTTTTGAGTCCTAGGAAATGAATGAAGGCTGAGGAGTGAGAAGTCATGCCTCAAGATGTTGTGGCACTGAACTTACTATGCTGACATGTCTGGGTGGCTAGGTGAACGCTAGAGGAGGTGGTTTTTCGGTGCGTGAAAGGATCATTGCTTCCAGGCTACTTCGTTCGGGCATAGTCCCTTAAGAGCCCTGAGACCAAAATATCGTTCAACTTCTGACGGGTGACTACTTGGACTCCATGGCACCTAGAGATGGCTCATCTAATCTGACACTTTAGTGTAGGGACCCTATACAAAATCCTCTCTCAGCTTTTTCCTTCTCATTTCGGTGCTCTCACTGTCCTATTGTTTGCAAACGCACGAAATAGTGCAGTTTGAGCCAATGTATTGGTTGTCAAACGCTATATTTTGTAAATAGTGGGTCGTGGCACTAAACTGACTGTGCTGGCATGTCTGGGTGGCTAGGTGAATGCTAGAGGAGGTGGTGTTTCGGTGCACGAAAGGGTCGTTGCTTCCGGGCTACTTCGTTCGGGCGTAGTCCTTTAAGAGCCCTGAGACCAAAATATCATTCAACTTCGACAGGTGACTACTCAGACTCCGTGGCACCTAGAGATGCCTCGTTTAATCCAATACCTCAGATATAGGGACCCTCTCCATAATATATTCTCTCAGTTTTTTCCTTCTCATTTTGGTGCTCTCGTTGTCCTATTGTTTGCAAACACATGAAATAGTGCAGTTTGAGCTAGTGTATTGGTTGTCAAACGCTATATTTTGCAAACAGTGGGTTGTGGCACCAAACCAACTACATTGGCACGTCCGGGTGGCTAGGTGAATGCTAGAGGAGGTGGTGTTTCGGTGCGTGAAAGGGTCATTGCTTCCGGGATACTTCGTTTGAGCGTAGTCCCTTAAGAGCCCTGAGACCAAAATATCATTCAACTTCGACGGGTGACTACTCAAACTCTGTGGCACCTAGAGATGCCTCGTCTGCCCTGAGACCAAAATATTGTTCAACTGAAATAGTGCAGTTGGAGCCAGTGATTGGTTGTCAAATGCTATATTTGCAAACGGTGGGTCGTGGCACCAAACCGACCTGCACCGGCAAGTCCAGGTGGCCAGGTGAACACTAGAGGAGGTGGTGTGTTTGGTGCGCGAAAGTGTCGTTGCTTCCAGGCTACTTCGTTTGGGCGTAGTCCCTTAAGAGCCTTGAGACCCAAATATGTTCAACTTTCGACGGTGTGACTACTCAGACTCCGTGGCACCTAGAGATGCCTCGTCTTGATCTAAAACCTCGGTGTAAGGATCCTATATAAATCCTCTCTGGTTTTTTCCTTCTCCATTTCGGTTCTCTCGTTGCCCTATTTGTTTGCAAACGTGCGAAATAGTGCATTTAGAGCCAGTGATTGGTTGTCAAACACTATATTTTGCAAACGGTGGGTCATGGCACCGAACCGACTGCGCTGGCAAGTTCAAGTGGCCAGGTGAACGCTAGAGGAGGTGGTGTTTTGGTGCGCGAAATGGTCGTTGCTTCCGGGCTACTTCATTCAAGTGTAGTCCCTTAAGAGCCCTGAGACCAAAATATCGTTCAACTTCGACGGGTGACTACTCAGACTCTGTGACACCTAGAGATGCCTCGTTTGATCCAACACCTTAGCGTAGGGACCCTATATAATAGCCTCTCTCAGTTTTTTCCTTCTCATTTCGGTGCTCTCACTGTCCTATTGTTTACAAATGCGCGAAATAGTGCAGTTTAAGCCAGTGTAAGGTTGTTAAACACTATATTTTGCAAACGGTGGGTCGTGGCACCGAACCGACTATATCGACATGTCTGGGTGGCTAGGTGAACGCTAGAGGAGGTGGTGTTTCAGTGTGTGAAAGGGTCGTTGCTTCCGGGCTACTTCGTTCAGGCGTAGTCTCTTAAGAGCCCTAAGACCAAAATATCGTTCAAATTTGACGGGTGACTACTCGGACTCCGTGGAACCTAGAGATGCCTCATCTAATCTGACACCTTGATGTAGGGACCCTCTACAATAACATTTCTTGGTTTTTTCCTTCTCATTTTGGTGCTCTAGTTGTCCTGTTGTTTGTAAAAGCGCGAAATAGTGTAGTTTGAGCCAGTGTAAGGTTGTCAAACGCTATATTTTACAAATGGTGGGTCGTGGCACCGAACTGACTATGCTGGCATGTCCGGGTGGCCAGGTGAACGCTAGAGGAGGTGGTGTTTTGGTGCGCGAAAGGGTCGTTGCTTTCGGGCTACTTCGTTCAGGCGTAGTCCCTTAAGAGCCCTGAGACCAAAATATTGTTCAACTTCGACCGGTGACTACTCGGACTCCGTGGCACCTAGAGATGCCTCGTCTAATCCGACACCTTGACATAGGGACCCTCTACAATAGCCTCTCTCAGTTTTTTCCCTCTCATTTCGGTGCACACGCGTAGGTATGGTCTTGTAAACACTTGGGGAGGAGTCGTTTTCAAAATTTACAACATTTTCAAAATTTACAACTGTTTCAAAATTTACAACATTTTCAAAATTTACAACTGTTTCAAAATTTACAACATTTTCAAAATTTACAACTTTTTCAAAATTTACAAACATTTTCAAAATTTACAAACTTTTTCAAATTTACAACTTTTCAAAATTTACAACATTTTCAAAATTTACAACTTTTTCAAAATTTACAATTTTTTCAAACAATGAAAGCTTCTCTTAGCTTCGAGAATTTAAAATTCTCTACTAACAGTGCCAACCACATGAAGGTGGAAGCTTTTCTGGCACCACTAACCTAAACATAAAAGTGTTAGTCAAAGAAATTTAAGTTTCAAATCAAAACCATATACTATCTATATATGTACAAAATACACAAATTTAAAATAAAATATATTCAAACTTAAATCTAGATCTTTAAACTAAAAAAATTATATATATTGAAAAGAAATTATATATGCCAGACATGAGCATTGTAAATTCATTTCAATGAACCATCAGGATCGGATCTACTCTGAATAGCAGACAAGATTGCTTCATGATTTGACTCTCGAACCTTCCAAAGAATCTTGTTATTAGGTCTTCCTCGATATCTATACAGTTGAATATTTGTCGCTAGAACTAGATGTGAATATAAGAGTATTTTCCTGTGTATCTCAAAGTCTTCAAACACCCAAACCGAGGAGTTTTTTAATGGATACCGTCGAAGCGAAGTTCCAGTAACTACCACTGACCCTGTAGGATACTCAATATCTTCGCCATCTATAATAGGAGAATTCAACTTCTTTCTTTCCTCGATGCAACGGCATAAGAAATAGTCTGTGCCTTCTTCATTGTCTTCTGTCGCAATTACTGCAAACACATGTCCTACAAAAAAATAACTTGGTCAGAACAACTCAAATTTAAATTACATATTAAAATTTCAATGGACATAACTCAATACAAAAATTAAATAAATAACCATAAATACCTTGTCGCACCAAAATTGAAATTTCGTCAAAGTCCTTAGATGTTGTAACTTCATCTGCAGAATCAAGTCGTAATGCTTGTGGAGGTTGATAACTAGGAAGCGGAGTTAGAAGCCTACAAATCCATTCTTCCACCCATTCTTGTGAATCACACTTAGCAGTGACAAATTCGATACAAGATGCACAAAAACATGTCAACTTTCTTGTCCATACGGCCCACGAAGTAGCGTCTAAGCTACAAAATGAGTGCATATCACTGGACCCAGTGAGTGTCATACAATCCTCATAGTTAGCAATATGTTGTTCCTCTATCAACCAAAAATATCTGTGAACTGTGGAATTTTCTTGAGAACCTCGGGCAATGTTGTCAGTACACCATTCCACTATGCTCTTTACATATTTTAATTTAGCACCATCTTTGTACTTCAACTCTTCTCTTGTAAGAGATCTTTTCACACATGCCCCTGCACCGTCATGCTCTTCTTTTCCATGTCCAGCCTCAGTGAAACTCCAAATATGTTGCACACCCATCTTGACGTGTATTTTTCTCATCCAATAAAACATGTGTGCATTCTTAAACTGAGACGTGTAATTATCTGACCATATATAATGTTGTTTGAAGTGGATGTCCATATCAGACAAGTTTCCATAAAATAACTGGAAACACCCTTGCACAAATTCAGTAGAATGAGTACGATCATCACTGATATAAAATTGGTACTCTCTTAAAAAAATTTGATCATTCTTTGTACTGTCAGGAGAATGTAGAAATGCTATATGCACAAAAATGGCAACTTGTACTGAGTTGTAATATTGTGATTGAACCTCCATTTGTGGTTGCAATGTGTAATTCTCTGCAAAATTGACCACTGAAACAATAGTACCAATAGGAAATGTGTCTTTGCATAGCTTGAATTGTTCATCCAACCATCGAGCTCTATGTGTATGCCTCGCATACTCATAAAAAATTTTATCCTTAAATTTTCTCATAAATTAAAAAATGGGCATTTGTTCTGTAACTAGCTCACACCGTTTAGACTCTTTTCCATCTTTCAACTGGTATGCAACTGATTTATATTTATCAAACTCAACTAAATTATGTCCTATTGTACCTTCAATTCACTCATGGATGTAACTTTCCAATTTAGGTAATCCGCCACATGTACTACAACTTCCATCTAAACAATCCTGACTATAAAAAAATTGTCCAACTTCTTTTTCACAAAATATAGTAGGAATGAAATCCCTAGAAGATATTGGTGGAACTTGAACACCACATTTCAATAACATAGTTTCAGAATGAAAATTAGAACGAATACGTAAAAATTTATCATAATGCATCACAAATTCAACATGTTGCCTACAACAACAAGTGGTGCGATCATGGTTGATTTTTACATAGAATGGTTTCAACATTTCAAAAAAACGTTGACTAATTTTAATTTCTAGATTCTCTTGTTCAAACTTACGAAAAAATTGAGTTTGAGTCATATCTAAGAAATGCTTTAGATGTGGTTCACGATTAGTAGAATCAACTCTCCGTTTTATAACATCTCTTGTATTAGGTGAAACTCTAGTGTTATCATGCCAAAATTTAATAACAACTTCTCTTATAGCATCAGAATTATTTTATCCTTACGCGGTGCTCTAGCAGAAAATGCCCAAAAATCGGCATTGGGTAAAAGCACAGTAAAATGTCCCACTTTTTGGTATGTTTTGTACCATTATAAACATGAATTTTAAGTTTCATTGATTTTCTAAAGGTAATAGCCATAAAACCATACATATTCATGAAATTCCACAAACTAACGAAATGTTGTATTTAGAGTGTAGAATACATGTAAATTTTTTTTATAAAAAAATTACAAAAAAAATAGTCTTTTTCTTAATTTTACTCATACGTTGTTTCTTATGTTATAAAAGAGGAATGACTGTCCCCGGGTGGTTCTTTTGAATGAAAATTTATTTTTTCACCATGAAATTTTAGATATGTGTTCAAGATTTGAATTTTGAAGTGCTGTCAAATTTTCATATTTTTTGGACTTATTATTATTTTTTAATTAATTATTTTGTAAAAATATTTTCAAATAAATGGCGTACAAATGTTTATGCCAATAAATTTTAAGAATTATATCAAAAATGATTTTTTTTTTCACAGGTAAGAAGAAGACTTCAATAAATAATAATTTTAATTTTTTCAAATTTTTTTGATATTTTTTGTTATTTTTCAAATTGGGTTGATTGTGTACGATCGATTGTCCTAAAATACCATATGTTAGAAAAATATAAAAAATAAATAGTAAAACATATTTTTAAAAAATAAAAATTATATTTTTAGAAAGCTAATAAAATTCTGTATTTTGTGTTAAATTTTTGTAATTTTATTCATTCGTTAACCCTAATTACGTGGCACCTAAGTGGCACATTTTGGCATAAAATTATCCTCCAAATGGATTTGGCGCCAAAATGTGCCACATAGGTGCCACATAGGTGCCACACAGGGGGGTTCACACGAAGGGGTGTTCGCGTGAAGGGGGTTCGCATGAAGGGGGTTCGCGTGAACCCCCCCTTCGCCCGAACCCCCCAAACCTTAGCATCAAAATTATTTTATCCTTACGCGGTGCTCTTGCAGAAAATGCCCAAAACTCGGCATTATTGAGTGATTGAAGGATATTACGTCTTTCAATTGCTTTCATTAGAGTTTTTCGATTAACTTGCAACATTCGACTTGTTTGCGTAATCAAACGTTGTTTTTTTATTGATTCACTTACAACACTAGTAGCAAGTACAAGACGCACAATATTACTATCCCTAGTGCGTCTCTTGACACCAACAGTGTGATATGCATCATGAAGGTTTTCAACAATTGTAAAGGTTTGACCACGTATATTAGATGTTGTCAATCCTAAGGTGCTTAATGTAGGTCTCATTTTAATCAATTTCATCAAACTAACCAACAACTGACATCTTTGGGAATCATTTAAAATTTTAAAATGATTATCCCAAATTTCAGTGGCTTTTCTTCTAATTTGTCGATCAAAAAGTTTGTCAGACATTGGTTTCAAAATGTTTTCATCAATTTCAATAAAAAAATTAGGTTTCTTACGTAAAATCCTAGGAGGTGTTTTTGTCAAATTTTGCTTGTCTATAGTTTTAACATGAATTTCCTTATTCACATTTTCATTGTCTCCTTCAATTTCAACATTTGCTACATCATGAGTATTTAATTCTTCTTCAACATTGACAGTAAAAATTTCTTCATCACGAGTATTTAATTCAACTTCAACATTGACAGTAGAAACATTACATAGTTCTTCATTGCTTACAATAGTTGGGATTTAAGATGAACCTCTTCTAGATTCACGAAGTTTCTGCATTCGCTCAGCGTTTTGAATTTTGCTGGCCTCTAATTCGTTTGGTGTTTTTTTACGTAATGACTTCCTTTTTTGACTTTGTTTTTTGTCTCCCATGATGTTTTGCTTCCAATGATAAGAAAAACGTGCAGAAAAAAACAAAATTTCGCAGTAATTCGTACGGTAAGGTCAGAGAGTAAAAATCACATGGTAATTCAGACATTGGGATGTGTGTAAATATGATTTATGAACCGCAATCGCGCTTTATAAACTGTGATCGCAGATCTATTTGCCGAACCTAAGCCTCGAAAAATCTTTGTTTTTCCCCAACCAAAGTTATGGAAGGTCATTATGAAGTGTAAAAGGTCAAAAAACCTCAAATCTGCTCTTCCAAAGACTTGAACCATGCTAAAAAACTGAAAACATTTCACAAAAATGGTGCCATCGCGTAGGGGAGACTCTTAGCTTTGTAGAAATATTGTTTTTAAAGTGAATAGAATAAGATAAATATCATTTTATACTTTTTTACTAACAATAGGTCTTTAAAATATTTTTTTCTGTGAATGTTCATGTCTACATTTAAGACTGTAACTTTTGTTTCGCTTATCAAAATATGATAAAACTTATACCATCCCAAGCGTGGACAAATTCTATACACGTTATAAAAAAAATATTTGATTTCGATATTTTTTGATATAGTTATGGCGGGCAAACGGAAAGCGCTCCATTTTCTAAATATTTTCATACCAATTTCACGGAAAAAATCATAAAAAAAAATATTGCTAAAAAAAATACAAAATAAAATCCATCCCAAGATAGACAACTACATCTAACGTTTCACCAAAGGAAAAAAAAATTAACAAGATTTGGTCATCCAAAATGCAAGCAAACGGACTACAATCTTACAAGTTTTTTCAAAAAAAAAACTAAGTCATATAATTTTAAGTGTTTAATATAGCTAAACTTGTCCCTTTTTTTTAAAAAAATATTATTTTAGAAACTAGATTCCGAATGCTACGATTCATATTTATATAAATTTTTCTAATTTAGAGTGTGTGTATAGCTAATAATCCCTACAAGTTGAGATTTCGCTGTTTTTTTCAATATGACGTCCACGGATGACCCTATATTTGTCCATCAACTTCCTACACTTACACAATGACAGATGAATTTTATTACCATTGCCACATCATTTATTTATGGATTGTTTGTTGAACATTAAATATATCTTCACCAACATGAAAAAGCTTTGTTTTTGTTAGATTTACAACTTTCAGGTATTAATGAAATCACATTGTTATGTGCTTTAATCACGTAAGTTTGAAGGTAAATAATAACATGCTTAACACAAGTAAAAAAGGGTATATATTTTATGCATGAGAATTGATTTAAGGGTATGGACATCCACATGTCCAATGAAAATGATTATTTGTTTTATTGACATTATATTGATTCCTACATGGTAATAATCATTAACAACCTCCACAAACCGTGATCCTTTCAAAAAAAGTAGGGATCATATTTTATGGAGTTGGGAGCTTTTGAAGTGTGATTTGAGCATAAAGGGGATAGAGTAAGTAGATTTACATCCACACATGGGCCTTGCATGCGAGCCAATAATACGTGGAAGTCAAGTTTTTGAGAAATGTATGGGACTTAATGTTTTTCTGATAATGATAAAAAAAAATCCATTACGTGGATAGGCATGTTCCAAATTGAAATGACTCATTTAAGGGTAAAACACTTACATGATATAATGACAAACATAAATTTGATCATCGATGTCTTGAACTGTCAAATCAACTCATTTGGCACTTGTAAACATGAGCAGACACAACGGATTGCCCCATGTATGAATACAAATGTGTCGTCCATTTTCGTATGCACTTAGAGTTGTTGTGTCCTTCTATGTCACATCGTGCTATATTGTTCATGCCTCTACCTTCACATCCTATGTACATCAAAATTTCAATGAGTTTAAACTTCATTATCAATTTAACTATATTATTAATCAGTGAAATTTTCTATTTCATCATGTTGTGGTGCAAAAAGAAAGACCTTAACACCTCCATCACTATTCCCACCTCTACACTTCTACTATCTCAATATCCTTCTTCGCAGGCCCTCTTTGTCCTACACTGTGTCACTCCTTCAACTTTAACTTTGTCTACACATCCCCTTCAACATCTATTTAGTGCAATGTTTTTTGAGCATTACATATAATTTAATAGTTTCCAACTCGAAAGGCTATGTTTTTAATTAGATTTGCATCTTTTAGGAATTAATGCAATCACATTATTATGTGTTTTAACAACATAAGAATGGATGATAACCACATGTGAAAATAAGGTATAGACTTCATGCAAGAGCATCGATTCAAGGGGTCGGACATCCACAACTCTCCAACAACAATGATGACGGCTTTTGTTGATGTTATGTTGTCTCTTTTGAGAGAGGATAAGCTAGATGACAAGGATGCGTCTTTTGTCCTTAAGTAGTTTCTTAATTTTAACACTCAACAAAACATATCACATGCAGAGGAAGGTTGCTATCAATATCATTTATGCCTTTTTGTGTATAAATCCTTGATTTCTTGAGACATTGTCGTAGATGGAGTACAATAATTTGCATACAAAAATCGACAAAATATTTATAGAGATGTGTGCATGTTTATTTGTAGAGTAGTTTATTATGTATATACTTAACCAAATTCCTTCAATAGGAATTTTATGTCAACTTTACAATTCCTTTCCAAATTTGAAACATGTTTTTAGTGCCTACTTAGGAAATCATATCAAAATGGTTTGTAAAAAAATTCAATGCATATCATCTATTTAGTTTACATGCAACTCAATTATGCTATTGGATTTATGACTTGGTTCGCCCTTCACTCAACTTATTTCAATGTTTGGTTCTCTTTATACTTACACTCTACCTTATTGATGACATCTCACCAGTACATGGTGATTGAGCTTGGGTCTATCTCATATACATCAAATATCCACTCACCGTAGTTCTATGTTTATATGTTTGGATCCATCTTATCTACATTTCACTATCACCTTAACTCACACAAAGATCTTGAGGATTTTTCTAGAACCACCATTCATGTCAAGTGTTCAATTCTTTTTGTGTAAAGGCTTTGGCTTCATAATGCTTTGACTTGGCCTCATGTGGAATATATCCAATATTATTTAGTTTTCTCTTGTAAATCCTTGACAACCCTACATCACCTCAAATCTCTTATCATTAGTCACGAGACAGGGCTCCTTTCAAGCTTGGATTGAATCTTGGAATCAAAATTAACCTAATCATTTGGGGTGAGATTCATATGTATCAAATAAATCGACCTCCCAACTTTAACAGTGTGTAAAATGGACAACATGTTTTAAATAAGTTATGGTAAACAAATGCTAGATGAATTTTTCTTACCATCGTTACATCATTTATTTAATGCAATGTTTGTTGAAAACTAAATCTATATTAGTAGTGATCAACTTGAAAGGCCTTGTTTTTGTTGGATTTTCAACTTTTAGGGATTAATACAATCACATTGTTATGTGTTTTTACAATGTAAGTTTGGAAGGTAATCAAAACATGCTTAACAAAAGTGAAAATAAGGTATATCTTATGTGCATGAGCACCTGTTCAAGGGTCTAGACATTCACAACTCCAATGAAAAGGATGATTTATTTTGTTCGTGTTATGTTGCTTCCTACATGGTAATAGTAATTACGAACCTCCACAAGCCTCGATTATTTCGAAAAAATTTAGGGATCAGGGAGATTTTGAAGTGTAGTTTTGAATACAAATGTGGTAGAGTGAGTGGATTTACATCCACATGTGGACATTGCATGCGAACCAAGAATACTTGGAAGTCACGTTTTTTAGAAATGAATCGGACTTTATGTTTTTCCAATGTTGATAAAAAACCTGGCAATTAGGTTGATAGACATGTTCCAACTTGAAATGCACGTGGTAAACACTTATAGGCTATAATTACCTGCATAGATTTGATCGTTGATGTGTTGATCTGTCACAACTGTCCACATGGCACCATGTAAACAAGAGCAGACACAATAGATTGCTTCCATGTATGGTTACAACTGTGTTGTCCACGTTCCTATATGCTTGAAATCGTTGTCCTTCTATGCCACGTCACACTATATTGAATGCCTTTACGTCTTCAAATCCTATGTACATTAAAATTGCAATGACTTTAAGCTTCATTGTCAATTGAACTATATTATCAATCAGTGTAATTTTCTATTATTGAATCACAAGAAAAAAAAACCTTAACATCCCCATCACTTTTCCCACTTCACCTCTCTCAATCTCCTTCTTCATGGGCTCTTTCCCTCTACTTTATTCGACGTATCCAGTGCAATTGCGGGCATAACTCATTCAATATTTAATTTTGCGTTGAATTTTTCTGTATCTACTCTTCCTCCCAATGGCTACTTATTGAAGTGTCGAGGAAATTTTCTGTATGTGACCAGAGCCGTCACTGTTGTCACTGCCCACCCATCTTTTCAGCGTGGAAAAGTGGGCTCCTCCTTTACGCGTTTCCATCCATTATTTCCATGCTCTTCGTCGAAAGATACCGAGAAAAATCTTGTTTAAACTTTCGTCCATCTTTCCCTTCTCTATACCCTGAATATAAACGAGGGGCTCTCTGTTTGAATGTTCAATTGCTGAATCTCCTGAACTCCTTTTTCAATTTCATATACTCACTGTTATTACTAGTTATTATGGCTTCTACACAACCACCTGCTTCATCCTCTGTTTCTGAAATCATCGGTAAAATTCTCAATACAGAGAAGGACGCGCCGGACTTCGATCTTCAACAATTGGTCGACGCCGTTGACAGTCTTCTGCTCCATTGTAGCACTAAGCAGGTATTAAGCCCATCGATTTTCCGTTTTGTTTGGAGCTTTTTCATAAACAAATTATAATACGAGAATAAACAAGATATCTGATGCAGGGGAAAAAGAGTTCTACATCTGGTGAGAAGTTGGCCTCTGCATCTGGTGTGGCCGCTACTTTCTCAGAAGGCGTGTCAAATAATGTCAAAATAATTGCCACCCAGGTGCGTACTCAAATTATGAGATCATGTTTTTTTTTTTTGGTTCTTGTTTCTGCTCTTATGTGGTAAATATTGTTCCCTGAAGTAATTTAGTGGAAGGAAATCATGTTTTTTTGGTTTTTGTTTCTGCTCTTATGTTGTAAATATTGTTCCCTGAAGTAATTTTGTGGAAGGAAATCATATATGAGCTTAGCTAAATGTAGTAGTTTTCCCTAACCTCTCTGCTATGCGGTGCGGAATTTTTTGAGGGCGTTAATTAGCTAAAAATGGTTTATTTATTTGTATGGCCAGTTGATCACGTCCTCTCTGAATTATTGCAAATTCTCACTTCTCAATTTTCTGTGTCATGTTGCGCAGATATCAGAATACTCCGGAGATAAACACTCCGCAGCTATATCTGTGTTGAATGCAATTGGGAATGTTCATTGGCTGGGCCTCGGTTTCCTGCTGGTGGCTGCAGTTCTGGAGAGGTTCGACACTATTAACAAAAATAAGGAGGAGTGCTTGAAGCTTCTTAAATCTATGAATAAGTTAGCTAAAGTAATCCTGCAGCTCAGGGGATTTCCTCTCTCAAAGGTTAAGTTGCAGACGGAAATCAAGGAATCTATTGGTTTAATAGTGGATGGAGCCATCTTATGTTGTGCACAAAAGAAGAGTAAGGGATTTAAAAAGTAAGGAATGTTTTGTTGATTGAATTTTTTCCCCTTCTGTTTTTGCGGACTCCTTTTCACAGTCGTCGTTTATTTCCATTACATTCAGATTGTTAAGGTTTCACTTCTAAATTCAACTCATAAAATCATATAGAAAGCAGTCCTTTTGCACCAATATTGGACTTTTTTTCACAGGGTTTTAATGAAAATTTAGGAAAAAACTCTGGGTCTGCTTTTGCTTCAAACCATTTTAAACTTTTCTCAACTCTTGCACTGATTACATGATGAACTAATGCAAAAGGAAAAAAATCGTGGTGAATATTGAATTCTTTTGCTGGGTTCTTAAGAAAATTAAGAACATTGATATGTTTCAACCCAAATTCATTTTCCACATATCTGTTCTAGTGATTAGTGGGTGAAGTAATGTAAATGAAAATCAAGCCTGCGTCCTTCGATTCAGTTAGCATTTCATGCTTATTAAATGTCATTTACAGGTTTTACAAGGCTTCAAAGGATAAAAAAGACCTACAGGAACTTCGCTCAGAAGTGAAAGGGATGTATAATAACCTTACCTTACAAACAGGCATCCAAAACCTTTCTATTTTGGAGAACAATCTGAAACGCGCCCCTCCCCATTTCCAGGACTGTTAGCTATGCAGGTAAATTACAGCCAGACAATCAATAATTTTTACTGCATACACTCTGTTATTTTCTCACATTTCATGGGTTTTTATATCTGGCAGTTGGCATAGAACAGCAGGTTGTTGATGTGGTTAAACTCCTTGAATTGGATGAAGCAGAAACCTGCAGTAGCAGTGGTTGTGAATGGAATTGGTGGATCCGGAAAAACCACATTGGCAGATGGAGTTTGGAGCTACTTGAAAGACAAACTCCAAGGATGGAGATATTCAAAAATTATTCTTATCAAAAATTTGGAAAGACATCCCAATGTAGAAGAGCTACAGTCCCTGATTTTGGAGGATTTGAGTGGTCTCAAACAAAAAGTAAGGGACTCGGAGAGTGGACGGCAAAGCCTGAAAGACATCATGGAAAAAGAATCCATCTTCTTATACATTGACAACGCTTTGTACATAGAGCCCCTACAAGAGCTTCTACCCAAGGAAGTATCATCTCCTAAGAAACTCAGGTTGCTATTTACTGCTAGGAAAACAAATGTCTCAGAAGTAATGAAAGATTGTCGGGATTAAATGTTGTAAAAATTACTCCATGGAGTCCCTTTCTGTTGAAGCAGCCATTCAGGTGCTATGCAGAAAAATAGATACAGAAAGGGATGCAAACTCTATATTGGAAAATCAGACCGCAGGTCAAGCAGATAGCAGAGATATGTAGATGCTGTCCTCTGTTTTTGGAAGTGATTGGAGGCCACATCAGAAAACGAGAAAATAAAATTGAAGCTTATGAAAAAGTATTTGATTGGCTACAACATGGAGATCCGCCTTTCAGCAGTGACAAGGAGTACAGTTTCAATGAGGACAGGATTATGTTTGCATATCATGAGCTTGAACAAAGTGCTCAGGAGGCATTCCTGGACATATGCTCATTCTTCCCTTATTGGGAATTGGGATGAAGTTGAATGCATTGTAGGAGACGAAGATATGAAATGCTTAGAAGAAGCAGCTCTAATAAAAAAGAAAAGCAAGCGATTGATAAGCATTCACGATCTACTTCTGCAAGTTGGGCGTAACAAGTCAAAAGACAACCGACTTACAACTGTGGATGAATTGTCTGCCATTTTGCGGGATGAGAAGGTATGAAAACCCAAACTATTAAACAGAAATGAAAGATTGATTTAGATTTTGTAAATTTATCAGCGATCTTAGTAAATCAATCTCATAACAATGTCTTTAAACTTTCAACAGCTTCTTTCTAGAATAAAGGGAATTTCCTTGAATCGAGAACACAATTCCATTTCATGTATCTGCCGAAGAGCTCGACAAAATGAGTGGGTTTCTAAGAGTATTTGCTATGGGCAACTTTTACAATTGTGAAAGGAAAGTGCAGCAAACCCTTTAATAAGCTGATGATTTCTACAAGCTGGAAAAGTGCCTAATCTACCAATTGATGTATCAAAGCTCACTTGTTTAGCTTACATGGACTATGGTTTAAAGGACAGCAACATTCTGAGTCAGTGCAAGGCAAGTAATCCTTCCTAGAAAAGATACTTAAGTTTTATCTCTGTCTCTTATGCAACAACATTAATATTTTTCTTTTTTCTTTTTCCCATTTGCAATGGTTTCTTTGCTTCTATATTTTAACTTTCTTAGTTATTCTCCAAGTGGACGTTATTAAAATCTTTGGTCCCATAAACTGTTTGTGTCATGAACGTTATTAAAATCTTTCATTCATTCATTCAGTGATGTTTTTTATTGGTTTGTAAATTAACGTATCAAATTGTAGCTGCAGAATCTTTCAAGTTTGAAAGTGGTCAAATTTTAGTGGGGACATGATCGGAATACCAGAATTTGGGCGTCCTTACAAACTGAGGCAGTTGGTTTTAAATGGATCGAATGCTACAAATTTTCCCATGGTTAGTTAAATTTAATAATCTAGAGAAGCTACATCTCTCTGGCTGTCATAATTTGGAGGAGTTACCGGAAGGCGTTGGGGAGCTCTCATCTTTACGGGAGTTGGATTTTATCTAATTGTAATGAAGCTAAAGCAGTTACCATCAGGAATTGGGCAACTGAGTTCTCTTACTTCTCTTCAGTTGAGCCAATGCTCTAGTTTGCAAGAGCTTCCTAACAATTTTGAAAAACTGACTGTTCGTTACAGGATCTAAACTTGGGGTACCGGTGCTCCGGGCTTCTTGGGCTTCCTTGCAATTTTGAAAAACTGACTTCGTTACAGGATCTAAACTTGGGGTATTGCTCCGGGCTTCTTGAGCTTCCTGAAAGGCTAGGAAATTTGCCGTCCTTAACTAGTCTACAGTATATATGGATGTGAGAAGTTGAGTAGTTTTCCCCGCAGCCTAGGAGGGATGACGTCCTTGTTGAACTCTTATATGTAATTCCTTGGGTGTTCGAGTTTGAGAGAACTACCAGAACGAAATTTCTTGGCTTGAAAAATCGAAAAAGATTTCATTTAGTGGATGTTCCAGTTTAAAGATGATTCCGAACCAGTTCAGTAAACTCACTTGTCTAGAATATTTAGATTTCAGAGGATGTACAAGCTTAGAAGAGATGTGTAATGATTTTCAGTGTCTTCGCAAACTTGAGAGATTCTGGAGATGCCCGGATGTACAAACTTGTCATGCCTACCTGAAGGTTTTGGTAAACTTCCAAGTTTAGAAATGCTAGATTTATCAGAATGCCATAAGTTGAAGGAATTGTGCAGCGACTTCAATTGCCTTGTAAGATTGAAAAAATTGAACTTGTCGAGATGCTACAGCTTGTCACAACTTCCCGATTGTTTTGGTTCGCTCGATTGCTTGGAACAAATAGATTTATCAGACTGTTCTAATTTAGAGAAACTCTCTGATGGTTGCAGCTGTCTCCCATCACTGATAAGTTTAGAGCTCTCAAATTGTAAGAAGTTGGGCGCAGAATGGATGGATACTGTGGGGTCTATTCCGAACTTGTGGTTTGCAGACATTGAAGGAAGTGAACTGATGATCCAGCGGTGGATGGAAATGCGAAGAGAAAAAGAAAAATGGCATTTCGTCGTCATAACCAACTCCTTCCAGCAGGTAAGTGTCTCGATTTTTGTTTTCAAAGTTTTAAGTTTGTTTATGTTTTTAGGGCAACTTAAAAATGGCATGTCTGTAGTTACACATACTTAAAGGTATAAACATTGCAGAAGACAAAGGAAGAACGCCGGGCCTGGTCTTTGGGAGTGATAATATCTAAGGTATTAGAAAAGGAAGGGCTTCTCATCGACACTCACGAACACTTCCCTTCTATTCATCCTCCCTTCGGCCATGCACTCCACTTTTCTTGATCATTGATGGGACCAGTACATTATCCAAGATATGCTTCTGAGTGGAAATTTTTAGCAAAAAATCTGCAGTGGCTAGAAGCTGATTCAAAATTATCATTCTCAATCATATATGTTGGCAGAGAGATAAAAACGTTGACAGACAGTTTTGGGTGACAGAATCCTGGCTTATACAGATCTAAACTCAGGGGCGTCCTTATTCCTTGACAAATTGTTTATTAAGTTTTGGTGTTTTGATCATGATCCTGACATCGGTATCTTTCGCAGTAGTGCTCACGGTGGTTTAGGAGAAGATGGTTTGAACTGTTTGTCAGCTTGGGAAGACATCTCTTATGTGGTGGATGATGAAGCGAGCTTTCTTTCAAGAATTCCAAGGGAGAGCAATATTGAATTGCTGAAAGCATTGCTTGTGACCCCGGAAACAGACTACCTTCTCCTCCACAACAATCAACAGGTATATTTTACAAGCATTACACAGGAGTTGTAAATTACACCGGAGACAATCTAGATATTTATTTTGGCATAGGAGAAAATAATGTTGTCGAAACTTCAAAGGTGAACGCCTGCCTGCGAATTATAATTGTTTGACAGATTTTGAGTATTTTTAAAAATTATTTTGCTTATGAACATTGGTCTTGTTAAATTTATAGGTGAATAGTCGATGACTTAAAAGGTAAAGTGGTATTACTTCTAACGATGCACCTTCCAGAGTCTCTGAATGACTGCTACATTTCATCTTTGAAAGATGTGTATCTCAAAATGCGAGAGAGCGACTGAGTATCTGGCTGAGGTGGTTTTGATTCCATATAATTTTAGGTGTAGTGGATCATGGGAAGAGTTCCAGGACTACAATAACAAATAGTCCGTGGCCGGTGTTCCCCAATCCAGGGTTGGTAAATCAAAAGATATTGGGTTGTTATGGGGATGATCGTCAGATTTCGATGGGATGGACGTAATAAGAGTGGTTGTGGTGGATGAGAAGGGGAGGATCTCCTCGAAGAACGCATTGCCGACAATATGGAGGTGGGGAGTGGAGGCGTATCCATTTTGTAAAAGTCGAGAAGAGGAACTGAGAAAGGCAGAATGGGAGGGACTCAATTCTCAATGCAGCTTCGAATTTGTTTTTCATAAACTGGAAATCTCTCTCAATTGAAGGTAAATATAAATACATTACTTTTATATTATATTATTAAATGTATGCTTAGTGGTGGTCTGACAGCCATGGTTAATTCTTTAGGATTTAGAGATACTATTTGATAAAATATTTCTTGACAAAAAATGTAAAATAAAATTGTGTCTTGATGTTGACATTTTTTGGATGGTAATGACAGGTAATGGACGCTATGCATTGTAATAAAATTATATTGGTGTGTTGGGCTCCACCTAGTGAGATGTTGGAATTGGTCACCAATCTGAATGGTGCTTTGGCAAGTTTGGAGAGTGTTGTCCAAGTCATGTATGTTGGGTGTAATTACTTTTTTCGCCCCGAGTATGAAGAAGAGTATGAAATGAAGAGAATGGAAATGTGCAGGATTCCAAGCCTTTCATTCTCTCATGCCAACATATTTTGGGACCGAATTAGATATTTAGAGGAGGAGTCTGCTGGCATGGGAGATGGAAAAAACATGCAGCAGATAAGAAGAATGGTATTGCATTTTTGTGATAAAGAAAGAAAAAGAGAAGGCAAGGGGATACAAATAATGATGGTGGATAAAAATGGGGAGATGATAAGTGGGATGCTACTACGCCAGGGTAATAAAGAAGATGTGGAACAATTGCTGAGTGACATCAAAAGTGAAGGATTTAAAACTCTTTGAGAGAGGAAATGAAAAGATTTCTTGAATCCGCGACAAACATGTGGAACTCGGTAATTGTAATTTTGTATTTAATGTTTGCAAACCACACTCCCATAGAATTTGTTGAGGTGCCAACAGATGTTGTGTTTGTAATACTTTATGTTTTTTTGTGCCAAAATTGTTATAGTTTCTCATGTAACATGAATATTCAATAAAATTAACCTTCATCCCTCTTAGTTTTATGTTTGTAAATATTAATTTGGCTTGTGGATGATTGTATTTGGCAATTTCTATGTATAATGATTTATAATTTTTTAGAGTTCATGTTTAATGCCTTCTTTTTTCCTTTTTTCTTTTTCGTTTTGCTGTAGTTGTTACTTATTTTCAACATCTTTTCATTGTTTCTTTACCGAGAGTGATACTGATATATCAAGTTATGATATGCAAATGGAGGGCTCATCAATTTGTTGTCATCCTACCAATTATTGCCAAGTCCTACAAAATTATTTGGTGGAATGGAAAATCGTATAACTTGTTTACAATACCATTTACAAGTAAGTGTACAATGTTGGACAATGTGTCATTGTTGTTGTCATTGATGTCAAGTTGTATTGATGGCAAAGGGTGTCTTGGTGGCATAGGAGTCTGCATGAGGTGTCATTCATCAAGAAGCTTGGTTGGTAGTGTCCTAGTTTGGTGTCATAATGAGTTGCATTTGTGAAGTAGTATGGTGGTCTTAGTGCATTTAGCATGGTTTGATGCATGGTTCAAGCAAGTTAATGTTATATATGAGCTTTAGAGGTTGTATGAAGGTTGTTATGGTGTCTAGCATGTTCAGGGAGTTGTGTCAGAGGTGTATGTGTGTCTGTAAAATGGAGAACATGTCAATTTACTTGAGACATGTGGTGATTCAAGTCCATTCTAAGCTTAATCTTAGACCTAGTGCATAACAGATGATATGGTAACATGATATATGGAGCAGAATACACTTGTATGAATGTGTTGAAGTGTGTTGTGACATTACATAGTAGGTGTAGAGGATGTAAAAGGCCGATGATTCATGTATATGGTACATGTTCAAAGTCCTTTAGAAGCAAGATCATGAAGACAAGGCAAGAATGCATGGGAAAATCATGGTGCATGGTGAGTTTAATAATCAACTAAGCATTAATGAGCATTGGCAGTCATGGAGGAGGTCATTACAAAGGTGTATGCAAAGTATGAGGTCATGCTTTTGATGACAAAGCATGAAAAGTTGGTTTGAGCTCTATCGAGTTCTAAAAACAGTCATTCCCTACTCGAAGGTCAAGTTTGAAGTACTCACTCACATGTGAAATCTATGAATGGGAAACTAATCCATTCATTAATGTTGAGGCATATAGTTAAGAGAATTTTACACTTGGAATGAGGTAAAATGATGTCATATCTTTTATGAATTATTGCTAAGAAATTAAGTGGATTTAAACCCTCCTTAAACCCTAGTTTCAAAGCAATAGACAAAATATGAAGAGTATGGCCACGAAATGATTTGGGAAAGTTAATATGAAGGTTTCAGGCATGTAGAGAATTCATCAGAGCTCTATTTGGTGGCATTTACATGTTCCATGTGTGATGAGAAACTACAATAAAATCCTTGTTTTGTGAAGATTTCCAAGTACATGCATGTATTGTAGGTGTCATGATGAAAGACCAATTATGGAAGTAGGTTTTGGATGTGTGTTAAATGACCATGAAAAGTTTGGGATAGGTTCAATGCAAAAAATTGATGAAATTTGTCTTCTAAGTTAACATACCGCTAATGGCCTATTGAGGTCAAAACTAGTCATGGAGGTCCAATAAGTGTTGTGATGCTTTGCATGGTGTAGTAGTGATATTTGAGCATGGATAGCTTATTTTGGTCTAATGTGAGGTTTTTTTAGCTTTTATTTTGATCAGAATTAATGTTGACATGCTTAAGCATTAATGGTGTAATCAACCCTATAAGACTTGTCAAGAAGGTCTAAAGAACATATGTGCAAGTGTAAAATTCTAAGTGTGAAATATGAATGTAAGTGCATGAACATGTTTATGGAGTCCTTGGTGAATTTTTCCAAGTGGTTGTAGTTCTTGGAGGTGAAGTTTGAGGTGTTGGAGCTTCATAAGCTCAAGATTGGTTCTTGAGTCCTACATGCAGGTTCAAGCAATTTCAATGAAGGAGGTGTTTTGGAGACCTATGCCCTGAATTGGACGATGTTATGAGTTGTGTGATATATTTGAGGTCAAGAAATTTCTGTTTATGTGGGACATGTGTCTTGGAGAAGGTTTTTGGTGTGCAAAGTTGTTCGTTCTTAGAGACTGGTAATTAGGTGCTTGAGACCTAATTGGTGATGCTTGCCAAATGAAGTAGTGTATGTTGAATATGGATAGTGCAAAGTGTTTCATGCATGAAGATGATCTTGAGAGGATATTTCTGATATATCCAGAGCTTGTGGAGTCTTGGTGGAGTTATCTTATGCCTTAGAAATTTAAAATTGTTACCGTTGGAGCTATATCTAATGTTTTAAGGCCTAGTTGTGCAAGTTTGTGTTGTTAGGCCTATGTCGACCTAAAGGGTCATGTAATATCATTTTTTTTAATGTCTGTAACGATTTTTTGTATGTTTTTTTATGATTGAACTTGCATGGTCATATGGTCCTTTGTCGACCTATATAGTATTGCGGTATGTAGCTTGTATATAAGGATGTTGTATTTGCTCATTTGAACTAGTGGAGACAACGGAGATGTGAGCAAATAAGAACAGGTGTGTGAAGGTGTTAGAGTGCTAGGTATCAAAGCAAGGAAGAAGCATTAGAAGATGAGAATGGTAGAGGAGAAGAAGCTACAAGGTCATATGACCTAATCAGGACTTATAGGTGCATTCATGAGAAAAGAAGAAGAGAGAGTTGTTTGATAGGGTTTCAAGTGAAGAGGGCTAAAAGAGTTATCACAATCAATTAGTGGAGAAAAAAAGGACATCGGGTAATCTTCATATTCAGGGGGGTTGAGTTGGTTTTTGGTCATGTTGGGGGGTTGTAGCCTCATTGTAGGTGTTCTACTAAATAGGGGTTGGTGCTCCTTATGGAGTTGGTGCCTCACTAAAAAAAAATCTCATGTTATGTTTAATATTCATAAGAGTCCTTCGTGTTGAGTAATATATGTAAAGGTTCAGTTGGTTTCCTTCCCCTTGAGGGTTTCCCACTTTATATCTTGTGTTCTTGTGTTCTCTTTTGCTTCATGTTCTTATGGATAGTTGTTTCATGATTAATAAGCTCAAATTGGTTAATGAATGTTGAATGGATGATTTAAATAATGTATGTAGTTTAAGATAACTGAAGTAAAAGTTTTAAAAGATTGATTCACCCCCCCCCCACCCCCCCCCCCCCCCCCCCCCCCCCATTCATTGTGTTTCCAACATATAATAATCTCAATTTCTTTCACATTTGTATTAAAAGCATGGAGAGATTTTATCTTTATGGAATGTAAATAAGAAATCTCTCCGCTCACATTAAATTTTGGAATGTTGACTAGGGGAGAGGGACCAGTAATTGGAAGGGGTCCAATAATTCTAATAATGATTAAAAACCCTATTCCTAACTAATATTTGTTATTTACTTCGACAATTTTTATGAAAATGGACATTATTATTTTAGTGTGGGGAAAAACAAAAATTTGAGGCCTTTTCAACACAATTACTAATCATTTGACCCAATTATTGCACACCACGCATTATCAAAAAGTGTACAACATAATATAATTATTACTACTTGTCTTATAGTTTATGTCCAGTTGATATTTTTAATGTTCGATAGAAAAATTCTTTTCATTTATCTTCCTCCTAAAAATGTTACAAATGTCAACTTTAAATATCCCTTGAATCACAATTACCCCATGATGTCATTTTTGAAACATGTACAAATTCATCCTCCATAATTAGAGTGCACCAATAGCCACATTAAGTGCATTTACTCAAAAAAAATTATATTGTTTTCCTTTCTATCTGAAATTTGAAAGTTCAAAAAGTTGTAAGTCACACTATCATATCAACAAATATAATAAATTTTGAATTTAAATTTTCCCATTGAATGACTTTACTAAATAAACAACTCAATCCATGTCAGCGCATCGGAGCCAATAGAATACAATTGCATTGATAATAAATGAATTATCTATAAAAAAATAAAAAAAAACATTCCAACTACAATTTTTTGCATTTCACAATATATTATTAGGATTTGGAATTGAAGCTGAGAAGAAAAAGAGTCAAAATCAATTATTACAACTAAACACCAAGACTTTATTTTACTTTCTAATATACTTTTTACAAAAACAAAAAATTTGGAAATTCCATAATGCACTGGATGATATGTGTTGCTATTAATATTATAAGTATGGGTTGAAGATTTACTATAACTATTTTAAATTCCATAATGTAGTCCAAGCTTTGCAATGCTTTAATATTGAAAATATAGTTTAAGGTTTGCTATAAATATTATATAGGCCATAATGTAGTGAAAGCTCTATGTTGGCTATTAATTGTACACCCACTTCCTTTCCATTCTTATCCATTTTTAGTACATAATGGAGGTTTTGTTGGTTCTCTTAAGCTATTTGATTGAAGCTCTTACAGTTCCTGCCACTTTATTAGTTTCAACTTGCAAGGTTGCACTGAGATCTATAAGTTGAAACTACTAAGGTGGAAGGATAACTTGTAACATAGATGTATCGGTTAAAACTGCTAAATTGGAAAGAGCATTATGAAATATGAACATGTTACACTTGAATGTAAAAGTAAAAATTGGTAAACAATCGTGGAAGGAAATCATGTACAATGTAGATGTATACATTGAAGCTACTAAAGTGGAAAGATTATTATGAAATAGAAACATGTTGCACTTGAATGTAAAACTAGAAATTGGTAAACTGAAAAGACATCAATTGACTTTAATCATGGATGATAAATTATTTATGTTGCAAGATAAAATTTAAATGTAATAGACCTCGCTTCTAATATTATATTTCAATTACACACCTCTTTGCATTTTTAGATTCGATATTTATGAGATTTATATAATATTTATTGCTTCTTTAATTGAGGAGAAAGTTATTAAAGTAATATTACATTGCATCTCTTTACACTTTATTAGTTTATGTTTATATATCCCAGTGCAACAGTGTTTCTATTGAATGAAAACAAATCTCACGTCTAACATTTTATTTTAGTCATACACCTCTTTCCATTGTGATTTGCCACAAACTTTCCATTTTTCTTATATTTCCTACATGAACTGATAATTGTGCATTAAAAACCTTAAATTTATATTGAAAATATCTAAAAATAAATATAATTGGCGCAAAAAAACAACTCATTGATAACATTTAAGATCCTTTATTTTTGCATTCACCATGTTTAATGCGGGTGCCACCACCACCCACCCACATTCCATCATTGATAATCACTACTCAAATATCATAATACACCATTTCGGTATCATTTTATCTACTCCATAAAAGTGACTTTCTTTTTTCTTACCCAATGTTGGTTCGTTCTCGAGATAGTGTCAGTTCTTTTGAGTTGCATGATTGGAATAAAATTATATAAATGAGGTATATTTTAACATCACTAAAACTCATAATTATGAAGCAACACTTTGGTCATACCATCTCCGTTTTCACAATATCACAACATTTAGATGTTTATCTTTGCACCCAAATAGTTCTTTATTTGTGTAAATTAATTCTCTAAAATTGAATTTAGGCGAACAATATTGCATGGTTTGTTGGAAACATTTTAAATCGATGCCAAAAAAATGTTGATAAAGAAGTCATTTTACATGTTTCATATGTTAGAAATAATGTCATTGATGTTTTAGGAATGTACCATTCACGAAAAATTTGACTCAGTTTGAATTTTGCATGTCACGCAACAAAAGAAAATATTTTTAGTGTTTTACGGGTTTGTTATAGTGTTTCGGGGATTTGAAAATGGTTTGCAGTGTACAACAGATGTGCTAAAGTATTTCATGGGTTTTAAATGCAATTCGATACCATGTAACAAAGGATGTATTCTATGAATCAAAGGAAATAGTTTTCCTTGGGTGGTAGAAAGGAAATAACCACACAACAAATAAATTTAACCTTTTAGTGTCTCATGGTTTTTGAGAGGAGGTAAATTTCGAGATAAAAAGGTAGAATGCTACGCAAGGAAAGGAAACCCAAATGAAATCCGTGGAAGTAAAAGAATGTCATGAAGGTTAGAAAAAAAAACCCACATAATTCAAGAAAATTCACGAAGGTCAGAGAAAAGTAGCGCAAGTCTGCGGAATTCCGTGAAGATCATAAAATTTTTGCGGAAGCTAAGGAATGTCACGTATACCACAGAAATTCTGTGAAAGGTCATGAAAAATCGTAAAATAAAGAGAAAACACGTGAAGTCCATGTAATCCTAGAAGAATCTTAGAAATTTAAATATTAAATTCTTCAAAAGCCAACTGAAGCTTTGAATCCAAAAGAATGTTATTTTAGTTGACCCTTGGAAAATTATAACATTGTTTCAAGAGATGAACATGATATATAAAGGGATTTAAATTACAAAATCAAAAGTGTGCTCAATTATTGTGATGATGATCTGCTAAAAAAATAGATAACGAACAAAAGGGAATTGAGGAGCTAATAATGAAGACATATCAAGAAGACTTATGAAGAGGAATGAAGAGAAAACTTAAGCATACTAATATGTCAAATTACTGAAGAAGAATGAAGAGTGAGAAATGCATGAAATAAATAATGTGTGAGAAGCGTGGGTGTGTGAAGATAACAAAAGGAGTGAAGTTTGATCGAATTTTCATCATCAAGTTAAAGACTAAAATATAAAAAGGTGGAGCTTTGTATTGTTGAGTTCGATGCCCTCATACAATTGGGGATTGGTATCTCCAGTGAGTTGGTGCTCACAAATTAGTTGATTTGATGCTTAACATTGGGGATTAATGTCTCCAATGATTTGGTTCTCATGAATAAGTTAAGTTTGTGCTTAGCATTGGGGATTAGTGTCTCTAGTAGGTTGGTGCCTAAAAATATTTGTAATATAATTAATGTTGTGGTTGGATTTGGATAGTAGATCCAAACAATCTTTTCTTTTTGGTTTTCTCCGAAAAGGGCTTCTACATAAATGGATTGTGTTTTATGATTGTTGTAGTTGTGGATATTAAAATTTTTAATAAGTGAATAAATTGTATAAAATGATTCAACCCCCTTTCAATATCTATGTGTGTTCAACAATTGGTATCAAATTAGGTGCCTTTAAAAATATATTAACAACCAAGAAGTGGATATCAGTTTCACACATGGCGAGTCAAGAAAGATTCTCTTAAAACAGAGCTCCATTGTTTGATGGAACTAATTATGCCTATTGGAGTATAAGGATGCCCACCTATCTAATGGATCTTGGGTTTGAAATTTGGAAATCATTTTAAAGTGGTTATAAAACTTCAGTTACTCCTCCAGTAAATCAATTTGGAAAGAGGGAAAGTGAGAGTAATGCAAAGGCTATTAATGTAATATTGTGTGGTTTGTCTGAGGCTGATTTTGTTAAAGTGATGAATTGTGGTTCAATGAAGGAAATTTGGGATAAACTCAAGAACATTTATGAAGGATATGACAAGGTGAAGAAAGATAAAATCCAAATGCATAGAGGTCAATTTGAGGGTTTGAAGATGAAGGATGATGAAAATATTGCAGCACATTTTCTTCATGTGGATAAAGTTGTCAATACCATTAGAGGCCTTGGAGAAGAAATTAAGGATGAAATAATTGTGCAAAAAGTGCTAAGATCTCTTCCTTTGAGGTTTGACACAAAAGTATCTACCATTGAAGAAATCAAGGACTTAAGCATTCTTACAATGGATGAGCTACATGGAATCCTCATAACATATGAGATGAGGATTGAATAGGATAAATCGTCAAAGTGAGAGGTTGCATTCAAAGCATCAAGGAACCATAGCCACATAATTGATCTCACAATGATTTAGATGGGGAAGAAGAAAATTTGTTCAAGAAGTTAAAGAAAGGATTTGGAAAATACAAAGGTAAGCTCCCATTCAAATTTTTTGATTGTGATGAAGTATGACATTATGCTAATAAATGTCTATATGAAAAAAGTAAAAAAAGTGTGACAACAAAGAAGATCAAAACTTGAAGGAAGATAAACAAGTATCATCAATCTAAGAAGAACTATAAGCAAATAAAATTTTAGAAAAGGAAAGACTTCTATAATCACAAGAAAAGCCATTATACCAAGGAGGTAGATAACTCATTTGAAGAAAATGATGAATGTAACTCTATCAGTGATAAAGAAGAATCACTGCTCATGGCTTTAGAAATTAAAAAAGAAAAATAAGAGGTGAATTCAGAAGATGAATAAGATACTGAAGTTGAAGTTGAATTGGATCTTGAAGGAGAGATCTCGTAGTTCCCTAAATGAGATCAAGATTCTAAAAAAGAAAAATTTGAAACAAAAATAGCAGTTTCAAAAGCTTGAAGATGAGTATAGCATCTCGAAATAAATTTGTAACAAGATCTTGCAAAATATAATAATATCATAATTGGTATAAAGATTCAACTGGAAAAAATGAAAAATGTGGGCGAGGATGTGAGAATTCTGCTGAAACAAAAGGAAAAATATTGTGAGAAGCTAGAATGTAAAGTTGTTTCTTTAAGGAAGGAACTTGAGAAAAAAATACCAAGTTGAACATATGTATCATATTTGAGAATATATATGAAGTTTTAGATGGTATTATAAACAATTAAAGATCACCATTTATAAAAATAGGTCTTGGCTATTGTTGGTGAAATAATTTGTCATGTTGCAAATTATGTGTTTCCAACGACGGTCACGGGGCTATGCCCCTCCTTATTTTGTATGGGAAGGCTCCCATTATTGAATGTAATTATCCTAATTCTGATCTTAATGTTGTGGGGTGGCCAAATAGACTAGGGATCACACAAGAACACTTCACTGAACTTGTGGAAAATCTCTTGTACGAGGTACATGGGAGTAATTAGTAGCGATAATGGATGAAGGAGAGGAATTAGGAAAAAGGAAGTTTATTGTTTTGAGTAGGAAATAACAAAGTTCTCACACAATTGCTATAGTATTTCATCATTCAATTAGAGGAATAAAACAATGTAATTATCAAAACTGATAAACTAGAGACACAGTTCTTTAGTTTCATCTATAAAGGACACCAAGTTCCTTCTTGATCACTATACTTGTAAATTTTTAGGAGAGAGATAGAGAGAGAGAGAGGAGGAGGAAAACATGAGAACATGAAATGGAAGAATGTATCTTTTATTCCTTGTGTAATGGTGATACAAAGCTCCACAGTCTACAAATATTCACAATTGTTACTAAGAACTAAAACTTTCATGATCCTTTGGAATGGAGAAGCCATTCTAATTTATAGCCTTGTGAATTGCCTTCTCATCTACCCCATATGACTCTTCATGTTCCTATTATACTTGTGACCTTTCAATTACCTTTAAAATAGAAAAATTAAGTACATCTCTTATAATTTTGAGAGATTACTTTTACAATTTACAAATATTGTCACTTAAAAAAATGGGACAAAATACCATGATTGCGTACAATAAAGAACTAGAAGAAAGGAAGAGAAGAGGAGAAGAGAAAGGCATTGAATAATCTATTAAAGAAGCTCTTTATGATGTAGAAATTTCTAATCTAAATCATGGTGGTCACAATCTCCTCTTACTGTAAGATGTAAAGATACCCTCAGATTGTTGAATGAGTGTTTAGAAACACTATTTTTATCTTGATACAAACATGAGAATCACTCTTGATGATGCATTCTTGATCTCATAATGAGAGTGAGGATCACTCTCTTGCTCCTTAGGATTTCACAAATTTCAATCATGATGCTCAAACCTTTTGATGTTTCTGTTCATATCATGTGCATTGCGCTGTAACACTACAAACTCCACCTCTACAGACCTGCGAGATGTGATCTTCTTAAAGAAGATAGATGAGATCTTTCCTAGCTTACTCAACTTACCCGACTCAACTCAACTCAACTCAAACAAATTTCCAATTTCAACTAGCTCATCTCAACCAGCTTGATGATCTCAATTTAATCATCTCACCAAGCTCAATGATCTCAATTTAACTAGCTCACTGAGCTCAATTCAACCAACTCATTGATCTCTCATGTGTCAAATCATTCTCAAGGTATACAAAGAGATTAAAATATGGCTATCACTCTATGAGAGGTGTAAATTATGTGTATTCTCATTTTTGTCATGAAGGAATCAATAGTGACTCAAGTTAAACTCAGAATAGGTGTTGAGGCAAGCAAAGGAGAATCTTATGGTATAGTTTGGAAGAAGAAAATTAAAAGGTGAGTAGTGCATCAAATGGAAATGTTTTGAAGAATGGTGGATATTTAATCATCTAAATTTGAGTTAATGTATGAATCAAACATGTCATATGATAATTGGTTTCCATTGCGTGATACCGATCTAACTTTATCTTCATAGACCGGCTAGGCAACCACCTGAGTATTAGTACCATGATTTTAAATATTGCCTGTAAGTAGCACCACCTTTTGTCTTAAAAAATTCACCAGTATACAATTCCCTTACTCCATTCTTATTTCTTGAATTGACAGTTTCAAAGTGATCTAGTTTATTGGACATGGGAAAAGTTACTATCAACATTTTCATTGTAATCATGGTAAAGACTGTTGATTTCAATGGGATAATGGCTAGACAATGAATGTCTTCTCCTTGATTCGGGTCTAATATTTTTTCTATCTTTAGATGAATATCACCAATTTAATTTGTCTCCTTGTCTTAAACTAACATCAACTTCAATAGTGTCTTTGAAATAGCATTCTCTATTTTGCATACTCTATCCTTCAGTGCATCTCTCACTTACTTCAATGTCATCAACAACAAAGTAGCTTTCCATATCTACTCCCATCTCAAGGTGTCATGCCAAGTAACTATATTGAATGTCGTCTTCATCATGTTTTACATCATCTTCTCAAGCATTCTTGACTAAAACTACAAAATCAAATTCCTCGTATCTGACACTACACAACTCCAACAATGTCACCTTTGTTCAGCATACATTCTAAAATATCTTCAAAAAACAACATAGCGTGGAATATGAACCAGTAGAAGGAAAACAATCCTCTTCTTGTAATTATCAATCCATCTCTTCACCTTCCACAATTATATAGTAGTGTATAATATCTATTCATCAAATAGTTTTCAAATTTTTAAGTAGTTTCCAATTTTGGATTATGCATTTGTCCTTTCATATCTTTGTATAGAGCTTGCATATTATGAATTGATATAGGTGACCTATTCTTCTTCAATCCTCTATGTCATGGCAATCTGATTATAATTTTTTGTTCTTTCACTTTCATAAACCATTTCCACTCATTACACATTGGAACCTTGTTTTACTATCTTGTCCCTCATATCACCCCTGGACTCTAAATAGGTGGTATCAAAGCACAAACTCTCATCACATTGTTCAATCACTCTTCTCTTTTGTATGCCCACTCACATGAGTTCTAGTTAAATGAATTTTAGTCTCAAAACTTGCAACCCTTTATCTTACCTTCCTAATTGTAGTGCCCACATTTTTATAGCCTCAGTTATATGTATGACTTCTTTATTCATAGACATGATTTGACAGGAATTTGATATATTTTGGACATTATGTTATGATATTTGACCTTCTTGGACATGTATGGAGATTTGGGAGCGTAACGCCAATTTGACTTGATTAGTATGTTGACACATTTTCATTTGATGTTGCGGATACTAACTTATTGCAATGTTGTTTGGACCTAATCGATATACTGTTGGATACTTAGTTTAGTCGCATGTCTTGATTTTATGGATTATTCAATTTTTGATGAGAACATATGATAGCATGGATGTATGTCATTTATATTTATCTATATGGCTAACTCATGGTAAATTTTGTGTAATTGAGCATGTTTTCGCATTTATAATTCCATGATGATGTTATGATATCATAGATTTCATTGATCAATTATTGAGTAGTTAGATTTACACCTGTATCAGACATGTGTGCATTTAATATGTGCAATGAGTGTGTAGGTGATAGGTCACATGAAAACGTGAGTTTTAGGGCAGCTACACAAATTGTGCACAAGTGGCCCACGGGGTTAAGCCCTAACCATGTTAGCTGTATGAGGCCTTAGTATTAGATTTCATTATTTTTGGCACCATGAGTGACCCTTCATTTGTAATGTAGTATGTCATGTAAAATTAATCTTGCAATTATGATGTGTTTATTTTGTTAAGTAAATTATGTTTTGAAGACTTAATGGTCCCCACATGCAATTAAGTTTTGTGTTTGGGTAATTGTGTATTAATTAGAGGGGATTCGGGTCACATGTGAACCCTTGAGGGTGGGCCCCACATCCTCTACACTTGTGCCTCAAATGTGCCAAACCCGAAATTGGGTTATTTATGGCATTTTAAGTGACCCCTTTTTAGTTTTGGGAGTTCATTTAGCATGAAAATAAGCCCTTGGACCCTACCTAATAGGTAAGGGAGGATTAATTTCAAGGCATAGAATGTAGTTTTCCCTCCCATTTTGCCTCTCTTTGGTCACCATCCATGTAAAATGGATTGGTATGTGTGTTTTGTTAGAAAGTTACACAATCTTGTTTTCTTTTCATTTTGAGGAATTTTGGGAAGAAGAGTGTTAAAAGTGAGTTTATATTTTCTCCATTTTATTTTGGGAATCTTTGACTTGGAGGGAAGAGAGGGGTGACACATGTCACCCCCTCATTGTTGAGAAAATTTGGTTATTATTCTCTTCAAATTCTCCCTCATGGGGGATAAAGAAAACTTTTTTTTGGAGCTTTTTAATTGGTGCTTGGAGAATTTTGGGGAGCTAGAGCTTGCTTGGATAAGGAAGTGGGAAAATCTTAGAGTGTTGGAGAGATTTTGGAGGTAGGCTCTTTGAGCTCATCTCTAAATGTTTTATGTTACATGATGGATCTTAGCTTTGTCTTATAGTTTGAAATGGGTGTTTAGTTTCATGTGTAGTTTGTTGTTGATGTATGTTTTTATGTTTTATTTTTGTCCATTCATCATATGGCTTGATGAATTTTAGAGTTGTATTGGGCAATAGGGAGGAATTTTCCCTCTCAAACCTCATGGATTGATGGGCAAGCCATGCAGGTTACTTTTCACTCCCCTCATATGGTTTGAGGTGGGGAAGGTGGTTCATATGGTTTGAACCCCCTTCCCCATTCTTAGAGAGGAAACCCAATGGTTTTGAAAATCCTCCCAAAAAGGATTTTGGCGAATGGGTGGAGCAATAAGAAGGGTTTGATGATTTGGAGGAATAAGGAGGTTAGTGAAGAATTCTTGTTGTGTGCATCCTATGGTTGGACCACACTTTTGACACCTTGGATATCTCACCATTCTCTTCCCCATTTTGAGAGATGAATATGGTTTTCTCCTTCCTTTCTTTTGGTTTGTAAAATGTGGTGTTGTTCTTAGTGTTTGGATTGTCTTGAATGTGAAAACACTATGTGGTTATGTCATCCCTATATCTTGTGCACAATGTTTGGAAGCTAGCTGATAAACTAATCCCATGGGCTATGGGGAAGGCATAGCATGGAAAATCAATTACCTATGGAAAGACCTTATATTAGTTAGATATTTTGAAAGGTTCATATGGTTAAAAACAAGACAGTTTTTTCTACCTTGTAGTCATGGTTCTTTGAAGGAAATTCAAAGTTGGATCGTTTCAAGTTGGATTTAGTATAGTTTGGAGTTATTGATATCTCGGCTTATCATTTGTCTCAGCAAACCGTGTGAACATCACGGTCTGCATATGTAACTTTATAGGGTCCATGACTCAAGCTTGGGGATCCAATTCTTGAGTTTGTAAAATCCCCATTTTGTACTTGGCATTACTTGTAAAATTGCAGTAACATTTGTTGGGTAACATGTACTCACTATAATGCATATATGTTCCGGAGAGTGTAGACTTGTAATATGTCTTTCTTGCAGTAGCTTCATATGTTTTGGAAATATATTGCATATTGAGCTATAAGCTCCTTGGAAATAAAATCTTAGTAAATATAAAAGATTAGTTTCACTCTACACCTTATGGAACTTGTTGTAACTCTTGTCCATGAAGGAAAGTTGATTTATTGGAGATATTTTTATTCTTATTGTTGATCTCCATCTTGTCAGTACTATATGTAACATTATTCAGAATTGATCAAAATTCAGCCTAATAGCGATTAGCATTGAAATTCTATAATCGCTGTCTTGTAATTTTTGCAATTTAGTGAATAAAATCAAAAACTAGGTCTTGGGGCTCTTTCGGATTGTTTACTTACAGAAATAGGAGTGTTATATGTAGTGAAACATTAGATGTGATCATATCTCATAACTCTCAAAGGAAACTATCGTTTCTCAAAATTGCTTCAACTCCTCTCTTATGTCAAGTTAAAATATAAGGTTACCACTCAAAACTACATTTATTTAGACAAGAGTCATTGGTGTTGTCATTGATGTCAAAAATATGCATTTATTGGAAAACCAGGAAGTTGCATCTAGGTGGCATAGGAGACCTACAAAAAAAGGGATTTTAATCCATCAATAATTATGAAGTTTGTATCTAGTTTTTCTTCTCTAAATATGGTGATCATGAATATATTGAAAAATATGGTTTAGTGTATAATTATATGAACCAAAAGAAGAATAACTGTGACTATGTTTACAAAGTTATTCATATACAACACTTCACAGCACACACACACACACACACACATTTCACACACACATATCGATAATAGTAAATATATAGCTAATCCAATAAATATATAATATATATTAATAACTCCATACAGAGCTCTTAGAATCTTCAAAAAAATTTAGGTTTCAAAAATAAAGTGTTTGTTGGGAGGCGCCGAGCCCCCTCCCAAACCCCCTGTGTCATTTTTGAGAAGATGGTCCTTGGCCTACGGCCACACCACCCCCAAACCTGTGCTAAAATCGTGACCTTCAACACTTCCAAGATTCTCAGACCACCACCCCTGGATTCTTAATATTTTCCCAACACTCAACCTCATAGTGTGTTCCCCTAGCTCTTGAATGCCAAACCCTTCCTAGCCTCCGCAGACCCCCTGACACCCTCTTGATCCGTCGTAACCCCAATCTAAGCCCTCCTAATTTAAAATAAGCCGCCCCTCCTTCACTTTAAATTCGTAGCCAACTAGTGATGCAAGTTCATGCTTGCCCTAGCACAAGTAAATTCAGTGGATTTCTTAGGTGACTAGGGGTATCTTGGATCAAAATTGAGATGGTTATAGCTATATAATAGTCCAGTTTGGATCTTCATCTGACAACAATAATAGAAAATGCACTCAACCAGATGGAGATACCTGGTAATGAAATCATACAAATATATATATAAATAATGTTAAATGCTGTAGCTTGATCAAATGACAGAATCCTCCCTTGGCTGACCATGGCTCCTCAATTGGACCTGCACCAGACAAGAAAGGAAAGGAAAAGAAACGAGTAAATGAAAACCAAGTGGATTTTCTTCTTATCTATAATGAAGAGATAAAGATGCTGTTAGGGAACCCTTATAATGGGCAGGGAATGGATATCTAGGTAGCTAAGACTTAGTTATACCATTCTAGGGCCCATGTTTTAGATCTTTCATTTTTTTTAAGTCATGGGACATAATGATTCAATGGGAATCCTTGAGTTTATTTCAAGGCATTGATTACAAGGAGTGTGTGTGGGAAACCAAATTAATGTCAAAAAGGGGGGTGATTATAGCATGGTCTAAAGGAGGATGTCTTAGACTTAAAATTTGTGTTGACAATCCTAACCGTGTGCCCAATATTAAGTACCTAGAATAGAACATAATCGATTGTAAAAGTTATTGGGCTTAGTGTTTAGTTTAATCCTTGGGTAAATTAAATGTAGTAGGAAATTAATTATTATCGGGAACAAGTTAAAAAATGGATTAGTATTAATTGTTCCACTTTTTTTAAAAGCATAGGAATGTACCCAAAGATTTAGAGACTATCTTTGGTTAATGGTTTCCAGTGTCCTGAGGGCTAGGGCACTACACATAAACTTTTAGAACCCTAAACCCTAAACCACGTGTTAAAACCTAAGCCCTGGAGCCCTAAACACTAAATCTGGAGGAAGGCCTTAGTGAGCTCTAGGACTCGGATAAACCTTAAACCCGTAACTCTGAACCTAGAGTACCTTTAGCCATAAACCCTGTAACCATGAACCCTAATGTACCCTAATCCCTAATCCCTCATCCCTAAACCGTCAACCTTTGTTCCTGACCAACCTTGCAACTGAAATAATTATCTCAGGAAAGAGTGTTAAAAACATTTCTTTGTACTAAATTATTCTTGGAGTGGTGTTAGACTGTTTTCCCTCCTTCAGGAATAGGGGAACATTTTGATACAGACATAGAATTAAGCTATGACTCTATTTGAATGTTCATGCCTAGCTCCATAACAGATGAACCCTTTTCAGTTGAGAGTAAGGGTCTGTGTATGAAAATACTAATAAGGGAATGAGGTAAGAGTTGAGTGACATTACAATGAGTGAATTAGGTGAGGCCTAAACCCTGAGCCCTAAACCCTGAGCCTTAAACCCTAAGCCCTAAATGAGTAAAATCCTAACCCCTAAACCCTGAAAACCTTAAACCCTGAGCCTAAGATTGTTTAAACCCTGAACCATGACCCTTAAGGAGTCTTAAAAACCCTAAACCCTGAAAACATGAGCAAGATAAACCCTCAAACATGAGCCACCCTCAAACATTGAGCCCTAAACCCTTAACCCTCAAGGTGTATGGGTGTGTTTAAACAATGAGCCTGTAAACATGAAACAGGTGGTGAGCCATTAAACCCTAAATCTTAATCCCTCAAACCCTCAACCTTGAGCTACTTGAAACAAGGTCAAGGGTAGAACCTTTAATTGCCCTAAGACGTATTGTGAGCCTTAAACCCTATACCCTAAAGAGGATTGTAGGGTACTTTGTAACATCTAGACACCCTGACCCCAAACCCTAAACATTTACTTTGGCTCAAATTGTAAATTCCTAATACCATCAAACAGTGTGAATCATAAACCCTAGGGACCATAGTGTCCTAAACCATAAATCATAAACTCCTAAACCTTAAACCCTGAGAACCATGAGCTTCCTAAACACTAAAGGCCTAAAAACCTGAACTCTGGCGATTCTGTAGCTACTTGAACACCCTTAACCCTTAAGTTTTGAGCCCTAAAACATAAATAATCTGAGGGTGATTTCAATAGAGACCCTAAATCCCTGATACACTAAATTTCCCAAACCCTAGAACCCTAAAATCTCATCCAGGAGCCCTTACTCGTGATCCCTAAGACCCTGAGTTTTTCAAGCCCTAAGCCCTGAAACCCTAAACCACGGTGAAACCATGAGCTTCTAAATGGCTGAAACGCTAGGAGTTCCTAAAAGAGTTAGGATGAAATAAACCCTAGGAACCCTGGAAGTTAACCTAAACCCTAAACCCTATAAGGTGGACTTAATCCTAAACCCTAAACCCTAAGCCGTTTAAATATTTGCCCTAGGTACCCCAAACCTTAAACTCCTTAACCATAAGCCCTAAACACTAAATCCTAAACCCTGAAATCTACGACCTAAACCTTGAGTTGCAGGTAGAACCCTTAGACCTTGAGCCCTAATGGTTTAAACTATCATAACCCTATTAACCCTAGTGTTTCAGTGAATAATAAACCCTCAAGACCATGTAACCCTAAACCTTAATTTCCATTAAACCATTGAGCCCCTAAACCCTAGAGGAGTAAACCCATAAACACTAAGGAGCAACTTGAGAACCCTAAAACCTAAACCCTAAATCTTAAACCATGCTTACACCCAGGTTAAATATTGGTAAATAAATTGAATTGTGAAGGATTCATCATATTCAAAAGTGAAATTTGGAGCTCAAGCAATGACTTGATGATCATCATATCCTGACTCGCGTCATTATACCCAAATCTCTCCAAAGAACAAGCTAAAATGAGATAGTCATGCAAACGAGGTATCTACGACCATTATGTGTAAAGTATTAAGGCATCATCTATCTCCATGAGATACATATGATAAAAGACACATATGAGAATATTGAATTTGATTCCATGAAAGGATTATTTTAGAGCTAGGAAAGGTGAAGGGATGATCTTTATATGGAGCACTAATGAAGGTTTCTAAGAATGAGACAATCATCTGAGTTCACTTGATGTAATTCACTTAGAACTATTCATAAGAAACTCATTCCACACCTAGTAGTGTAATCACACCTTAAGGATGAGGTACATTACTATCACCTCATTTTTTCCATAGGACAAGAATCCCCATTCAGGGAGCAATCCTCTATGTAGAAAGTGAGTATCTCATTTTAGTAAGAAGTAGACAAGCATCATAGAGTTGATTCATGCTCATTAAAGTGAATTATGGACCAAATTTTAAAATTGGTAACAATTCAAGAAATGGTAGGGCCAAAATCCAATCCAGAAGATTAAAAAAACATACAAAATCAAATATATGTTTTCCCAAAAACAAATATCGACTACAATATATATGTCCTGAAAGTTTTAGATCCTTGCTAAAATCCTGAAAATGAGTAAGTAAACCAGATTAGATTTTGAAAAACTATCTTCTAGATTATAATTGTTGGAGTTGTGGGACCACTTCCATTAGGTAAAGAGTGACCAGGTAGTTTCTTATATTTATTAAAATAAATTTAAAGTATAATATTTCTTTTATAGTTTCATATATTTTATTCTTTTATTATTTCGTATAATTTCATATATTTTATTCTTTTATTATTTCTTATATCTTATACTTAACATTTATTTTAGTAAATATGGCTACTTTGGGCCCTTCCAAATTTCATACCACTCAAAACGTATACACATTTCATAGCATTAAAAACATGCATGCGTTATAGTGCGTATGCATTAATATAACGCGTACATGTTTTAGCTTCAGCAATTCTGAAACCAAAGAAAATAAAACGCATACACGTTTTACTTATTTTTTAGATTTGTGTCCCTTTTTTGCCCCCGCCCCCTCCCCCCCCAGAGTGGTGCAATTACCCAATCCTAGCATATCTTTGTAATTCCATGCAAAAGTTTCCTAAAATTTGATGAGGACTGTTGTGAACTCTAAGCTTTCTTAGTCGGGTAGACTGATGCCAAGTTATAAAATTTTTGGTTGTTCGGGGGTACTGATGTTAATATCTTTGGTTTCCTCAACCATCATTTTGAATGTATCTGATTTATGAAAATGATGTTATTGGTTGATGTTAAGTAATCAATGTCGGGTGATTCAGGGGAATTGGCACATGGTTTTTGTTTGTGATTTTGGGTATTTTTATTGATATGTTTTTGAAAGGAACGATAACCAGATCGTACCAAGCCAAGAACACAGATGCTAATCAAACACCACGATCAATAAGATGAAAGTAATTTTTCAGAATAGCTTTACATAAAACCTTTGCAAACAAATGAACAATAATATCATATTTTATTTTTTATGGAACTCAATGCAATACATTGAGAATGGGCCTTGCTTACATAGGCAAGGAATAACAATCTCAGAACTAGTCAAGGTCGTAGATCAAGCCATAAATCAAGGAAATAACTAGTCATCGAAGAACTAGTCAAGACCATAGATTTAGGAGAGAACTAGACATGAAGGGTCTAGTCAATACCATAGATGAAGGAAAGAACTATACCTAACAACTAGATAATATCTCCTAATATCTAAATAAGATAAAAGAAATATCCACACACATAAGTGGGTGAGGATAAATACAATAAAGGTAAATAAAGTACCTAGGTGAACATGAGCTAAGGTAAATACCTACTCTAATATTTTTTTGGATAAGGCGGCAACGAGATTTTTACTATGATAAATTTTATGTTTTCTCTTCTTATTTGAGGTTTCTAAAGGTAGAGGATCTGAATATTCTATTTCTTTTCCAAGTAGGTAAATTCATCATGAGCTTAATCTCAAATCCTTTTTTATGGTCAAAGAGGGGAATTTGATCATGAGTTCCAAGGAACTCTTCAATGGCCTCATCATTTTGAAACATGTCCATGGCCACATGACGTAATTAGTCATGTTCAATGAGAGTTGGGTGAAGAATCTCAAAATCAATGGCATTAATGGATAGATGTTAAAAGTGGAAAAAAAATTGGAAAGATTTTCAAAGAGGCTGTGCGTAGACCCTGTGTGACTATCAGAACTGGTATCATTTTTGTCACTTGATAGTAATACAGGAGTGGCAGTAAGTATCTTGAAACCAAGACTGTGTTTACCGTGATGTTTGGTGCAAGTGATCGAATCTAAGTGAGCTTGTTCATTTGGACTGAGTCCTTTACCCTTCCATCACATGTTTTTCATCATTCAGTGATCTTTGGTAAGTTGAGGGGACTCATAATAGGAAGTGAGTTTGTCATTGTATAACCAATATCCTAAAGAACTTGGAATATTTTCATTATCTAGATAACCGAACTTCTTCCAAACAGACTGACCCAATTTATAAGTATGATGGATTCTAAGATGAGGAGTGTTGGGTTTTCCATATTTTTTCAGGGATTTACTGATGTAAAAGGAATTTGAATTTTATTGGAATTGATATTTACCACAGCCTTTGTCAATGATTTTGAATGTATGTGTCGAGGAACCAGTAGGTACCTCGCATGGCGGAGAGGGCAGTTTGGTAGTTTTGAAAGATGGAGAGAATGGGTTATAAGAAGAGGAGGGTGGATTAGAGGATGAAGCTTGATTAACTGAAGGGGATGGCATTTTAACAGAAGAGGTATTGTTAGATGAGGAAATTTGGTCAGGAAAAGAAGATGATTGGTTAATGGAAGGGGGGATTTTTTTAGACAAAGAGGGTTGATTAGCAGAAGAGAATGGATTGGGAAACATTTGTTAATTAGAAGATGATCATTTCAAATTATTTTTGGGAAGCGTATCTAGATCAACACATGTTTTGTTAGGGATTACGTGAGGTGGAGCGTATTTCTCCATTGATGGAAAGTGGTGAGCATTTTTATACCATGCTTCAAGGAATTTGCAAGACTTGAAAGGTTGGGTGTCAACACGCAATATAAATTCCTTTTCTAAGTGTGGGAATTTAATACATTGGTGAAATGCAGATGGGACGGATCTCATGGCATGAATCCATGGTCAAGCGAGGAGAATATTGTATGATACTTCTACGTTTACCACATGACATAACGTTTCTAAAGTGATGGGTCTAACCATAAGAGGCAACGTAATTGTTCCCATGGACTATCTTTCACTACCATCATACCCACAAATGGTTATGATATCATTTTTAAGTCTTCTTCAGTGTAACCAAGAAAGCATAGGATTTTCATAAAGAAAATACTCAATGATTCTCCATTGTCGACCAATACTCACTTGATATTATGATGAGTTATAAAAGCTTCGATTTATAAGGAATAGTTGTTAGCAATGTTGGAATTAAGAAGGTCAGCGGGACCAAATGATATAATAGGATTGGTTGTTGAAATATTTTCTATTAAATCCTATAATTGTTATGATTTCATGTCATGTGGGACACGAGCGTCATTCAATGTTTGTGTAAGGATACGTTTGCAGCACAGGAGAAGACTTAAGTAATTCCATGATGGAAATTTGTGGTGTGGTCTTTTCCAATTATTTGATGATGTTGAATGAAGGTGTAGGTCGGGGAGTGGAAGTGGTTGTGGAATTAGACATTGGATGAGTAGGTGGTATGGAAGATGAAGTAGCGGATTATTTTGTAGTGGGGATCCACACTTTTTTCTGTCTAGTGGTAGCCACACAATTAGATTTGATCTTTATCATAGCTGTAGACACTAAAATTAGGTCACATCCCCTTTGGTCACTCAACAAATAAACACCTTCATCACATTCACTTAACCATGACCCCATTCACCCCACTAATATTAATTTAATTAAATTAATTCATTATCCTCACCATATTTATTATTTAAATATCTTAATTTAGATAATGCCCACACATCCACCTCACCTAGACACCTCATCAAGCCACCTCACCCTAAGACCTATTCTTAGTAAGTTGTCATAACTAACTAAGACTTACCCAAACCCTAAAAATCAATGCCTACATTTCCCTCTAACCACATTCCCGCATACTTACAAGAATCTTCCAGTCTAATCTGTGGGTTAACAACATGAGATCCCAGAAAATCAAGGAGATCTGTCTAGTTTAGTAAACCTAGGAAATCCCACCCTAACCGATGTCGGTTACCTTAACCGCCGCCGGTTAAGCTGGAACTGCCGTCGGTCACCTTTTAATCCCCAAAACAACCTTATTTTTGAGGTTGGAAAAAGTTTGACGGATTCCTGAGAGATAACACATCTTTTGAGAACAAGTTTCCATAAGAACACGCATACAAGGAAGGAGATCAAGCATTTTCTCTTGCACAGACATCCAGCATTCATCCAGTAACCACCCAGCACAGATTTGATCCAACCAAGAAAAAAGGAATGCACATGCAACCCATGCAGGAGCTTTCCAACATTTGGTAATCCTCAACAGTATTCAACCTCTTACCAGCACCTCCATTCATCACTCACAGGCACCTATAACCAAATTTCAAGTAAGTATAACAGTTTACTCCTCTAGTTCATTCATTTAATCATTCTATCATCATCCTTTATTCTCCTAGCCACCCATTGACCTCCTTTAATACTTACCCCTCCATATCCCCATTAAAACTTCACCAAATCCCATCCAAACAACTTAATACCTCATTTCAACCAGCCTAGTCCTTTGTGCAATCATAAGGGAGATCTAAAACTCATTCTATGACATTCCCAGTTTTCACAGTAACCAGCACCGGTTCTCCCCAACCGGCATCAGGAACCCTTAACCATCATCGATATCTGTATTTGCCAATATAGCCCAGAACAATGACCTACCCACCTATCCCCGCATCACCCTTAATCACATGTGACCTACCTAAGACCTCTGTAAGACCTGCAAAGAACCAGAACCCATTGTTTGACCTTCAGATCTTATTTTAACTTAGCCTATTAGATTAGATCTTTCTTATTGTGTTTTGAAAGAGATACCTAAATCATTTTAAGTACAATAGGATTTACTTCATTACCAGCATTAAATTGTTGTAAATAGTGGACTAGCAACCATCTAGGAAGTATCACACTTCCCGGATCTAGCACACGCTAGGCAGTTCACTGCACATATTGTTTAACTTTTATTTGGTGGTCTTGTGTTCCATTTCAGGTAGTTCCTCCAAGCCAAAAGGAAGATCTCACAATCATTTGTGGATCAAGGAGTCAACACGCACGCAGCAACCTATCAACCATAATTTCAACAGGTATTCCTCCTACGCCCGTTACCCTATTTGTTTCGTCATTTTCAAAGAAATGTCTAAGAATCAGGTGAAACATTTTGGCACGCCCGGTGGGACCCATTCGGGGTTCCTTGCATTTTATTCATTCCTAGGAAAATTTGTGTGTTTGTTTCCCTTCTGAAAAGCATACACATTAATTTTCTTCCTTGGTAACCTTCTTTTTCTTTCTATTTTCTCTAAAGAAACCTTTCTTTTGGTGTACTTAAAAAGAACCATTTCTTCTTGTTTTCTACATTTTAGTGAAAGAGCATCCCTCTTCCTCTTCATCTATTTGTGTCATCAAACTTCATATTTCAATTTGGGCTTAAAAATCATTACATTTCATTCTGATTTATCGCATTAGCTCACATTAATTGAGGGCAACCTATACGCTGGAAGTCATTCCCAGCTGATGGTTGACAAACAAATCGTAGAAAGCACATCTCTCTCTCTCTCTCTCTAAGTCTTGCCAAATTGCACAAATTCAAAACAAATACATATTCCTAAACAACATCTTTCCTGGGAATGCCTGTCAACGATCACACTGATCTAAGGATTGGAAGGTACTCCCCAGCTCGTTGCTCTGTCAAGTCATACTTCAGAGCGAAGCCCGCCCCTGCCATAACATACCTAAAACCTCACCTTTTAGATCTCCTTCTTTGTAGGAAGCCATCCTCACCAAAAAATTATATTCTACAATTCATGAGTCAGTCCTTAAATAGCATAAGCTAAACAAACATAATAGAAAAGGCACTCTTAGGATCACATTTTTCTTAGTGTTTCTTGCTTGGCTTGCATTTTGAGGTGAGAGGTCACGTTCTTCATTCTTCTTGTTTCTCCTTGCACGCTCCTCATCATAGTTGGTGTATTCCGGATTCTTCTGAGTGTGCCTGGACCACATTCTCATCATTCTCATAATTCTGGGTTTGATTCCACATCAAATTTTAATTCACAACCACTTTTTTTTTCATCACTATTTCAATTTCACAGTGACCAGTGTTGGTCCAGTGACCATTGTCGGTTACCCCCTAACCGTCGTTTGTTATACCCAACTAGCATCGGTTCACTGTCATTTTGGTTAACCCACCCAAAAGGACACTTATTCACCTTCTTTGACTATTCATAGTCTCTGTCACTATCATCATTCCCATTTTCTTGTAAATCTTTCAGTATTTGGCATACCTGTCAAATTTGGCCTTATACCTTGTTTTCTGACCAACTGTCCATTTCCCACAGTGATTCGGCAGCGGTTACCACTAACCGGCGTCATTTACCTGAACCCGCATCAGTTATCCTGCCCACTTTCAGATGACATTCATGGTACCTAATCCACTTCGATTACCAATGCTTCACCTATTCCCAAGTTCATTTTTTAATCTCATTTACAGAGAAGTTGTCCTAGCCCAACCTAATCTAGTAACGTATGCACATCTTTTCTGACTACATCGACAAATAGTGCCCTCGTATTCCACTGCTCAGTTCTCAACCACTCCCACTTTAGCCCTTCACCTATTCCATTTTATCACCTAAGCCATGGATCCTATCTAACCTATCACTATCGCCACCGAAGATGAGGAGTTCACACGACTCCTTGACCAAAACCCTGTTATGCCTTGCAGTTTTACCTTTCCCATGCTCGTCCACTCGAGATGCCTCGGGTCAGTTGATATATGGCATGCCCATATCTATCCCCCTGACTCTCACTCCCACTCTTGCATTCAGCCCCATTATGGATAATGTTATAGTAGGTCTACCTTACCCCAGTGTTGTTACATACTTAGGTCCTATACCGATGTTATGACTACCTACATCTGCTACATTCTCCTGCACTCCGCCACATGCACCATACCTTTGACAACCACTCAAAACACAACCTCATTGGCACCCTATTGTCTCGCATATATGCTACACTACCACCTCCCTGTCGGTGCACCCCTTTCAAAATGTGTCCTTTCTGATTCCAATGTTAGCCCCCATTGCCACTAGGGTCACCACAACCCTTCCACCTCCATATACGTACTATCAGCAACCTCCCATGTTTCATTTATTATTCTTCAGGGTATGTACCCCCCTTTCACAAGGTCCTTCTCAATTTACCTACATGGCTAGCACCATATACTGGAATGTCACCCCATTATATGCCCAACACCAACCCTCTTACGCTACAGGAGGCACCCAATGCATCGCAACCTACCAATGACCTAATCAAATTAATGATGGACAAGATGCAGACATTGGAAGCATCGGTTTTCTGGCTCCCACAACACCCTCACCTATGATATTTGCAACGAGCCCATCCACCCATCCATTCCTTATTCGTCCTTACTTTTTCCCGTATTGTCATTGGACAATGCCTAAATTCAATTTTTCCTAATGGGTACAAGGAAGACCTACACTTCAACATCCATTTGGACCTTCAAACATCGGGTGCTACCTGATCGCCTCATGATGTTGCTTTGCTCTTGAGGTAGCTTTTGCCATGTCTCTAACCTGGATTCTACATTAGATTGGTATAGTGGGTTACCATCAGACATCTCTATTACTTTTCATTTAATCAGGTAGCATCAAGCCTTCTTGGATCACTTCTCCATCAATATCGTCAAGAAGGTTACCATGACCGACCTATACTCCACACACATATGAGGACATTAATCTATCTTTGCAATTTTTGCATCATCTTTCTCTTTCTGGCATATCTAGCCTGATCAATCAACTCACCTTCCAACTACCACAAACTACAACTCATCGATGCTCCTTACTACTCAATATGTGCTTGCGCTAGTCATCTCACTCATGGACCCTATTCAGGTTCACACTTTCTAAACATTCATATATGAAGCATTCACCATGGCATGAAAGTTAGCACTTCAGAGCCATACGAAGAGAAGAAAATCTTACAATTATCGCAATAATAATGCTTGGCATTCAAGTCGAATGATACACTCTTCTTCTTCAAACCACAAGAACAATTATCTCTAAAGGCCAAGGGCACTACACTAACGCAGTGGTACTCAAACTCGGTCTAGCTCATCCGTCAAATCTTTGATACCCCCTCATGTAATCTCTCACCCTATGACAGACTTTTCAATTCAGACTATTGAGAACAATGGAAATACACCCCAATTGGGGAGCATTTTACTCTTCTGTGCTTTAGAAAATCTTATCAAAGATCTGGGGCCATCACACCTTCCACCCATAAAACCACACACTTGTTTTGTTCCTTGCTTACCCCATGCCCACATGGTATAAATGAACATGACTTCTTAACTATCATCCAGTAAAGGGTCATAGTGCTCCTATCAATTTCATCACTTTCAAAAATATTGTCAAGAAATGCTCGATACAAGGCGAGTTAACTTGGTGGATAATCCTTGCGCACCTGCCAACCAAAACCTACACATCCATGCAAGAAACCATTTCCCAATCATGCCCCTTCTATATATCAAACCGGTGAGTTCCTCAACTCATGAATACCCATACCCGCGAGGTCCACGCTATTTTTAGTGATTGTACCTGTTTACCATTCCCAATTACCCCATATTCCTTCCATAGAGGATCTAATTCTAGCCCGAAATCCTCCTTCCACATCGGAACCTACCTACATTTTTCACTACCCATTATAGGAACACCTTTCACCTCCTTCCTCACCTATGGACATGTTATTTATCTTTCTAGACATGACAATGGGTGCTTCATGTGTAGCATTTTCCTTGCATGTCTATTTACAACCATGGCTATACTTGTTTCACTACTTGCTTTCCACTGCTTCCTATTTGATGCAAGAACATCAACTCCATCTTTGTAAATAGATCTAAGACGACATCAATTTTTGCTTGCAAGTGTGTTTCTAGGTACCTTTTTGGTGGTCCATTCTCCAGTCAGCTACCCAAGTAATCCTTAGACCCTTCTTAGGTCTCTTACCCACAAAATTCAAGCTAAAACATTTCCCTCCAAAATGTAAAAAATTGATTTTGGAGGCCAATTTTTGGATTGTCATTGTTGATCCTCATCAAATTCCACAGGCTTGTAACGTGTCATTCTCAAAAAGGATGGAATCACTTAGGTTAAAGTGTGGATCTTAGGTCCTTTTTAGGGTCGAGGTGCCTTATAATAAAAGTCTCAAAGTAGAAGCAGTTTGTCACTTATAACTAAGATAGTTCCACTATGTTAAGCCTAAGAATATTTGCATACCAATCCAAATGAACACAAGGAGCTTGTATCAGTTAAGACTAGATCCATGAATCCATCATATTTCTCAAAATGTACCCTGTACCCATAACCCATTCACATACATCAAAATCCAAGACCAAGAGTTACATCAGGTATCAAAGGACTAAAAAAATTAGTTTTTGATGGTTTATTGCATGATATTTGTGTTTATTGTGGTGTGTGAAGTCTCTAAATCTTAGAGTGGTGATAGTTCTTGTAGGATTTTTGTGCTTATTAGCCTACTTTCTTGATCTCATAGTTATCCATGTAAGGAGGCCCTAAGCTTGTGAATGAGCATTTGAATTGATTTGGGTGTTACTTGTATAGTATTACTCTTTGTAATTGTAAAGCATCATATGGATAGTGATAAAGTGATGAAAACTATGTATGGAAGGATAGGAGGAAGGTTAAGTCTTGCATAAGTCTGTAAATAATAGTCTTGGTTGGTTGATTTCTTTACTGTATTTGCATGTTAGAGAAAATTTAAGATCTTTCCATAGTGGTGTAAACCTCCAGCAATTTAAGAAATATCAATATAAAGAAGGTGTAACAACCCAAAATTTCACACACAAACAACACAGTAAAATACAGGATAACCTTCATTTTTATTATGACACATAACACGTACACAACATGCCATCCACCAAGGTCACAACTAACTCCGCAGTTCCTAATAACTCAATACAAGGATGACCACAAAGGTCTTGCACGGAATTGTTCACACCCACCAAGGATGGTTCCCTTTTTTTTTTGACAAGACAACATAAGAAACCACCACATAACTCACCTACAGATAGGGCAAGCCACAATGAGAAAATTATTACAAGGTTATTTATTTTTATGAAACCTCTTTCGATCCTTAACTTCAGTTTTTTAAGACTCTAGATATGATTCGCACAATTCCTCTTACAACGCTAAATTTCTTATTTTTACTCTAAGGAGAGTATTTGCTTAAAGTCTTCTCTATTATGACCTTTATTTGCTTAATTCGTTCATTTAGAAGAAAATATTGATTTAAATTCCACAAGGCCATTTATTCACTTTTGGCTACAAAGTAGAACTCGTTCATACATCATATGACAACATGGGTTTGCATTCAACACACTTAAGAGAAGAAAACCAAAGTGCTTTCCACAAGGCTTAGAGGGAGAAGGTCCTGAGTTGATATCATCTATAGGACCTCAAAAGTTAATACCAGAATTTAATTGAGGCTGAGAATTTATCAGAATTATCAAATATTTTACAAAGGCTTCCCTGAGTGAGTATTACCAATGAGAAAAATTTACCTTCCAAATGGCAGTGAGATAGATCTGTGTGATTTCCAAATTGTTTTTTTCATTTTGGGACATTAAAAATTATCATCTTCTAATTGGAACTAACAATTCACCTAAGGATCGTTTTAGAAATTTCACCATAACACAGGGATAATGGTTCACTAGAGGAGCTAGGGTTATCACGTTATATAATATTACTTGCAATGATAGTCTCGCCTTTGATGCAAAACTCAAAGAATTACTTATGAACTCTCAAGTTGGTGACCCCTACGTTACTTCGCTATTTGAATACAACTTTTAGTTTAACTTGCATAAGTATTAAACAATCCCATGTTAGTTTACTTATGACACATTATTACTAGGTCATAACAAGGTTTAACTCAACATTTATTCTCAAGGGCGAAGTTGTAGCAACACTCAATTACAAGAACAAAACAAGAGTTACACCTCAATTCATTAAAATACTGATAGCCTCCAACAAAGTCACCCAACAATAGTAACCAAATTGTCTGGAAAATTTCAATGATAGCACAAACAATACAAGGTTTCCTTAGTTCAGCTGACAAAGTCCACAATACATTATACGTAAGACATTGATCCTCTTCTAAACTTTCCACTGGACATTATCAATAGTTGAACAACGTAAAAAGGTTTCAAGCAAAAGAACTTCTCAACTTAGGTTCTGCATGACAAAAAATCTACAAGTATATCCCTCATCTACTCGCCAAATCCATCTGCAAAAAATTTTTCTACAGGAGTCAGTTCCGATAATTGAGCAAGATAAGGCTAACACCAAAACCACCATAAATGTTATCTATCAATACCTTGAAAGGAAGCCTGTATTGCAAGAATTTGGGTGAAACCTCTAAACACTATCAACACTTCAAGTTATAATAAGTTTCCACCATGCCAATCAAGCAAGAAGACCATGTACTTCAGTTAGGAGTAAAAATCAACTTAAAGTATAACAATCTAATGAGAATGGCCCTTGGCTCCTATTGGTGAGCAAATAACCAATATAACAAAATAAACAAGATTCTCATCAAGCAAATAATCAAATAATAATCACAAGATTGAGAGTTGATATCTTAGGCCAATTCATCTAGAATTTTTTTATAAAGGTACCGAACGCATAGGCTAAGATATTATAATTGGGCCTACAAGAACAAGATTTGATCGGCCCAAGAAGGGGTAACCACGGGTTTCAAGAATCTAACACAAAAAGCCATGTATAAATGAATTTCAATCCTGAAGTCACATGGAGTATCCACACAACATAAGTTTCGAAGCATAGCAGCAAAGTAAACTAGTTTTGACCATTAACTCCAAGAGATTTCTACAATCATTCAAGAAGGCCAATTACCCTTGTAGGCTAGAAGCCAAACACGTGACACCTTCTGGTTTAGGGAGTTTCCGGCAAACAAGAGTACCTTACGAAAATGTCATCAACAAAATTTTATAACCCTAAAGATCTACAAACTCTCCACATCGATTTTAAAGTTTGGTTAAATTCCAAATAAATTTCCTATTTCCCAAAACAACAATATTTTTAAGGCAACCCTTGGTAACATAAACAACCGTTCAAGCAAAGGTACACCATAAACTACTAAGTTCCATTATCAAAACAACTCCTTCTGCTATAACTCCACCATACTATTGATTGCAAGAAAGTTTTTTTCCAAGGTTAACAACGTTCAAGACAGGATTGGTTCATCACAAAACATTAAGGTCATATGTGCATATAAACTCTTCAATCCTAATTAATAACACAGTCATACTCCTTAAATGGGAGGAAACATTTCCAAGTCTAGAAGACTAGATTATTTCACCAACAATCTTCCGACAGGGAATAACACCGCTTCCATTAATTCTAGAAATAGTGGGGGCTACTAGAATTGCACAATTAAGACCTCGAACTTAGCTAATCTAGATTACAAAACTAGTTACGATTCAAGTTGAAGGGGGCAGTCAAAGTACCTCCTAAGAATGGCTATAAAACCTAGGAATAAGGCTGAAGCTACGTAGGAGTCTAAACACGCGAGGTTGAAACACTATTCCTCACGTGAAACTTATTCATTCTAAAAGTTTTAACAGTTCAAATCTCCATTACCTGAAATAGTCCATACTCGTGGATTACACTAATCCTACAACCTTTCTTTTTTCTCGATGCCAAAAGGGTCTATCAAGTGGGCTTGAGGTGATCATTAACCATATACTTTCAAAAGAAAAAGAAGGACAACCCTGGTTGATAGGAAGGAACTTCATAGTTATTGCACGCTTACTTTAACGATGCTAAAAACTTGTTCAATGGTTGCTGGGCAACAAATCGCTAACTTGAACTCTATCGTAGAGAAGAGTATATATATTTATAAAGGAAGATCGATCACTTGAGCCATAAAAACATACACCCAAAGGAGAGAACATCATGCATGTCCTTCCACTAAGGGCATACAAGCAATGATAATAGCTCAAAATAAGAAGAAAGCAAGTAGAAAGGCAGAGGCCTACTGATCTTCGAAGTTCAAAAGGGAACCAATTCAAGGAAATGGTGGTTCGATTTCAGTTCGATAAAATAAATATAGCAACAGTAGAAAAGTGTATGAATTTTTCACTCTTCTTCACCTAGTGTTTCCGAACCATTTCCTCAGTGTTGAACCATCCAAAAAGGTAGGAAAAAATTCAGGCTCCATTGTCTTGTTATAAGGTCATTACAAATACATATTTGGCATCGTTTAAACTCTTGAATGAAAGAAGAGTGTTTTTTTTCTCTTAGATTGAGCTAAAAAAATAGGAATCTTTCCCACTGGGTTTTCCTTCACTACTCGGGACCGTAAAATACATGGGTACCTCATCAAGCTACAATGCAACGGGACTTATGTTCTCAATTTCTAACTTACCGCCTCATCCTAAGTTACGATGAAGGGGGGTGTTGATGTGTGTTACTTTCCACATCATTAGGTGATACATCTCAAATAGGTGAGATCATATCCACCATGGTAATTTACTATGGTAATTACTGAGGTTCCCTTACTGCGTCAGTGCGTCAGTGCGTCATAAAACTGACTTTACTGTGGTAGTTACATTATTCTACGGTATGGGAAAGTGACCCCCCCTGCGGTCTACTCGACTATGTCACGGATTAAAAAGTGACTTTACTACGGTTATCAACTATTCCCAGCAAAAATACACCCCATTTGACCTATGAGTAACTACTAGTTTCACGGCAAAACCAGGTTCTTTGCCATGTGTTTCAACTACTATGCACAGTAAAATTCAAGGTTACCCTCCAATTCGATTTTCCTCCCGTGGGAATATCTTCTCTGAAAATCGCACCAACGATGTGCACATCGTCCCGGCAATGGAACCAAAATGCTCATCACCAATAAACCCTAAACCCTATGATAATTCTTCACCGGGAACTCACTCAGCCTTACTATCATTACCTATCTAATGCACTGGATTTAGCTACATCCTTGGTGGATGTAATCTGGAAACAAACTCCAACACCCAACACAAGAACAATACCATCGACTCATGATCCCGGTTGACAGAATGATGATCATAATCTGAACTTATCCCAAGTAAATCTTAGATATTAGCTTCCTAGAAATTGTTAAGACAATCTCACCCATGTCAGGTACTTCAAGTGTTATAACAGCTTCATCCCTACCTCGCAAACCTCAAGACCTACCCAGGCACCCGAAACGACCTACAATTACACCTGCTTACATGGCTTCTTCAACACACCATAACTCCAATACTTCCTCACGAAACTTCTTCCTACCCATTTCTCACTTACTTCCTTCTAGGCCGTGTACACCTATATCACCCTCGACCCAAGCTAAGGTCAACCTTCCAAGCTTAAAACTCTGTTATCCCCCAATAAGGTAGTCAAAACAACCACACACCCTCCTGACCCGTTCATATACCATACCCCTACCTAAGCAAACACAACCAACACCCAAGACCACTCTAGCACCCAAAACCATCGCTCGACCCACTCCCCCTCCTGCAAGGACCATTCCTCAACAATCAACTACACCTACACCCAAACCCACTTTCACTTCCCATTGTGATCCACTAGCGGGGTCCTATGCCAAAATATTAACCAACCTCCTTGAGACTTTTGTTATCACATTACTGCCACTCAGACCTTATGACCCCCTCAAACCCAAGACAAAAGGGTTTGATGACACTAAAATTTGTGCCTACCATCATGTGCTAGGGCACGATGTGGAGAACTACAAGGCTTTGAAAACCATGTCCTTATCCAGTTGTGTCCTCCGAAAGCCAACTTTGACGATGACAAATTTTCGATGAGGACCCTGCTTCACCAACACCCATTCCCAGTCCTTCCCTCACTGCCCACTCAACAACCATGACCTCCACCCCCATAGCTCCTAGAGCCACCTCCAAGATTTGAAATTAACATGGTTCGCATCAGAGAACTTGCCACACCATTACCTAAATGTCGTTGCACCCAGCTCACTTCACAAGGTTTTTTCTCCCCCGGTAGGTTTTTATCCCAGTCATGTCGTTATACCACTCACCCTACACCTTCTCTGTTTTCCAACTCCCCTCAGATCAACATGATCCATGTTACTACCCATGCTTAGAAGGAAAAAGGTAAGGAAAAGGAAACTGACCCACCAACCAATCCTATACCCAACATACCATCTGCACCCACACCTAAAATTACTATTTGTGGACCCACATACCCTATTTCTAATGGGGTCACACATCACACCATGCTCAAACAATTACACCAATCTCCCCTCAAAATGTCCCTATATGACCTCATCCAAACCTCAGAATCCCATCGTCAAGCTCTCATGGAGGTTCTTCAATCTATTGAGGTTTTACCCAATGACCCTACACCTGTAGCCTCCATTATCACACCCCATCATGTAGCCTCTCTCACCAAATTGCCACCTTTATCCACACCTCACCCTACTCACCAAGTAACCTCCCTTAGCTTCTCAGAGGAAGAGATCGCACCGCACCAAACAGATGACCCAGACCTAGCCCTCTTCATCTCTGTCCACATCGATGATATACGTGTATGACGTGTAATGATTGATGGGGGCACTAGCATTAACATCATTTCATCCCATGCATTCACTCAAATGTGCATACCTGACAATTGCATGCATAAACATCCTATCATGTTGAGTTCATTCAATGACGCTATCACCTCTACACTAGGCACTATCATTCTCCACATTTGTGTGGGCCCCTGCACTATTCCAGAGTTATTCTACATCTTGGAGGGGGAATTTCAATATAACATGTTGCTTGGCAGACCCTGGATTCATGTCATGGGTTACGTTCCTTCCACTTTGCATCATTGTGTAAAGTTTGAACATGAAGGACACACCTATACCATTCCAGCTGATCCATCACCTTTTAAAACATGCAACATGCTCTACCAACCCAATGATGTGCTCATACCCATTAAGGCATCTACCTCCTTGACCACTACCACTGCACCCACACCCCCGCTTACCAGTACAGTTGCTACCTCAACCACACATACCTCCTCCATTCCTACCGCTGCCACAACCTCCACGGCTGACCCATCGGCCTCCCAATCCATTAGCTCCACCTCTGCATCGACCTCCGACACATCATCTATTCTAGCTACCCACATACCAACCACCGATCCCTTGGAAGGCATTTTTCAACACCTCACTCTGGGAGAATATCACTTATATAGTGTCAACACATTCCTTACTCCACAAGAGTATGGAAGTCTTCACCAACACCCTCATTACGATCACCGCATAGGAGAATGCCTCCTTTATGGTCCTCCTCATCTTCGTACCAGTCTCACCTATGGGGGACTTGATACTACCACTTACACACCCGAACCACCATCACAAACCCTCCCATTTTCTGCTGACTTCCAGTCTCTCACCAATCACCGTTTCTCCCACACCTTCCTACACCGATGTGTGTGGAAGGGTTTTGGTTTTGGATTTTATGAACAAGGCCGCCATACTATCATCCCATGTACCACCCGCAAACATAATGACCGTAGTGGTATCGGCTTTCCTGAACCACCTACTAAGCAAGCCCGCATTGAACCCATCGAGAACGTCAACCCTTCTCCACCTTCTTCACCCGCTCCACCTTCATCACCACCTTCACCGATGGAGTCGATGGATCCATAATCTATCCCTCCTAACCTTTTTTTTCATAAACACCATTTCCTTGGGGCCTTTGACTTATCAACGCGAGGGTGAGGCCCCTTCCTCTCTTCCCTTCCTGTACCCTGAAATGATCGATGATGATACACCTTCCATTAACGTCGTTCAATGTCAGGATGATGAATCTATACTCACCTACCTTGGTGCAGAAGATTCATATATTCATCGGTCGTTACCTTCTGAGATGCAAACCATGTTGAATGAATCAACTATCGAGATCAACATCCATACTCAGGACGACCCGCACATCCTAAAGATCGGTCAATCTTTAGATGTTGCTAAACAGGAAGCCATCACTTCTTTTCTCAAAGATCATAACCACGCGTTCACTTGGTCTTATGCAGACATGCCTGGTATTGACCCCACCATAGTGGTCCACAATATCATAACCATTCCCGATGCCAAACCCATCAAACAAAAACTGAGGAAAATGCACCCTCGCATTGCCCTTCTCGTCAAAGAATAACTTCAGCGTCTTTTGTCCATTTCCTTCATATTACCCATTGATTATCCTCATTGGATCTCTAACATTGTCCCTATCACTAAGGTGACAGGGGGACTCCTGCATTTACATGGACTTCCATGACCTCAACCTTGCCTGCCCAAAGGATGATTTCCCTCTACTTGGTATTGACCAACTGGTTGACCTTACCACTGGTCACGAGATGCTATCACTCATGGATGGCTTCTCAGGTTATAACCAAATCTTGCTTGTCCCCAGAGGATCAACACAAAACCGCGTTCATCACCCCTTGGGGGACCTTCTGCTATTGAGTCATGCCTTTTGGCCTTAAAAATGCTGGTGCCACATATCAGCGGGCTATGACTTACATCTTCCATGATATCATGCATCGTATATTGGAAGATTACGTGGATGACCTCCTCGCCAAATCTAAATGCCACTCTGAGCACCTTGCTATCCTCAAAACCATTTTTGACCGCCTTATTAAATATTGTGTTCGCCTTCAGCCAAAGAAGTGCGTCTTCATGGTCCTCTCAGGAAAACTCCTGGGCTTTATCATTTCCCTACGTGGTATAGAAGTTGACCCTACTAAATTCAAGGCCATTCTAGAAATGCCTCCACCCACTAACCTTAGACAACTCTGTAGCCTGCAAGGTAAGTTGCAGTCTATTCACCGTTTCATTTCACAATTATTTGATCGGTGTCAACCATTTCATCATCTGCTCAAGAAGGATATCTCCTTTAAATGGGATGATGACTGCCACAAAGCTTTTGAGGCCTTAAAACAATACCTTCTCCAACCACCCGTACTCATTCCACCTAAAGACGATCAACCTTTCTACCTATACATCTCAGCTACCGATCATTCCTTGGGAGCCATGCTCGCTCATTGTGATGAACAACACAGGGAGCAGGTGGTTTATTACATAAGTCATACTCTTTTGGACTATGAAACCCAATACACCCATCCTGAAAAACTTTTCTTAGCCTTAGTTTTCATTGCCACAAAACTCCGTCATTACCTACTCAACCACAAAACCTATGTTGTAACCAACACTGACCCCTTACACTTCATGTATGCTAAACCTTATCAAAATCAGCATGTGCGCACGATGGCTTATGCTTTTAGCTGACCTCGACCTCAAATTCATTCATCAAAAGTCCATCAAGGGCCAAGCTATCGCTGACCAATTGGCCGACGCACCTATTTCCGGGGATCAACCCTCTAATTTTGACTTTCCAGATGATTCAATTGCTACCCTTTCCTTGGATGAACCTGCCTATCAAATGACACTCTTCTTCGATGGTTCCAAGTGTCAGCGTGGGGGTGGGGCTGGTATTATCCTCATTCCGCTTGATGGTGAACCCATGCCTTTGTCTTTCAAACTAGATTTTGATTGTACAAACAATATTGCCGAATACGAAGTGCTCGTATTAGGTCTCCAAGCCACCTATGCCCTAGATGTCAAATCAATCAACATCTTTGGTGATTCTCAATTGGTCATAAACCAAGTCAATGGTATATACCAATGTTCGTAATGAGATACTTCAAAAGTATAAACATCATGTAGACATACTTTTGACCACCTTTGACCATTACGCCCTTCAAACCGTCCCATGTTCAACCAACAAATTTGCAGATACCATGGCCTTGCTTGGCTTCTCAAATACCCACTTCGCCTACCTGATTCTAAAATCTTTGTCACCATACAATGACTCCAATCACCTTCTTATTTACCTCATGAAGTTTACTCTATTGGAACCACTGCCCCTGATCTGAGTGACCTTTGGTATAAACAATACTCCGACTACCTTTCTCTCTCCATCTTACCTCCTGATCTCACCCGTAATGGACAATGCGCCTTCCTTAAAAAGGTCTCTCGTTACGTCATCATGGGGGGCCTTCTCTATAAGCGCGGCTTTGATGGTATTCTCTTACGATGCCTCACGAGTTCTGAAATTCCTTATACAATTAAGGAAGTTCATGATGGCATATGTGGAGGTCACTTCAGTGGCCTTGCTGTGGCTAAGCGTATTCTTCACCTGGGCTATTACTGGCCGACCCTCAACCATGATTGTTGCGATTATGTCAAACGTTGTGTAAAATGCCAACAACACACCAACCTTCATCATACACCCAGTCATGCCTTACAGGTCACCCGTGACCTTTGGCCCTTCTCTCAATGGGGTTTGGATCTTGTCGGAGAGATTAACCCCCATTCTTCCCAATGACATCAATGGATCATCACCGCTACCGAATACTACACAAAATGGGTTGAGGCCATACCACTCATCTCCATGAAAGCCAAGAAAATATGTGAGTTCATCAATCATCACATCATTTGTCACTTTGGTGTTCCTCATCATCCTCATCACTGATAATGGAAAACAATTCAAAAACAAAACATTACAAAAACTTTGTGACGCCTTCGGCATTCAGCTAAGTTTCTCGTCACCTTATTACCCACAAACCAACAGCCAAGCCGAATCCACTAACAAAACCCTAAACAAAATTCTCATGAAAGTGGTTAACGATACTGGGAAGGATTGGCATACGCACATTCCTTTTGCCCTATGGGCATACCGCACTAGTATCGCACTTCCACTGCTGCCACACCATTTTCTCTGGTCTACGGTACAGAGGTTGTTCTACCTCTCAAAGTCCAGATTCCCTCACTCCTGCATTTCTCTCCATGACATGCTCAATGATGATGACTTTCATCAGGACCGTTTAGCACAACTTGAGTTATTAGACGAATGTCGTCTTAACGCTCTTGATCACCTTCAAGTTTACCAAAAATGTATCAAACGTGCCTACGAACAAATGTGTCCATGAACGAACCTTCCAAGTCGGTGACCTTGTCCTGAAAGAAAATCAACATGTAACCAAAGCAGAAAAAAGTAAACGGGGAAAATTTGCTCCTAATTGGCTTGGACCATACATCGTGACCCATACTTATGGATCAGGTGCTTATCGTTTATCTTCACTCGATGGTAAACCTGAACCTGAGCCCCTTAATGCCTTGCATCTTCGACCATTCTACTGTTGAATTTTAGTCCTACATCACCTTTTGCCTCTTTCCATGCTCATCCCTTGAGCACTATCCACTTCATACACCTCACCAATGATTAAACAAGAATCATGTGAGTACACTTGTCACTTGTTATCTTCTCTTGAATATGTGTACCATGACACTGCACATAGCATGATTCTCATGGATACTTTTTGTCTACCTTTAGATGAGATCCCATGGTCGTTTCACCCTGCTTTCTGAACAAGAATCCTTTTCCTCACCTTGGTCTTGTCCATGACTTCAAAGCCCCACATGGGACCCAACTCCTTGAGTCAAACTTCTAATAAAAAGATGACTCCCTCAAAAGGACATCTTCCTCTCTGCAATCGCTTGCTATAAATAGACTGCTCCCTCGAAGGACAGCTATGTAAAGCTCTTTAAAAAAATGAGAGAATTTGAAGCTTCCCGCATCGATCAGCTTCATGAAGACCTCAAGGAGTTCATTTCCTCATCCCATATAGACTTCCTGCATCGATCAGTCTATCTCAAATACAAGTCAAAACAGAAAACTTTTTAGTCATGGACTTGCCCATTGTGACCTTGGATCTCTTGCCCAAAGAGCATGCCACCTCATATCATATAAAATTACCCACCTTTCACCCCTCTCACCATTTGCACCCCCATTTTCCTACCGCCTCAAGGGACCTCTTGGAAACCAAGACATTTGGTGATCATGTGACTACTTTTCACCTTAGAACACTCAATCATGCAATGTCTTTAGGGTCTTACGTTCATCACCTCCTCCAAGGTATGATCTACTCGAGTATGATCCTAACCAATCAGGTGGCTTTATTGCCCCTTCTTATCTTTTAACCATCTTTATTTACATTTTGATTACCTTATACAGGACTTGGTCCTCGACGCTTACCTTTGGGGTAATCTTCTTCTTTTGCCACAATCGACATCGCCTATACCAATTTTCCTATAACCCACCCACACCTAACAGACCTAAACCCAAATCATGCCTAAAACCTACCAACTCATTTTCCTACCTCCTCATATTCTTCCCTAGCTCATGGGAGAACTACATCGGCCTGAGGTCCCTTTTCACCGGGACTATGTAGGCAACACTCTGAGGGCATGGGGCCCTTGGAGGTTAGCTCAGCCACTCTCTACCCTAACCAATTCATCTTTCATTTTCCTCAAATTACATTCTACCCTACTTAGTTTCCTTTTTATATCTAAAACTTGGAAATTAAACCAAACAAATAACAAGTTGCTTAACATTTTTATCATCACCACAACATACATTTATTATGACTACCATCATCATCCATATATTATAAAGCATCTTAAAAATAGCCCATATTATCATTCATTATATAAATTAATGAATCACAACTTCAACCAATTTAAACTCAACCATGCCCTAAACCAACCATGACTAACTCAAACCATGCCTAAACCAACCTGACTCAATCCATGCCTAAACCAACCTGACTCACCATGCCTAAACCAACCTGACTCAACCATGCCTGACCTGATCCATGCCTGGAACCTGACTCAACCATGCCTAAACCAAACCATGACTTGATCCATGCCTAAAACAACCTGACTCGATCCATGCCTAAACCAAACCTGACTCGATCCATGCCTACAACCAACCTGACTCCATATCACAACAAAAAATTAAAAGTCTCATAAAACACTGACAAAATCAAGAATCTCATCCATCTCATCATATAAATAAATATGTGTGTCTCAATACAATATACAGGGATATCCCATCATGTCTATCTCAAACAAATTGTCGGCATGCAGGCCGATACTCGATACAAAATGTCATCGGCACGTAGGCCGGTCTCATATACAATAAAATAATAAACCAATACAAAATCTCTTCGGCGCGCAGGCCGGTATATGCTCAAAATATACAAAAACTCTCATACATCCTCACTATCTTCGGCACGCAGGCTGAGTATATATCAAAAAAATGACTACAATACATCAACAATCAGGAGCCATATATCAGATATCTTGGCACACATCCTCCATATCTGTGTCACCTGTACCCTCTACCTCCTCAGCCCCAGTCTGGTGACCTGCTAACATCTCCCCACCCATCATGGGTGGTGGCTGGGTCCCTGCTGGTGCCTCACCTAGAGCTGGTCTCCATGAGCTGGTGGCCTCTCCATGATCTGGCCTCAGAGCTCGATGGCCCCCTGTGCTCTCTACACTGTGAGTGTGAGATCTAGTCCTCTCACTCGAGGCCTGTTGTGCCCTGGTACTCTCCATAGGATAGAAAGTCTATCCCGGCCGCCATCAGCTGATCCTGGTAGTATCTGGCCTCACCTAGGGCATCCCGTAACCTGGATATAGGCACGGTCTATGTGGTGGCCCCATAGGCCTCGGCCCCTGTACCTATCCTATGGGACCCTGTCCCGCTCCTGCCTGTGAACTGGGACCCTATCCGGTGCCTGTGGTGGTGCCCTCTACCCCTGTGCCTGTATCTGGCCTGTAAGGCCCCAATCTATGCCTGAGTTGTGGCCAACTGGCCCTGCAACCCTGTCACCTGTGCCTGTAAGGAAGCCACCTGACCATCATCCCCATCTCCGTCTCCATCCCCACCCCCGGCCATCTGGGCCTGAAGACTGGCCACCTGTAGCATGTAACTCCGCTACCTCCGCCTCTGAGCTTGCAAGTTGTGTCTGCACCATACCCAACTAGGTAATCAGTGTAGCCACCTGCCCCTGTAGGGTGTCCCTCTGCACCGTGATGGTGGCTAGATCCGGCTGCCCCAGCCTGGGTGGTATGGCTCGTAAATGAGCCACCCACCACTGTCTATATTTATTCTGTGACCCCGGCATCATCAATCCACCGGTCCACTGCCTACTCCTCCTACCCTGTGGGCACTGTCAGCTGTGGTAGAGGTAAGGGCCTCTCCACATTGTCTCTCTTATACTGCGGGAAGGGTGGAGGTATGTCCTGTAGCAGCCCAAACTACCACCTAACTCTGTCAACCAGGATCATCTCGTGCTCCCCGGCACAATGACCCTGTATCCATCTCAATAGCTGGAGCTCAGCTAGCTCATCATGCATATGCCTATATGATGGGAAGTCCACATACGGCCTCCATATGATGTCCACTCCAGACAACCCCTCCAATAAATGCCAGAAATAGGCCACATCATGTGTGGGCCTGTCTGATCTCCACTCTCCAATAGCAGGCACCCATCACCTGTACCCCACCCACACCAATCTCGGTGGAAATGCATCTGCTCGGGGCATCCCTACTGGCCACACACAAACTATGTGCTCATAAGCCCAACAATGAAGTAAAAAGGTACAACACAGGCTGAACCTGCGCAGCCGCCCATATGCCCATAACTCCCTATATAGCTGCACCAGGAATGTTGGCACCCAGGAAAAGTGGGTCTGGTCTATCATCATGTCATGTAATACCCCCATCAAAGATCAGGGAAACCGCCCACCCTCTGCATCTGGCAGTGCAAAGCAGCACACTGCCTCCATCAATAGAACTACTAGCCTCGTCTCCTCCAGACGGGCTAGGTACATCTCTCCATAGCAAAGCTGGCACTATGGAAGGTCAGCTCGGCCATCCCCTCTCCAAACACCGTCAACATCAGCTCCTCTGAGGCCTCAGAGGAGATCGAATAGACCTGTGTACCCAATATGGGTAGCCGCAGAATCCTGAACACGTCCTCCAGGGTGACAGTGATCTCACCCATCGGTAGGTGGAACATGTTGGTCACGGAATCCCATCTATCGATGAGTGTGACCATCAGACTAGGCTACTGGACCGCATGCCGATAGCGTCAGACCCCACTCAGGCCCACCGCCTCCACATGTTGTAGCTCCTCAGGGGTCACTGCACTGCGAACTATCACGAGCAGGGGTGGAACCCTGTCCCGCATGCGTAACTGATCTCTCCCCTGCATCTAATACAAACAACAAATTAATCTACATTTCTCATACCCATACTCACCCACTATCATTTTTCTACACCCTATTTTACCTCTACCCATCTCAACCACCCAACCTGTGGCACTTTTGGCCCCTTACTCTCCAAAACCTGACTGGTGCCGGTTCTCTCTAACCGACCCTGGTCACCCCTAAACCGGCATCGGTCACCTGTTTCGTGACCAATATCGGTTCAATAATACCGATGCCGGTTCAACCCGACCGACACCGGTCACTGTCGCAGCAAAAACACTGTGACCCCCAAACCCTCCCTTCTCAAAAACTTCCTACCCTGACACTTCTCCCACCTAAAATCACCTACACCTCCCCCCTACACCTCATTCCTTCCCCTCTTCTCCCACTTATCTCTCTCCCCCTCCTATTCGACCTAATTTAGCCTCCCATCTTCCCAATTTTATTTTCCCCCACCCACAAAAATAAAAAAAACCAAAAACCCAATTCACAAATCACCTAATCTATTTAACAAAATACAACAAGAGTTGGATGCTTACCTCATCATGTTGCCATCGTCATGGTGGCACATCTGGCCGCTGCACCGGTGGCCCGCCCGATCCCTCTCTGGCCTCTGCCATCACAAAATCTCTACCGCGTCTCCAACCAATCGAATCACGCCCACCGATCCTGTGGACCCACCTCTCAACAACCAATCACCCACTGCTCAGATCGCCAACTCACCACTCCATTCCATGGGACACTTTTCCCTTTTTTTCTCTCTCCTTTGTCATTTTCTCAATTCACTAAATGACAAATGAATAACAAAAACACGGATTTTTTGTTTTTATAACAAACCTGACCTAACTGACGCCGGTTTTACCTTCACTGGCATTGGTCACGTGCCCTACCTTACCATGTCGGTTCCACTCTACCGGCGTCGGTTACCCTTGACTGGCATTAGTCACCCTCTCTTGCACTTGCCCTAAATTTTACCCTATTACCCTGCCCGTCACTCTTTTTTCCACACCCAACCTTTACCCAAACCATTTACCTCACCCCCCTGACCTCATCATTTACTGCCTAACCTCGTCCTCCTTTGGGGACTCGTTATTTTACCCATACCTCGGCCTTACCTGCGCCGTGACCTAGATATTTGGACCTGGACCATCGCTAGTGACCTTTGACCTCATGTGTTCACTATACTTTGCAGCACTGTTACCTGTGTTGATTGACCTAATGACCTTACCTTGCCTCTTGTTGTGACCATTTATCCTGACCCTACCTTTGGTGTACCGGAACATACCTAAATGTTCCTGCACCTAACCTACGTCATGTTTCCTGACCATATCCTATACCTTGGATACCGGAATCACTTCAACCTTGTTTGGATAAACCTATCGACCTTAGAAAATGTAGAGTTTTCCTGCTCTTCAACCTGGTAGCGTGCTGCAGTTTATATGTGTGCGTGTGTTTGACTGTTACTACCTTTGACCCTGACCCATTACCTAGATTACCTGAGTAGACCTTTTTCCTTTTTCCCATGTTACCCATCTTCCCTTTCTCACATTCACCTTTTATCAAACCACTCACTGATTCTACCTTCTACCTCGTCAGTTCCTGGTTTGAGGGGGATCACCTTCACCCACACATGGGGCAACCACATCTTATTTTTGTTAGCGTCGCTTACCAATACAAGCTACATGCAACAAAAAGGGGCAAAATGTAGACACTAAAATTAGGTCACACTCCCCTTTGGTCCCTCGACAAATAAACACCTTCATCACATTCACCTAGCCATGGCCCCATTCACCCCACTAATATTAATTTAATTTAAATTAAATTAATTCATTATCCTCACCATATTTATTATTTAAATATCTTAATTTAGATAATGCCCACACATACACCTCACCTAGACACCTCATCAAGCCACCTCACCCTAAGACCTATTCTTAGTAAGTTGCCATAACTAACTAAGTCTTACCCAAACCCTAAAAATCAATGCCTACATTCCCTCTAACCACATTCCTGCATACTTACAAGAAGCTTCCAGTCTAATCCATGGGTTAACGACACTGAGATCCCAAAAAATCAAGGGGATCTACCTAGTTTAGTAAACCTAGGAAATCCCGCCCTAACCGACGCCGGTTACCCTTAACCACTGTCGGTTAAGCCGGAACTTCCGTCGGTCACCTTTTAATCCCCAAAACAACCTTATTTTTGAGGTTGGAAAAAGGTTGGCGGATTCCTGAGAGATAACACATCTTTTGAGAACAAGTTTCCATAAGAACACACATGCAAGGAAGGAGATCAAGCATTTTCTCTTGCACAGACATCCAACATTCATCCAGCAACCACCCCGCACAGATTTGATCCAACCAGGCAAAAAGGAATGCACATGCAGCCCATGCAGGAGCTTTCCAACATTTGGTGATCCTCACAAGCATTCAACCTCTTACCAGCACCTTCATTCATCACTCACAGGCACCCAGAACCAAATTTCAAGTAAGTAGAACAGTTTACTCCTCTGGTTCATTCATTTAATTATTGTATCTTCATCCTTTGTTCTCCTAGCCACCCATTGACCTCCTTTAATACTCACCCCTCCATATCCCCATTAAAACCTCACCAAATCCCATCCAAACAACCTAATACCTCATTTCAACCAGCCTAGTCCTTTGTGCAATCATAAGGGAGATCCAAAGCTCATTTTGTGGCATTCCCAGTTTTCCACAGTAACCGGCACATGGTTCTCCCCAACGGTGTCGGTCACCCTTAACTGAGCATCGGTCTCTGTATTTACCAATACAACCCAGAACAATAACCTACCCACCTATTCTCGCATCACCCTTAATCACTTGTGACCTACCTGAGACCTCTGTCAGACCTGCAGAGACCTAGAACCAACTACTTGACCTTCGGATCTTATTTTAACCTAGCTTGTTAGATTAGATATTTCTTATTGTGTTTTAAATGAGATACCTAAATCATTTTAATTACAATAGGATTTACTTCATTACCAACATTAAATTGTTTTAAATAGTGGACTGACAGCCATCTAGGAAGTATCACACTTCCCGGATCTAGCACACGCTAGGCAGTTCACTGCACATATTGTTTAACTTTTATTTGGTGGTCTTGTGTTCCATTTCAGGTAGTTCCTCCCAGCCAAAAGGAAGCTCTCACGATCAGTTGTGGATCAAGGAGTCAACACGCGTGCAACAACCTATCAACCATCATTTCAATGGTATTCCTCCTACGCCCGTTACCCTATCTGTTTCGTCAATATTCAAAGAAACGTCTAAGAATCAGGTTTCCTTCTTCGAACGGTTTGACGGTGGGATATGAGATCATGTTATCACTTTCCAAGTGGCAAAAGACACTAAATAGGCTTTCTCCAAGTGGAGTGAAATTTCTTCACATGTCTCAAGGAGGAGCCTCCTTTCTAGGGATGAAAATTGGTTGTTTGTTGGATTTAATTGTGCTAGTTGGATTGTTTTGAATGTTTTAAACGTACCAAGAATCAATAACATCGTCATTGACTACATTTCTATTTCGATTGAAGAATTTGGATTTATCCTGAATTTGAGGGGCATCCCTAGGAGGTTGGTCCCTAAAGGGTGTTTTAAGTAAGCCCTTAGAAATGAGGGCTTTATCGATTTGTCTCCATTTTTAAATGACTTCTTCGAAATTGTTCAAATAATGCATGTGGAATGCTAATTCTGCAATGAAGTTTGGAACAAATATGTTGACCAATTATCTCTCTGGTATTGAGTAAGGGAGCCTATTTGCAATCCCTCACCAAGGTTGTAGAAAGGATGAAAAGTTTTTGTTGGGCCTTTTTTTGGTGTTGTGAAGGTCAAGCACGGTTACTTCATAATCTAGGTTGAAGGAGAAATGTAAGGTTTGCGAAATTCGTGACAGACCCTTCAAGAAGATGAGGGAATCAGTCTAAGGCTTGTCCTCCTAATCTCTTAGGAAATATTCATAAAATATAGACATTGTGGTAAGTTCATTCCTGACATTGCATGAAAAAATATTTGATATGTTCTCAGGGATCACCCTTTCATTTATAATTATCAAATTTAGGATTTTCAAAGGATGACGGAAATGGTAATCGTAACATTTCCTTATCAAATGGGTAGGGTCATAGTTCCTCAAAGTTAAATTGTTTTGATTATTTTTATAACCCCTGAATGGTTTCATTCTTGTGTGAATGGAGAATCGTGTGATGGGTTATCAAGGACTTTGTGAGTGGGTTGTTCTAGATTGTGATCATGTAAAATTTTCAGTTTTAGAATTTGTTTGCTCGGGTTTCCTAGTCAACTCTTTGTTTTTGATAAATAATTCGTCATTTGAAGAGTTATGTGGGTTATCTTGTGTTGCATTATGGTGACTTGATTCACCATTTTCTATAAGTTTGGTTAGGTTTTCAGTCCCAAAATCATGAGGTAGTTTTTCTCCCATGACTAAGATGTGTAGTAGGTATTCGTTCTTATTTTTCTCTAATAGCTTATCCACTTGTTCTTGTTCTTCGTGAGTGAGTTCTGGTTGTATAACCTCTTCATCATCATTTTCATGGTTCAAGGGACCAGTTGAATGGTTTCTTTGATCGTGTGTGAATACCATGACTAGATAGATATGTGCCTGAAGAGGCTATGAAGTTTGAGAAAACATGATTACTCGTAAGCTATAATGGGTTTGTTTTCATATTTGTCTTAAATAAGCTCTTAAGTGTTGATGGAAATAGTAACTCAAACAAGTTGACTCAATACAATTAGGATATATCTCAGAACGAAATATGAGAGGATTGGTGTTATGAGAGGATTGGTGTTGTTTTTTATATTTGGCTTGAACACACTCTTAAGTGTTGATGAAAATAGTAAACTCAAACAATTTACTCAATACAATTGTGATATAACTCAAAGCGATCTATGAGGGGATTTGTGTCAGATTCCATTTAAATAAACTCGATAGTTAATGTTGAACTCAAACAAGTCGCCTAATATACGTTAGATATAGCTCAAACAAGCTATGAAGGATTTTTTGTAGTGTAGCTTAAATAAGCCATACAAATAATGATATACAAAGTGAGCTCAAACAAGTCATTAGGTATTGGTTGGATATAGCTCAAACAAGCTATGAGGGGATTTGTTTGCGTAGGGAGCTCAAGCAAGCTCGACAATGATATGGGTTTTGATATAGCTTAACATAAGCTATTTATGACTTGTGTTGCTTAGCTAATGAGTCCTCAATGTAAGATTTTTTAGTGTTCAATTTGACTCATTTGTTTATTTTATTTTTAGGTGGTTTGGAATTTTTTTGTGGAACACACTAGGATTTGAACTTTACAACAAACACATGTGTATCATCCAAGTTTTATGATAAGAATGATATTAAACTAACTTGTTTACAAACATCAAACAATCATGTGTATCTGATTATTTTGGATTAAGAGTTAGATCCGTTAGGAATAATCATTATTGCATGCAACATACAGTATGTTGTGGAATGGGAAGATGCAGGCTCTTACCACTCCAAAAAAGACTCACCAATTCTGACTTACTTGCTTTGGAGTGAATCACTACGTCCAATACAGGATTTGTGAAAAATCGAAAGGTGATGGGGAGATGAAAGTGTGTATGATGTCCTTATTACTCCCTGAATATTTATAGGGACGATGCCCAGACTTCATTGTTACAACTATATTAGGCATTACTCGCAATAGTCTCAATCACAATAACATTATTTGTAAGAGGGGACTAGAGGTGAGATAGATATCGAACAGTTTTTTGAGACTAGGTCTCAAAGTGCAATTCAAATACGAATGTTGGTGGTGTATGGTAGTGAATTCCATGTCACCGGTGTAGCGTAAGTGGTGATGAAATCCACTTCTATTACGTGAAAAATAAATGATGATGTGATTAACAACAAAGTTATTTCTAACTTGAAATAAAATCACTGGCGTAAATGACAATGTACCTGAACATGCTTTTTTTTTTTGGTTTCATCATTTTTCTTTAATTGTGTTAATTTTGCGGGAAGGTTTAAATTTTGTTTGTTTGTTTTTTGCAAAATTCTAAGCAATGTGATCATGTGGAAAACAAATTAGTAGTTGTCCTACAAATGAAGTGTTATAAAATGATCATGGCCATTTTTTATTTTCCAAATTGCTCGAAGGCACAAGAAAAGGGCATACACAGCCAATAATTAGAAAAATATTAATAATGCGAAGACAAAAATAATGAACAAGATGATAGTTAGATTCGAAAAAACAAATCCAGAGGATCCTACAAACAATGTTAGCAGTTTAAATGATAAAATTTCAAATGATATGGTCCTACACAAAAGAGGTTAGTAGTTTTCCAAGGAAAATAAAGAGATAACATTAAAAGACAACAATGTTGCGTTTTTGATTCTCAAGTTCACTTGTAACAAGCGCGAGAGAAGAGCATACGCGCGAAGGGTTGTGATTAGCTTCACAAAAAAGAAAAAAGATAACGACAACACTACGTTGACAAGATTCGCCCAAAAAAGTGTTAGATGACGATGCAAAGCAATTAAAGGATCACAAAAAAATTAAAGCGCGACACCAAGGTGTCAAAAACGTCTAAGGACCCAAAATTCACAACATTCACGATGTAACAAAATGTTGAAAAACTCAGGTGATAAGGGTTTGGGGTCGTGTATATGTTTTAAAAATTAGTCTTTGACATCATAGGAAGTTTGTTAAAGTGTCGTAGAGTCCTCATGCAAAATCAAATAACAAAATTAATTCATATAGTGAAAAAAAATGATAAGAAAAGTTTAAATATCCTAATTTTTTTTTTTGCTTTGAAAGTGGCCTAATGAGAGAAATAATAAAAATAATTAATCTAATTAATTAATTAAAATGTGTTTCGTAAAAGAAATCCTAATGAGTTTTGATTGAGAATATTTTGGAAATGATTGTCGATTAATAAAAGGACTAGGTTAATTATATGCGAATTAAATTAATATTAGAAGGGATGAGGAAAAACCCGAGTCAAATTAAATCTAAGAACTAATATCCAAAATGGATGGAGGACCAAAAGAAATGAAGTAAGATACTCAAGCTAAGTAATAGACTATAAAATAGTGTAAAGAAAGCAAAGAGTTTTTAAGAGTGGAGGACCAAAAGAAATGAAGTAAGATACTCAAGCTAAGTAATAGACTATAAAATAGTGTAAAAAAAGCAAAGAGTTTTTAATTGATTCGAAGTGACAAACTATAGGTGAAGTTAATATAATAAACCTACAATAAAATAAAAAAACTGAATCCTAAGAATGTAGGCAAAGGGTGTTTATATTTTATTTTTTGGGTCGTCGTGTGTGGAAAATGCAAGGAATGGTGGTGGTTTTGTTTTAGGAGCTCGGGACTGTGCGACGGCTGGCCAAAGGAGAGGGGTTTTGTGAACAAGAGAGGTTGTGTGGTTGAAGGTTAATTAGAAGCAGAGTTCTCCTTGGCCGACTCCATGCAAATGATTTTCCAATGTTAGAGGTTGTGAAGGACAAGCAAAGTGTAATCTGGTTCAAACGATAACAGACACCTGTGGCGTTTTAGAGAAGCCAACATTCCAGAGATTAAAGTGAAATTATAGCACAGACCACTGTGCAGAGCACCTCCTAAGGGTCTTCTCAAAGAGGTGATGGATGGAGAGGATTATTTTTTGAGAATAAGAGGCGGAAAGGGGTGGTCTTTATACATTGTTTCTCTCAATGAATTCATACCCACTAAGCTTAAAATGAGAGGAAGGAGAAGACGTAGCCATCTGGCACAGTCTACAAATACACAGATGACAGGGAGAGAATTTGTGAAGGCGTTGTGTTTAACATTTGGATGTAATGAAGAGAATGGGGAGGCACTACCTTTTTCTTCAAAATAAAAGTAAGTGCTTTCGTGGACACATTATTATTTGGGTGGAGAAGAAGTTATTTCATTAGAGGAAACATCTTCTGAACTAGTGTCAAGGTTGCCTCCTCTTCCTCCATTTGATTCTACAGAGTCATCAAAAAGACTAAGGGATTATTTTTTGAGAATAAGATGCGAGAAGGAACAGGAATTCTTTACCATTTCTCTTGATGATTTCATGCCCACTGAACTTGACATGAGAGGAATAAATGGTTGTGCCTATCCCTCACATAAGTTCGCAGGGAGGGGTGATGTGGCATGTTGTCTACATGGACATTGACCAACTAACTCCATTTGTTTCCGTCTCCATACGCATCTGTCTCCGTCTATCACTTTCTGTCCAACACAATGGGCCATCTTATCAGTCAAATCATTCCCTGTCCCGTAATAAATTTCTAATTCAAATTTTAAGTTTTGGCGCTCATGCATTCTCATTTGGCTGATATCCCGCTCATAGCTTCAGTTTCCCTAATTTTGCTACAGGGTATCTGAATATAGTCTGATTCATAAAGCCAGAAGAGGAAGACGTTTTTTTTGAAAGAACTGCTGGTGTTGCCTCCAAGATATTGTTTAATGGCGTAGGAGAAGTGCTTGACTCTTTGGATTCAGTCTCCATTGCCATCGAATCACACTATTTCTCTGCAAGACACGTCACATTTCAGGGGTGAATCTCTTGTTTTGATTGACGTAGTTTCTTTGTTCTGTTATGAAGTTTTTGATAAATTTTTTAGGATGAAAATCATAACGAAAATTTGTTGGTAGGAAGTAGAAAACTAAACATCATTCGTGCATATATGTGGAGCAGAGGGATTATCAAAGCACTGGCATTGTTGCCTCCAGGACAAGTTTATCAAAGCACTGGCATTGTTGCGTCCACTTTTTAATGTGTTTCTCCTGCATATTGTGCTGCTGATTTTACTGTTTATAGTGGTGTAATGATTTTATTTAATATTATACCCAAAAATATCATCTCTTTTCCAAATTTTAATTTCTTGTTTTGACTAAACTAAATAGGTTTTGAAAAACTTTTCAGGATATATATATTCTTGTTTTGATTAATCTAAAGTATGAATTTATTTTGATGAAGCTTCTTGATGTTAAATTCAAGATGATGTCTACCATATCTTCAGATTTTCAAATCTCTGCCCAGTTTTCCTTGGGCATATTTAAAAAAATGTTAATTTTTTATGTTTAGTTTTTCTTGACCATATTTAAATTTAAAAAGGGGTCCTAGTTCTTTATTTATAGGGCCTCTTTCCGTTACAAATTGTGATGTCAAAGTTTCGTGATCATACAAGATATATATCAAAGTAGTTTATTGTTCCACATACTACGTTGTTACCTAAAAAACATAATTGTGTCCCACTTTTTTGTAGTTTTTGTACTTTTAGCAAACGTTATGTACCTGACAAAAAACATGCATTTTCAATGCTTGTTTTGTAATACATAGTTTGATGACCTTATTCAACTGATGTCATTCTATTATTTTTTAATAATTTCCAATTGATTCCCGCCTCCTTCGATTACAACAATTCAACAACGTATTTTGTTGTCTCTCCTAATAACGACAATCTAACACATTGCTCTTATAGAAGATACTCAATGTACTATATAAAACTAGAATGTCAAATCTTAGTGTGTCTACAATATCTATATCAAAGTAGGTTGTATCTCGACGTAATATGTTGTTTCTTCGACGACCTGCATTTTTAATGTTTATTTTACACTGCATAATATATTCAAAGTTGTTTCATTCAATTATTTTGATATATTTTTCAATTCATTCCCTCCTACTTTACTTACAATAGTTCAACAATGTATTGCATTACACCCATAATGCATCTTGAAAATTATCAAGCTCTTTGAGTTCATGGTGTTAGTTTTATTGCAAGTGATAATATTTTGCTAGAACATGAGCTACTTAAGATTTCGTGTTGGTTATATATATATATATATATATATATATATATATATATATATTTCTATATTCTATATATATATATATATTCAACACACTATTTTCAAACCTCTATGATAATAAAAGAGGAATAATGTAAGTTCCACAAAACATGATCACACATATTTCACATTTTTACAAAGCATTCTTGGAAAATTCGGGTCATTTAAATTAGAGAAGTTTCCTATATATTCACCACATAATTTGTGTATAATAATTTATATTGTCAAATTTATTGAGTAGACAAATCATTGTATCAATTAAATCTTCACTTTTTCCCATAATTAATATCCATTTATAGTGTCATCTAATAATTTTGAAAGATATAGCATTCCTTCAACAAATGTTTCCCTTATCAAAAACCATATTGTTATATTAGTAATGGTCACTTATAAAGACATAAGAATTGTGATATCAAATTCATCGTCTTGAAATATTTTAATCAACATATTGAGCTCACCTAAAATTTATTATTGGCAAAACAAAACTACACTGAGTAAATTTGTGTCTTATATATCACAATGAGTTGTTTCATTCATTCTTCCATGAAATTGATTTTTTTGGCATAAGATTTACGAATGTTTGAATGACCTCTATCCCCTAGATTATCATATAACTCTACTTGTTTGTAAAATACTAATAACATCAATTTGGATGACCTTAAGTAATGACTATAATCCATAATTGTTTTTTGGATAATTGTGTACACATGAATATACATTATTTGCATCCATTTCCATGTATAGCACCTTAGGAAACCTCTTTGAAGAATTTTATGCTACCAACTCTTAGTGAGCTACAAAATGAATTATGATAGGATTTGTGGCATATGTCCTTTAATATGAAACAAACCATTTTCACGCTCTAAATTATTGATGCCCCATCTATAGAAACAAAAATCAGCCTCATCAAGGAAAATACCTCTCTCATTTATTACTTCATGGATAATATCATATATTGTTTTCCCCTTCCCATTAGTCACATTCTAGAGTACCATAAATTGAGATAATGATGGACCACTACCTTTTGAGACTGTATATGTAACATAGTGAACAAGATGTTGTGCAAGACAATTATTTGTGCTTTCATCAAACATCAAAGAAAAGTAAGGGTTATGTAACATATTATCCTTTCACATTTTCTCCAAATTATCACTGAAATGATTCATATATGAAGGAACTTGGAATATTAGGTGTTTCTAAATACAAGATAAACTTTCAAAACTTTTCATATTTAGAGAAAGATAAATCCTTTTCACAAACATGAAACAAAATATATTATTTTTATTGTAGTGACAACTTTGTTTCTGTTGTCATGAATCTATGCAATATGCTCTGGTATAGACTTTCCCGCTTCTACTTAGCACAAAACCATGTAGCAAAAACTTTCTTATGTGCTACATATTTCTCATGAGTTAAAGAGCATCATGTTGTAATGAGGTGCATCAATTTTCTATACCTCAATGATGCTCAAAATTTTCAATACTTTACACAATATTCACACTGCATGAATGTGCTATCATTACACTATAAAATAATTAATTGTTAAAGCTTAACTACCCATCATGGAGGAAATTCTTATTTCACGTACTATTTTTTTTCTAGTCTCTTCATCAAATTGATGCTCTGAATCAGAGGATGTTCCAAATATATAATTTAATTTTTCATTTAATTTAAGATATATTTCTTTGTGAATCTCCCTCTCCAAGGAAATATCTAAAGGACTATTTGAAGTTTGTGATTTTTAAAATCCATAAATTTGATGAAAACTATGTTGTGATTTTTTTCCTTGACAATTTAGAATTTTTTATAGGTTCATGTTCAAAAAATCCATAGTAACATAAATTTTAAATAAACACCATAATACATTATCAAATTTAATTTATTGAACCATCAAGTTAACAAAAACAAAATTGACAACTTCAACATTTACAAAGGGAGGACACTATTACAATACTATAATGAGGAGAATTCTATTTTGTTTAGGGAAAATGTCCATTTTATAAAGTAGTTTAAATAGAGTTTTACTCTCTCATGGAAAAGTACGAATTAGAAAAAAATAATAGTGGTTTAAGATAACAATAAAATCAAATATTTTCAAACATTTTAAATAAAACAAATTTTAAGTATTTGCAAACTAATCATAATACTATAGATTGTATCACCACACATATAAGAGCAATGTTTTCAGCTAATTGTAAGATATATTATTATTTTTACATAAATTTCATAGTATTACCTTCCCAAAATAGATGAAACATTAACGATATCTAAATTTTCATAAATTTCATGCCAAACACATGTTGGTTCCAAGTTGAATATTGAATTTTTATTTTGATCCTTTCAAATTAGGTTACATTAATTTATAGCCTTTTATTGATTGTGATGATGATTTTGATTATACTTATCAAGTCTCTTGATAAATATCAGACATGCATGATGTGAGAGAAATGTAATTGTGAAAGGAAACTGTACGACGGAAAAGTGACATGCGAGGATGATAATCGACAAGTGACCTTCCCCGTACCCAACCTCTCGAGGTCGTGCCGAGACAGCCGGTGGTTTGAAATGCGGGTGACTTAGATGAAGTCACAGCCGAGATTATGGTCAGTTTTCTATGATAGAAAAGCTACAGGCGAGGATGAGAATTGGCAAGCAACTTTCCTATGGCTTAACCATGGGAGGATCAGTGACTAAGATCTGATAGTGTGATCTCGTGGTAGCTGAAATGACAAAGGGGAGATTTAGAGGCTATGAGCAGGTAGCGTAAATCCCTTAGTGGTTTATCCTCCTAACTAGAATTTCAGTGTTAATCTAGTTATGAAGTCTCCGAATTAACTTAAACTAAAATAACAATTTATACTACTGCTGAAAGGGAAATTAATCTAAACAAAATATACGATTGAAACATTATAATTACAAAGCAACAATTAAACTACTTTTATACTAAAACTAAACAAGCGAGATAACCCGGTGTGGTTATTCACCTGTGCAGATGTGTGAATCTAAATAAAAGACAGCCAATTAAATTAATTGAAAACCTTCAATCCTACCTCAGAAGTGAGGAACAAATCATAGTTTCTCAGAAACTATCATTCCCCACAGCTTCCCTGGCAATATTGAAAGTGAGCTTAACTGAAATAAAATGATTCGCTACTCTATTTGATAATAACTTTGAAAATTTAAACCTGGAGTTTACTGAGCAGAGGCAAATCCAGTTTTGTTGTAGCTTGTCCCCTTAGAGTGATCTCTTCATTCTTGCGTGTTCACCGTGAATCCAGAAAGAGTAGGAGTATAGCAGCATCAGCAAGAGAAGGCACTGGGATGGTAGTCACTTTGAAGTAAAAATGGCACGAAGCACAAGTAGGAGAGGGATGGCGCAAGAGAACAGAGCTTGGCCTATACGATTCCTAGCAGGGTCGTTGCAGCAATGATGAAACAAAATGATAAACAGCAGGTACTCAAACAATGAGCAATAGCAGCTTCAGAAGAAATACAACGAAGTACAAGTAGGAGAGGGATGGCACAAGAGAACATAGCTTGGCCTATACGATTCCTAGCAGGATCGTTGTCGGTGTACAGTGAGGCATAACTAAATATTCAGAATTCTAATCCATGCTAAAGATAAAATGATTCATAAAATAAATCTAGGACTGAGTATTGAAGACTGAAGCTCAAGAATGAAGACTCCAGACCAAAGAACCAAGACCATTTACTTGTAAACAAGCTACATATTTATAGCATTTGCAATGACTAGAAGGCAAGTTCAAATTGAACTCTCCCACCATTAAACAAAGATAAATCACTGTTCAGGCGGCTAAAACATAAATACAAGCTTTAGTGGTTGAGAAATGCGGGTGAAAATTGAATTTTCACGCTTGACGTGATCGTCGGAGCATTCTGGAAAGCGCGTACAGGACCGCCACCCCTGCGCAGGGTGATGGTTACAAGGACCGCCACCCTGGCCTGGGTGACGGTTACAGGACCGCCACCTTAGCCTAGGTGACGGTTACAGGACCGCCCCCCTGGCTGGGTGACGGTTACAGGACCGCCACCCCTGGCAGGGAGGCGGTCCTGTAACTAACAACAAAAAAACAAGGAAAAAGAGAGAAAAGGCTAGGACAAAACATGTAGAGGCTAGACAAGGATTTTTGGGATGCAAATGTATACTCAATGAGCTTTCTGGATTCCGAACACCTTGCGAAGAGATCTTAATCATCATTGGGGTTTCCGTAACCAATTTTTGACTGTACAGTACATACAATTTTGGGTACGTACATATTTCCCCCCTCGAAGAAGCGTTTTAGCCATGAAGAGGCGTAAAACGTTGGGTCCGAGTATGGAAGTCCCGAAATGGGGAGTTAGAGGCTATACCTAACATGCCCATGTGCCGAAATGCCACCATCCAGATTCCCGCTATCTGTAAAATGAAAAAGGGACTCAAGTGTAGATAGATAAAATAAATTGAAAATAAATACTAAATTGATATGAAATGAGGACTTACCATTTGCGCGAGGATAAGAACTTACCTCTGTCGGCGCTCCAACTACGGGAAAGAACATTCAAAACAAGGTTAGAATTTCATAAATATACAAAACGAGTTCATTTTCCTATTCATTTGTGCGTATCGATTTGGTAATTTTTGAGCTTTGGGTCCACGGTGATCACTCTTTTCATTTTTGAGTATGATTGAATTGGAATGAGCTTGGGAATGGTATTTTGCGTTAGGCTTAGCTTTTTGCTGTTTTTGAATGCTTTTGAGAAGAACTCCTAAGAAATTTGTAACTAGAGTAGTCATAATGGGCCTCAAAAGGGCGGATAGGCAGAGTTCCTTTATTTCTTAGCCTCCATTTTGTGAGGCATGTATGTTGTTTTGGTATTTTGTGCTTATTGCAAGCGTTTTGACCGCACCTAGTGTGCGATGACATCGTAGAAAGCTATGACACACCGTGATATGTACATATATCTCTTTTTGGCTTGGTTATTCATTGTATAGGGTTTATCTGATGACTTGATTCATGTGTGTACTCTTAGATGTTTAGAATTCCCGATTTTCATATGCTTTTCAGAATGTATGCAATGGATGACAAGTGATAACAAATGTTAAACAGAATGTTTTTACTTTATTTGCTTTTGCAATGCTGATATGTGATGACGAACATGTTGTAGTATTGAACTTTTGGCCTCTTTGGGAAATGTTGTGATTTCTTCTTATGTTGGCAAAACGTGATGAATGTATAGCGATAAAGAGATGAACTTGCCCCAATCCCAAATCCACACAACTAGTAAGATGTGAGGGCTCAACACCAAGAATTGGGAAGGGCACAAGTTGTATGAGTTTGATTTGAGTGGAATGATGAGAGACAAACAAAACAAGAACAGGAACCAAATTTGGACCTACACACCCACCCTACTCAGAACTACTACCAAGCTTAAAAGGCCACTTACTTTTCAGTTTATCTAGACTTAGATTCATAAATGGAAACCTGGTTGACAAAATCTGGTTTTGAGGATTTGATCTCTTTGGAATTTGGATGTTTGGATATTTGCCTTCTCTTGACAAAATTTGGCTTGTGTTTTTAACATACCAAGATTTCTTAGTTTGTGTGATCTGGACCCCCCCACACCCTGCCTCATACCACTAGTAAGAAGCATGGGTTTGTCACCAAAGGCAAGATACAGGCGATTAAGGGCACTTCTTTCCTTTCCCAACCTCACATCACCAGTAAGAGATGCGGGCTTATCACCGAAGGTTGATGGGCAAAGAAGTGTGTAAAATAAAATATTTTGTTTGCTTGGCACTTTTGATTTCATTTGATTTTGACATTTCTGATCTATATGACTTTAGGATATCCTTTCGTTCCAAGATATTTTAAGAGGGATAGATGTGACACCAAGAAGCTTCTAGAATAGACCGTAGGTAATGACAACTTCACCTAGTAGAAAGAAAGAGCAAAGCCAAGTATGCAGGTCTTGGTATGGTTTCTGTCAATGTTTGTCTGTCAATGAGAATATTTGAAAATACTTGATGATGTTTGAAGAGATGTGATTTGAATAATTTTGCCAATATCTTCATAAATTTGTAACAGATTACTTAAGAGTAAGTTCCTGGACTACAATATTTATGAAACGAGTGAACAGGATGAACTAACTAAATTACTAATGCAATGCAACTGTAACCATGTATGTATAAAATGTAGGTGGAACTATATGTCATGATGTCTAAGGTGAGAAAGTTGACGAATATCGAATTCTTCAATCCTATAAGTACATAGTGCAGAACCATTATCCTCAAATTTTTCATTCTCTTAATGAGGGCCTACCATTCTGGGTTTGAACTTACAACCCTTTCCTAGAGGTGTGTATGTCCCATTATTAAAAACATTTTTCTGAAAGAGGCGTTCGCGTGCCCCTTGGTCATGTTTTTGAGAGATGGCATGTGGGTGAGCATGACTATGTTGCTTGACCTTTTCTCCCATATGGAGCATTGTGTTTATTTGCAAATTTTGTCGAATGATGAGGTCTTGCCCTATGGATAGGGAAAACTTAGCTTCAGATGTGCATGGGTCGAAACCAGGCCTTAGAATAGGGCAGTGCTTAGAGATGGTTTTGATAGGCATCGTTTCAATTTTAAATTACCCTTCTTTGTTTGTTAATTCTATCATGTTCATATATAGATTTAGGTTATCAGAGGGAAGAGATGCTATACCGAGAAGACTACCCATTCCTTGAGGTTTGAATGGGAGAAAGATCGGTTCGTCATTCTCCAAGAGTTTCATAATTCTTGTTGTGGTTTTAGTGGAGATTGTTTCCACAGAAATTGACTTATCTTTATTTGTCTTTGCCACCTCGTATATTTTTGGGTCAAAAAATTCAACCTTTGGATGTCTGGGGTGACTGGGACTAACTCTTTTGTTGGAGGCCATTTGTTTAATTGATTCATGGGAAGTTCATGCTCTGTATGGACTCCTTTCTTTTTCTTGAGGTTTTCTAAGTGTATATCAAGGGTTTAGGATCTCCTTGAGCGATGAAGACTTTTCCTAAGTGTAGAAATCTTATTTCTTGGAATAACGTGGAAGGGATTGCCTTCATGCGGTGTATCCATGGACGACCGAGAATCATATTATAATTGGTTTCCTGATCTATAATATAAAATTTAGTGAGGATTGTTTTGGGTCCTAAGGTGACTGGTAGTATTATAGTTCTAATTGAGGTGGCTTTAAGGCTATCATAGCCTCTTAGTGTGTTCCGAGTCATGGAACAATTTGTTTCTCCATACCCTAGCTTTTGAAGAAAAGTGAAGGGGACTATGTTAACTGCTGCCCCATTGTCAATCATTGCACACTTGAGGTAGTTGTTGTAAATCCAAACCTGCAAGTGCAAGGGTGGATCACCTCTACGTGAAATTTCAGTGTCTATTGGCATCTTTCTTATGTTAAATACAAACTCAGTATCCCTATCTTCCTTCCCTAGAGGGTAGACGTCAAAATCTACATGGTTTACTTGTGTTTTGGGTGGTGGCATAACGTTGATTAGATGACCAAGACCTAATTCATTGAGCAACGCAAAGCGATGTGTGGGTGAATTTTTCAGCAAATCTAGGAATGAAATGTGAGAAAAGGTCTTGTTCAAATCTGATATTAAATCATAGGATCCTACTGGTCTTACTATTGTAGGAACTTCATCTCGTGTGGAGAAAATATTGGGTAGGGGTTGTGAAACATAGTCCTTTGTCCGAGTTGTTGCATTAATTTCACACTCAACCTCCAACTCAACTAATCCTAAGATTTTTGTGTTACCCTTTGAACCTAGGTTAGGAGCAATCTGAGAGTTATCAAGATTTGAGGCGTCTTGATTGTTATTTCTTATTATGATACCTTTGTTTTTCCCATTTGGATCTAACATGTTGTTGTTAGAATGATTTGGGAGAGGATCATTGAAGATCTTGAGAGGTGCATTTTGAGTGGAAATTGATCCTATACCAAGTGGTAGTGTAGGATTTTCTAGAAACATATCTACAAAGAGTTGTTTTTGCTCTTCTGGTAGATGTTGTAATAATTTGTTACAGTCATGGCAAGTCCTAGTATCATGACCCCTAATTTTTTGGAAACCACAATATAGATTGGGATTATAGTTCCGTGGTCGTCGGTTTGAATCCTGTTATGGCCCAAAGTTCTAATTGGGCTGTTGGTTGTTATAGTTGAAATTTTGAGGTTGTGGCCTTTGGATTTGGTTTTTATATCCATCTGGGCCCCGAGCAAGGCCTTGTGACTAGATTTTCTGCTGTGGAGGATGATTAGAATCCACCGTATTGATCGTTGGAGTGAAGTTATTATTGCGTTGATTATTAGCAGGTGCCGGGGTGTTCACAACATTTGGTCATTTGACTTTATCAGTGACTCCATCTGTTGTAACCCCATGGTTTTCATTAAGGATCTTGGGTCCTTGATTGGTATTCCCAGCATTAGGGTAGGTCGTAGTGTTTTGATTGGGAATGGTTAGTTTCCCATTTGTTCCATATGTCTTACGACCACTATCAATTACCGCTTGATCTATTCGGAGAGCACTCTCAAGTACTTCATCGTAAGTTCTTAGTGGAAACTTCTAGACTTCTTCCTTCACTTCTCTACTGAGAGAATGAAGGAATAAATAGCATAGTTCCATTTGGTCCATATTTGGAGCACTGGCTGAAGAATAAAGAACTGTACGCCACCTCTGGATGAAATGGGCGATAGATTCATTGTGTTCTTGCTTGATGTGTAAGAATTCCCTGATTCCTGTCCTTATTAATTTATTCATGTCAAAGGCCTTGATGAATTCTGACACGAGTTGCTTGAACGAATGGATGGAAGCCTCAAGTATTCTATAATACCAATCGAGAGCGATGCCTTCCAAGGTTTTTGGGAATATTTTAGCAACAACCCCATCCCATGGGAGTAGTTCTCGAATGGCTGTAGCGTAAGCCTTGATATGTGCATTCGGATCTCCCTCACCTTTGTATTTGGGAAAGTTGGGAAGAGGTCTTGGAAGCATGACGCTTCGTATTGTGAAATCTAAGGGCTCTTTCAAATATTCTGAGTAGGTCCCTATCGCATAGGTTTCGACCATTGATGGTGCCTGTTGAGGGAGCGGTAGTGGAATGGGTTGTTGACACGGCATAGCGTACATGTTAGTGGGGGTGTAAGGAAACCCCTATGTTTGAGGAACCATGCCGGGAGAGGAGAACATATCCCCTTGTGGTGATTTGGAGTACATGTTTAAGTATGCGGGGGTATTGTCCAAAAATGGATTACTTTGTATTAGACCGAGAGGAGCGGTGTTAGGAATGGCAGTTCTTGTTGGGGTTTGTTGTGAATACTGAGGAGTCATGCCTAATGTGCCTACTCCTGTGAGGAGGTCTACTTGGCTAGGATGGTGTGGAGGATTGGAACTTCTTGCCTACATAAATTGTGAATTTTGACTTGCTTGGGCAAGTTCTAACTCCCTAACCTTTTCTACTAGAGCTGAAATGACTTCATTTGGTGAAGTCACAGTGTTTTGCCGTAGTGGCATTTTTTGTATACCATGGTTTTGTATAGGCATGTGATACCCCGCTATGAACTGATCACTATCTTGCCAAGTTTCTCTGAGGGTATTTCCTATATGCAGTGGCATAGAGGTATTTTCTTGAAAAGAGACCTCGGGTTGTTTTTGTAAACCTCCTACAGGTGGATACATCCTTTGAGAACATTGGTCGTTCCTGGCATAACGTACCGAATATTCATCGTCTAAACCTCGGTATGAGTCTGATTATCTACTAATTTTTGGTCTAAGCAGCATCTGAGGGGATGAATCAGATTCTCTAGTGAACGTCATATTATTCAAGCCTGAAGGCTCTATTTGTTGCGTTTGAGCAAGCTGATCTAACTCCTCAGTTTGAAATGATGAGTTATATCTGATTCTCGGAGTTTTTGTTGACAACTGGTTAGTTGAGTAGTTGTCACCCCATACTGAGAGTGAGGGTGATGATTGCCTATTTTGTTGGGCATAGTAAGCCTCAAGGCCCAAGAGGGGCCTGCCATATGCATCGAATCCTGACATATTCGGGGGGTATATGAATACCCACAGAATAATGGGAGGGAGCGAAGGTGATTGTTAACGAATGACTAATGAGATGGAGAAGGTGAAAAAGTATACTAACTTGGAAGGATATGTAATAATATGACTCCGAACTAGAAAGTAGGAAGTTTCACGTTGGGTTCACCAATTTTGTATGGTGAAGCTGATGTGAAGGATAATGAGGTACAGAAGGTGAAACAGTTGTTTATTTCATGTCAGGTTCACCAATTTTTGTACGTGAAGCTGATGTGAAGGCTAATGAGGTATAGAAGGTGAAACAATTGTAAGTTTCACATCGGGTTCACCAATTTTGTACGATGGAAAAGTGACATGCGAGGATGATAATCAGCAAATGACCTTACCCGTACCCGACCTCTCGAGGTCATGCCGAGACAACCGGTGGTTTGTAATGCGGATGACTTAGATGAAGCCACAGCCAAGATTATGGTCAATTTTCTATGATAGAAAAGATACAAGTGAGGATGAGAATCGGCAAGCAACTTTCCTATGGCTAACCATGGGAGGATCAGTGACTAAGATCTGGTAGTGTGATCTCCTGGTAGCTGAAAAGACAAAGGGGAGATTTAGAGGCTATAAGCAGGTAGCGTAAATTCCTTAGTGGTTTATCCTCCTAACTAGAATTTCAGTGTTAATCTAGTTATGAAGTCTCCGAATTAACTTAAACTAAAATAACAATTTATACTACTGCTGAAAGGGAAATTAATCTAAACAGAATATACAATTGAAACATTATAATTACAAGCAACAATTAAACTACTTTTATACTAAAACTAAACAAGCGAGATAACCTGATGTGGTTATTCACCTGTGCAGATGTGTGAATCTAAATAAAAGACAGCCAATTAAATTAATTGAAAACCTTCAATCCTACCTCAGAAGTGAGGAACAAATCATAGTTTCTCAAAAACTATCATTCCCCATAGCTTCCCTGGCAATATTGAAAGTGAGCTTAACTAAAATAAAATGATTCACTACTCTATTTGATAATAACTTTGAAAATTTAAACCTGGAGTTTACTGAGCAGAGGAAAATCTAGTTTTGTTGTAGCTTGTCCCCTCAGAGTGATCTCTTTGTTCTTGCGTGTTCACGTGAATCTAGAAAGAGTAGGAGTATAGCAGCATCAGCAAGAGAAGGCACTAGGATGGTAGTCACTTTGAAGTAAAAATGGCACGAAGCACAAGTAGGAGAGGGATGGCGCAAGAGAACAGAGCTTGGCCTATACGATTCCTAGTAGGGTCATTGCAGCAATGATGAAACAAAATGATAAATAGCAGGTACTCAAACAATGAGCAATAGCAGCTTCAGAGAAATACAATAAAGTACAAGTAGGAGAGGGATGGCACAAGAGAATAGAGCTTGGCCTATACGATTCCTAATAGGATCGTTGTCGGTGTACAGTGAGGCATAACTAAATATTCAGAATTCTAATCCATGCTAAAGATAAAATGATTCATAAAATGAATCTAGGACTGAGTATTGAAGACTGAAGCTCAAGAATGAAGACTCCAGACCAAAGAACCAAGACCATTTACTTGAAAACAAGCTACATATTTATAGCATTTGCAATGACTAGAAGGCAAGTTCAAATTGAACTCTCCCACCATTAAACAAAGATAAATCACTGTTCAGGCGGCTAAAACATAAATACAAGCTTTAGTGGTTGAGAAATGCAGGTGAAAATTGAATTTTCATGCTTGACGCAATCTTTGGAACATTCTGGAAAGCGCGTACAGGACCGCCACCCTGCGCAGGGTGACGATTACAGGACCGCCGCCCTGGCCTGGGTGATGGTTACAGGACCGCTGCCCTGGCTGGGTGACGGTTACAGGACCACCGCCCTGGCAGGGAGGCGGTCCTGTAACTAACAACAAAAAAACAAGGAAAAAGAGAGAAAAGGCTAGGACAAAACATGTAGAGGCTAGACAAGGATTTTTGGGATGCAAATGTATACTCAACGAGCTTTCATGATTCCGAACACCTTGCGAAGAGATCTTAATCATCATTGGGGTTTCCATAACCAATTTCTAACTATATAGTACATACAATTTTGGGTATGTATAGTGAACCCTCCAAAGTATGTAGGATGTGTTGTATAATAAGCATTTTCTCAAGCCAACCCATTAAATTGTATTAAAACATGAAAATATAAAATTTATAATTCCCAATTTAAAATACTTTACAAGAATTATTTAAATATATTTATATAGGATTGAAAAGGTTAACTATTTATCCCTTAGAAATATTGAACTTTCAAATAATGGAAAATATGGGTAATAGTAAAAAGTACTAAAACCATGACTTTAGGATTTAAATATAAATACAATCAAACCTAGCAAATTTTTTGCACTCTCATTTATTTTAAAGAAGATTCTTGGACACACACACACACACACACACACACACACACACACACACACACACACACACACACACACACACACACACACACACACCTTGATAAACTTCTAACATGTAGATTATATAAATCACAGGAAAAATCATTTTTTTTGTCAAACACTTGATTAATAAAGAAAATTTTATCCCACCTTTTTCCTTGAATGTATGAGCTAATGCCAAAAACTAATGAAACATGGAAACAAATTAAACCATGTTTGTTAGTGCAATAACTATGAGTGTAGGTAATAATAGAAAAATGGAGATAAAATATTTTTATATGATAAACAACTTGATAAATGTCTTCTTAATAAAATTTCATTCATACGTAATATTATATTAAAAAATTAATTACCTCTGCAAAATCTAAATTTATTCTCTGAATTCTTAGCTACTTTACAACTTGTTCTATGGCCAATTTATAATTCTATATTCTTTGAAAAAAAATCATTTGATAATGAAATACTTGCTATACAAAATAAGAAGCTCAACGAGTAGTGGTTGTAGGTTGCAATATATGAATTGATGATGATTGATTACTTATGCGAGATGTGTAATATATTTAATCAAATAAAACAAATAAGAAGAAAATTTTTAAACCCAAAGAAACAACAATATATATATACACAATAATGTTTTAAAATAAACAATTATTGTTTACGCGTATTTAATGAGATATTTTGAGTTTCTTCAATACTCTTATGGAAATTGTGTTTGAAATATTTCTTGTTGTCCATTAAAATTTGTAGGCACAACTATTGACTTCTACATATAGACAATTTTTTTATTTTCTAATGCAATCTTAGTGGGATAAGCGACAACTCTACCATAATATTGTTTTATAATTCTTGAATCTTCCCTAACCTGCATTTTCTAGGAAGTTGGCTAAGGTAGCCAAAATAATGTGTTAGAATAATTTTAAAATGACTTTTTTGGATGGTATTAGAAGGTTTGTAATCAAATGAAAACATAAAATATGTTTGGAGATGTCAAATATGCTTGGGATATGTGTCAAATCTCAAGGTTGGTTACATTAAATTATTTATTATTTAGTTATATGGAGGTGTCACTTAGTCAGTGTCGTTAACTGGTATGACAAGGCACTCATAACTGAATGTTACACAAGTAGATTTTTTTTTTGAGAATATATGGGAATAAATTGATTTTGCCACTTTTTAATTTTAATCTTTATACCATTAAGGTTTTTGATTGGATAACATTTAGTTTATTAGATAGCCAAGATGTAAACATGAGCAAAAAGTCTGAAACTAAAAGATGGGAAATAAATACTTACATGTCCCACACCTATTTCAATGGCTTATATTATTCCTATCGAAAAAAAATCTTCAGCTGACATTCCTAATAGTAATAACTTTTCTACCCATTCTTGCAACTCGTTACAAATATGTGGCAGATAATAAGCTCATGTATACCCTAAAAGTAGGAGGGAGTGAGTTTGAAATTATTAAAAAATAATTGAATGAACATATTTGAATATATTCATAGCACAATGAAGTGCAACACAAAGATTAAAAATGCATGTCTTCGAGGAAACAACGTATTACGTTAAACAACAACCTATATTTGACATATATTCTTGTAGGCACAAAGCATTTGACTTTATAGTTTTATATAGTATATAGAACATATTTTGTAAGAGTAACATGTTGGACATCATTATTAGGGTTAAAATGTAATACATTATTGAATTATTATACTCAAATTAGGAAGAATGAATTGGAAATATTCAAAAATAATTGAATCAACAAAATTTGAATAGATTCATAACACTATGTAGTGGAAAGAAACATTAAGAATGCATGTCGATGAGGAAACAACATACTACATTGAACAACAACCAAGTTTGATATAGATCCTATATGCACACTAAGATTTGACATTATAGTTTTGCATAGTACATAGAGTATATTTTGTAAGTTTAATGTGTCAAGATCATTATTAGGGGTAACAATGTAATACGCTATTGAATTGTTGTACTCAAATTATTAGGGGATGAATTGGAAACTATTCAAAAATAATTGAATGAAATAATTTGAATAGATTCATAACACTATTCGGTGCAAACAAACATTGAAAATTCATGTTAGTAAGGACAACATACGTATTACGTTGAACAACAACCTAGTTTGATATAGATCTTGTAGGAACACTAAGATTTGACATATATAATTTTAAATTTAGTACAATGAGTATATTTTGTGAGAGTGATGTGTTTGATTATCATTTTTAGGGGTGACAAAATAATACGTTGTTGAATTATTATACTCAAATTATCATAGGGAATGGATTATAAATTATTCAAAAATAATTGAATGAAACAATTTTGAATATATTCATAACATTATATTGCAAAATGAACATTAAAAATCATGTCATATAACAACGTATTAGGTGGAACAAAAACCTACTTTGATATATATCTAACACCAAGCTTTGACATAATAGATCTATAAGCCACTTTAGTTTTAATTATAGTATGTACTGAGTATCTTCTGTAAGAGTTATTTGTTGGATCATCGTTATTAGGGGTAAGAATGTAATACATTGTTGATTTATTGTACAGTAGGAGGGAATGAATTAGAATTTATACTCAAAAAAAAATAGTTGAATGAAATAAATTTAAATAGATTTCCATCCAAAACATTTGTATGTAGTGCAAAACAACTATTAAAAATCCATCATGTCATTGGTCAATGTAACAACGTATTAAGTGGAACAACAATCTACTTTGATATAGATCATGTAGGCAAATAAAAATTTGGCATCACAATTTTATACAATATAAAGTGATTCCACATCTTGTAAGAATAAGGTGTTCACTCATCCATGCGTTATTGGGTGATAACGCAATACATTGTTGAACTATTGTAAGTAACTCTATGGTTTTTAAAGAATGAATTGAACAAATATATCAAAATAATTGAATGAAACAACTTTGAATATATTATGCAGTGCAAAATAAACATTAAAAATTAGGTATCGAAGAAACAATGTATTTCACTGAGATACAACCTACTTTGATATAGATATTGTAGACACACTAAGATTTGACATTCTAGTTTTATATAGTACATTGAGTATCTTCTATAACAGCAATGTGTTAGATTGTCGTTATTATGAGAGACAACAAAATACGTTGTTGAATTGTTGTAATCAAAGGAGGCAGGAATTAATTGAAAAATTATTAAAAAATAATAGAATGACATTAGTTGAATAAGGTCATCAAATATGTACTTTATTATATATTGGAAATTTTAACAATTATTTTAATTCATTACATTACAGTATTGACATTACTCTTACTGTACATGTCATTATGAACAAATTGATATTACTTCTTATGTATTGCAAGTGAGCAAGATTGACATTGTAGTCTTTATGTAATCTACTTTTGTTGCAAAACATCAACTGACATTCCTAATAACTTAATACTTTTTCTACCCATTCTTGTATGTCTTTACTAATATGCGGTGCATAATAATCTGTCCCTTCAAAGTAGGAAGGAATGAGTTGGAAATTATTCAAAAATAATTGAGTGCAATCAACTTTGAATAGATTCATAACACTACAAAGTGCACAACCAACATTAAAATAGCATGTCATCGACGAATTAACGTATTACATTGAACAACAACCTACTTTGATATAGATCCTGTAGGGACACTAAGATTTGAAATTGTAGTTTTATATAATACATTGAGTATATTTTGTAAGTATAATGTGTTGGATCATCATTATTAGGGGTAACAACGTAATACGTTGTTGAATTATTGTACTCAAAGTAGAAGGGAATGAGTTGGAAATTATTCAAAAATAACTAAGTGAATCAACTTTGAATAGATTTATAATGTTATGTAGTGAAAAAAAAAACATTAAAAATACATGTCGTCGATGCAACAACGTATTACGTGGAATGAAAACCTACTTTGATATAGATATTGAAGCCACACTAAGACCTGACATTGTATTTTTATATAGTACGGAGTATATTTTGTAAGAGTAATGTGTTGGATAGTCGTTATTACGGGTAGCAACGTAATACGTTGTTGATTTATTGTACTCAAAGTAGGAGGGGATGAATTGGGAAATTATTAAAAAATAATTGAATGAAACAACTTTGAATAGATTCGTAATGCTATGCAGTGAAAAATAAACATTAAAAATGTATGTCATCGATGCAACAACGTATTACGTGGAGCAACAATATTCTACTTTTATATAGATCATGTAGGCACATAAAAATTTGGCATCATAGTTTTATACAATATAATGACTATATCTTGTAAGAATAACATGTTCATTCAACATTTATTGTGGGTGACAACGTAATACGTTGTTGAACTATTGTAATTAAAGTAGGAGGGAACGAGTTTGATATTATTAAAAATAAATGAATGAAACAACTTTGATAGATTATGTAGTGCAAAAAAAACGTTAAAAATGAAGGTCATCGAAGAAACAATGTATTACGTGGAGATACAATCTACTTTGATATAGATTCTGTAGGCACACTAAGATTTGACATTGTAGTTTTGTATAGTACAGTGAGTATCTTCTATAAGAACTTAATGTGTTGGATCGTCGTTATTAGAGGTGACAACAAAATATGTTATTAAATTGTTATAGTCAAAGGAGGAGGGAATAAATTAGAAATTATTAAAAAACAATTGAATAAAATTAGTCGAATAAGATCATATAACTATGTAATAAAAAACAAACATTGAAAATACATATTTTCAAGGTAACAACATAGTACGCAGAAGAGTAAACTACTTTGATATATATCCTATATGCTCATGAAACTTTGATATTGTAGTTTGAAATAGAAATATGCATTATGGATATAGAACCACAACCCCTTTTCAAATTTAAATATAGTCAAAGAAAACTAAACATAAAAAATTAACATAAACTTAAATACACTCAAGAAAAACTGGGCAAAGAATTGAAAATCTCAATATATGGTAGACATCATCCTAAATTTAACATTTAGAAGCTGCATCAAAATAAATTCATACTTTAGATTAATCAAAACAATGACAACTCATTGTAAAATTTTAGAAACTTTTCAACTAAATCTTCAAAACCCCCAGAGTGGGGAAGGCCGTAAGAATGCGTGTGAGAAGAAAAGTTTCTTGGTATGAGAATGGTGTAGTGCTCTCATTCTATAAACTGATATGATGCCTGAATTTGTAACTCCTTCCTCTTCACGGGTTGTAAAAATGATCAGACTGCCTTGTTTGAGGCTGTGCTTTGGTGGAAATAGAGCATCCACCTGGTCTTCGTGATCTGCATCATCCAAAAGAGCCCTCACACGATTTGATAGAATCTCTTTTCTTTCATGTATATTAGCAAATGATCAATTTTGGCTACGCATGTGCCTATTTCTCACAGAGGCAGAGATCAGTGTTTTAAAAAAACTGTATTCCTGTTTGTGAATCCCGACACCCTCTAACAAAACAAGGGAAAATGAAGTTATTAACAGGATAGAAAGGAAAAGGAATGATTGCATGGGAAAATTTAGAATTTGAAATTTAAATTTATTTCGCTAACAGCTAATGATTTGATTGATATAATGGTTGGACAAAAAATGACAGATGAAGACGGAGGGATAGGGAGACGGAGGCAAACAGAGACGACTGGTCAAACTTATGCATATGCTACATGCCACATAACCCCCATGCAAACTTGTAATAAAACTAACACCATGAACTCAAAGAGCTTGATAATTTTCAAGATGCATTATGGTGTAATGCAATACATTTTTGAACTATTGTAAGTAAAGTAGGAGGGAATTAATTGAAAAATATATCAAAATAATTGAATGAAACAACTTTGAATATATTATGCAGTGTAAAATAAACATTAAAAATGCAGGTCGTCGAAGAAACAACATATTACGTCGAGATACAACCTAATTTGATATAGATATTGTAGACACACTAAGATTTGACATTCTAGTTTTATATAGTACATTGAGTATCTTCTATAAGAGCAATGTGTTAGATTGTCGTTATTAGGAGAGACAACAAAATACGTTGTTGAATTGTTGTAATCAAAGGAGGCGGGAATCAATTGGAAATTATTAAAAAATAATAGAATGACATCAGTTGAATAAGGTCATCAAACTATGTATTACAAAACAAGCATTGAAAATGCATGTTTTCATTAGGTAACAACGTAGTATGTGGAACAATAAACTACTTTGATATATATCTTGTATGATGGGATGGAAGAACAAATTTGACATCGCAATTTGTAACAGAAAGAGGCCCTATAAATAAAGAACTAGGACCCGTTTTTAAATGCGAGGAATATATGGTCAAGAAAAACTAAACATAAAAAATTAACATTTTTTTGCGCAATATGCCCAAGGAAAACTCGGCAGAGATTTGAAAATCTGAAGATATGGTAGACACCATCTTGAATTTAACATCAAGAAGCAATCATCAAAATTGAAATTCATACTTTAGATTAATCAAAACAAGAATATATTTATCCTGAAAAGTTTTTCAAAACGTATTTAGTTTAGTCTCTATACAAGAAATTAGAAATTTGGAAAAGAGATGATATTTTTCGGTATAATATTAAATAAAATCATTTTACCACTATAAATAGTAAAATCAACAGCACAATATGCAGGAGAAACACATTGTAAAAGTGGACGCAGCTTGATGTTTAAATGCCAGTGCTTCATGATAATTCCTCTGCTCCACATATATGCACGAATGATTGTTTACCATCATACACACTTCCTACCAACAAATTTTCGTTATGATTTTCATCCTAAAGAATTATCAAAAACTTCATAACAAAACAAAGAAACTACGCAATCAAAACAAGAGATTCACCCCTGAAAAGTGACGTTTCTTGCAAGAGACCATTTTTTAATGTTGATTCGATGCATCCCAATGGAAACTGAATCCAAAGAGTTGTTCAAGCACTTCTCCTACGCCATTAAACAATATCTTGGAGGCAACACCAACAGTTCTTTAAAAAAAAAGTCTTCCTCTTTTGGCTTTATGAATCAGCAAATATATTTAGATACCCTGTAGAAAAATTAGGGAAATTGAATCTTGCTTGATAGCGGGATATTGATTTCAGCACAAATGGAATGCATGAGCGCCAAAACTTGGGAATTTGAATTAAAAATTTATTGATGGGACAGGGAATGATTTGACTGATAAGATGGCCCATTGTGTTGGACATAAAGTGCATAGATGAAAACAGATGCGTATGGAGACAGAAACAAATGGAGTTAGTTGGTCAATGTCCCCATGTAGACAACATGCCATATCACCCCTCCCTATGCAAACTTACGTGAGGGATTTTCACCAAGTCATTTGCACTTGTTGATTTTGTGAATTCTTCCTACTTTTTTTGACTCAAACCTCCACCATTTATTTTCTAAATGGATTATATTGTGTTAGCAACAAAACCTCATGCCCGCTAAGCATTAAGGTTAGTTTTTCTCTTCTTTTTGTTTTTTTTAATATTTTTCCCACTTTTGTGTCTAGAACCCTAGGTTATTGTCACAATAGTTTTAAATTCTCCTAGATGTTACAAATAATTAAGAGGAAAAAATCAAACCAAAGAATTCCATTTTTCGTTGTTTTTGACCTTTTTCATCCTTTTTCCACACATCAGCACCTATATTGCACAAAATGGTGTGTATGCCATAAAGTGGCTTCTATGCACAAGTTTCAGCACCTATGCACAAGTTTCAGCACTTGTGTGTTAGCTTTTGAAACTAGGTAATTACAATTGTTTTCATGTTTTTTACCATACTTCAGTCTTTTGCCATATAGTGGCACATATGCTGCACAAAATGGTGTCTATACCCTAAAGTGGTGCCTTTTTTGTACTTTATATCCATTTCCATACTTTCACAACTATGACCTGTCAATCCAGTGCCTTTTCATAATCACATTTTTCGCTTGCAACTAACAATCTAACCCTATTTTCAAGTGTTTTTGGTGATTTTTTGCAGGTCTAACATTCTATTTTTGTAATTTTATTGCAAAAAAAAGGGGATTTTCCTTTCATTTTGATATTTATCTAACATTTTTTTTATCGTAGGATTTAAAACTACTAATCCTTTTTTTGTGCAACTCGTTTGGTCTAAAACATTGGGTTCAAAATCAAACTACTAACTCTTGATTTGTAGGGCCTCCTCTTGAAGACACAATCATCAAACTACTAATATTTATCATTTCATTTAATTATCTTGTATTTATTATCCTTTTTGTGTGTTTTCCTTTGTTGTTTGTTCATCCCGTAGGCAAAACCATGTTTGTTCTCCTCTTGCATCCTAGGACGATCTTGAAGATCAAAAGCACCTAGCCTTCCCATTTTACTATTATAGAGGAAACATGAAGTGGAAGTGATATCCATGCACTTGTCATAGTTCTAGGGGTCTCATGATTGCGGGTTTTTCTCTACGCATGTAGACACACCTCGTGTTCTTGAGAGGTATATAAATTCTTGGACAATTATTGTTATTGGCTAAGAGCTCACTTGTTTTAAGAGCATCGTGAAGTGAGGGGCTTCCATGTCCCAATACCCAGGCCTTAGAAAACATCCTTGTCACATAGACTTGGGCTCCATGTACTGCAAGGTATATCAGGGACGCCCGTAGTGAGTTTGTATATCCTAGACTAGGTAGCCCTTTGGCTGCATATCAAGTTATAACGTAAAGAGGCCGCACTCCTTAAGATCACTTGCTATCCGACCCCATATTGACACATAGGTGGAGAACTAACTGTGGCACAATCATTTTTGTGTGGTACTAAAAGTGGGTTATATCTTGATTGCAATCTCACTTGACTAGTTAGGGTATGTGTGCATGTTTGTTGCTTGTTTTTTAACACCCTTAACCATCCCGCTACTTTAAATTTTTAATTAATCAAACATTATCATAACCATCCATCCTTAATCACAAAATCTCAATCCAAAACAAATCACTCACACATCCTATCATATTGTGGCCTTTGATCCACAATCCCCATCCTCTCCAAACCAACATCCAAATCCCTATCTTTTTTCTAAATCCATCAACGAATTTATCGTATTATCACCCACTCATCAAATTCAAGTATCTCACTTTGACCATGAAGTCCAACACATTAACAAACAAATCTCAAACCTAACATCCTACCTTAACCAATCCTCTCCATGTCATCCTAACATACTAAAAACATCCAACAACTCAATCGACAAATATCTTATCTTCGATCTTCAATCTTCAATCAACCAATCACATCCTAGACCATCATCTCTTAACCAACCCCATCCAAAATTTTCCCTTTTTGAAGATCCCTAATCCTCACCCCATTTACTTCCTCCTTGAGGAAATTGAATCATCCCAATCGACACCCCACCGCAATCAACATAAATCACTATCCCCGCAACCCAATTTCATTGACTTTGACCTAGATCAAGAGGACCTCCTTTGTGTCCTTACTAATCTAGCCACCCATCCCAAACCCAAACAACCATCCCAAACCCTAACCTCCAAATCCCCTATCAATCATCCTATAATCAAAACTTATGCAAATAATCCACCACCATCCAAAACCTCAACTCCTAAATCCAATCATCATAAAACCTATCATCAAGTCTCATTCACATATCCACACAAATCCCAACAACTTCATCCAAAATCACCATCCCCCACATCCCATCTCAGTCCTCCATCATCTTCATCATCTCAATTTGATCCTATGGAATTTCTCCTAGATAGTGCCACATCCCCTAATCCACCATTGAAAGTAGCCCCTAAGCCTCTTTCATCCCTTCCATCACCTAAACCATCTCATGTGGTTCCTACGCCACCCTTATCCTCTTCATCCATATTTAATCCTACCTTAACCCCTTCGTAACCTAAACCTAACACTATTATATCCTCTAATTCTACTTCATTTCCATCATCCCCCTATCCTAAAACATCTAACATGACTCCTAATTCACTAACTCCTAAACCTAGCACATCCAATACCAATTCTCTCCCTGCCCCATCTCCTATCCAATCTAGTAAGGCTCCTATGCCACCTTCATCCACTTTATCCTCTCAATCCCCAACTTTAATGTGGTTCCTACAACACATCCATCTCCTCAAACATCACCCACATCCAATGTGACCCCCATATCACATACATCCCCTTCATCTAACTCTATCATATCCCCTTTATCTACACCTAATAATCACAAACAATCTAATCCTAAGCCACAACTATCTACCTCAAAACCACATACTCCAAAATCAACAAAATCTAATTTAGCCTCCAAGCCCAAACCATCCACTTTGACCCCCAGGCATAATTCATCCCCTTCATATTCTAAGCCACAAAAATCTAATCCTAAATCCAAATCAACCAAAACATCTTATAATCCACCAAATCATGCACCTTTACTTCCTACTCCCCTAAAACCATTTAACCCAAACAACTTTACTCCTTTAGGAGAGTCCTTGACCACCATCTTCCATTGTCTAAAAACCTTCAAGATGATCATCCATCCCCTAATCAAATCACACAATCAAAACCTTCCCACACCATCTTGGTATCAGGAACACTAATATTGTGACTTCCATTGCACCCATGGACATTCAACCAATCGTTGCATGCAATTTAGGTCTTATGTCCAAAACCTCATTAACCAAGGGCTTCTTGTCCTTGTACCCCTTATCCACCACCATTCCATCCCAATCCTCTCCCTAACCAACATCCACTATCCAAATCCCACTCGACATCCAAACATCATTATCCATCCAAATCTCATAATATATCCAAATATCCCTCACCAACCAAAAAACCAAAAAAAATCTCACCTCCCATCTTTGTTAAGTGTGACCTCTTAGCAGATGACAAAATTACAACCCTTCAGTCTCATGATCAGGGATAATTTTAGCGGCGAATATTCGTAATATGGCGAAATTTTCATTTTAGGAAAATTTGAAAAGGCGAATTATTCGGAGTGGGTCGGTGTCCTGTTCGCCTAAAATATATAGTATATTTTTTTGGGGGGGTCGGCTTTGCCTTCATTTGAAAACATCTCTTATAAAAACCTAGGTGATTCGTCAGGTAGTATACCTCAAGTAGCTTACCAAATTACCAATACTGTGAAATTTGAACTCGCATACCCTTAAACACCAGAGATTCAGATTACTGTTAGTCTGTGATTGTTGACGCGCGACAAAATCAGTGTTGACGCGCGACAAGGGCATTGTTGACACGTGACAAGATCTGTATTGACGCGCGACAGGGGAAGTGTTGACGTGTGACTTGGGCAAAGCAGTTGACGTGCGACAAGGGCAGTGTTGACGCACGACAGTATATTCAGACAGTGGACGTGCAACAGGGAATGGGTTGTTGACGCGCGACAAGTGCATAGTTGACACGTGATAAAGACCTCAGACAGGGGACGCGCGACAAGACCTCAGACAGTGGACACAGTCGCTACTTGGTTCTTTTGCTGACGCAGGACTCTCTTCAAAATAATGGAAGGTGCCAGCTCAAAGAATACGAATAACCTAAAAGTAAGTAAGAAATCTCAAAAATCGCTCTTCAAGTATTTTGGAAACTCTGCGAATACAGATATTGTAAATACCAATCATATAGATGCCACCACAAAGAATTAGAATACTAACTGTGTGGAAGGTATTATTGAGGTGGACATGCATTCTGCACAGTATCAAAGTCAAACAAATGAAACCTACGATAATATGCCAGATCTTGAAGATATTGTTCTTATTGGGGTGCAACCAGAATTACATCTAGATATCACAAATACAAACACTCAGCAAAATGGAAGACAGAAATCAATATCAAACTCCAGTCCAAGAAAGAGGAAACCAGGTGATTGTGATATTACTCAAAATTCTACTCAAAAAAGTAAAGCATTGAAAACGAACAAGAATATGTGGACCATTGGCAGGACATACAAGTTTGATTGGGCAGCTAAATTTATGTTTATTGAACCTGTACAATCATCTAATTCTGAAGAGATCCCATTTGAATGTACATGTACAATATGTACGTGAAAATTGGGAAAGTAACAAAAAATGCAACTGAAGCTGGACACTATAGAAAAACATTGTGGAAAACAATATTTGACTATAACGGGGGTGGATGGCTAGAAAATCAAAACACATAGGTGGAAAACTAAAAAATAATGCATGCATGTTAGATACGCAGCAAAATATGAGGCAGAGCAGAAAAAACATAGACATCTATTGGAAAAGGGAGGAACGATCACATCACATATTGGTAAGATGAAAGAAACAAATCTACATGCAAAATTCATACAATTCTCTACTCTTTTTCAAATACTAAAAAAAAGGAAGAGCGATTTCAGATTTCCTTGATTTCAAAGTTTTGTATCAATATAATGGAATGCTGAATGTACCTTAGTCTCATTGGTCTGAAAGTAGTGGATGGGAAATGGAAAAATGCCTTTCGATGATAGAGAAGGAAGATTTGAAAGAGAATGTAAAAAAAGCAAAGTTTATCTCTCTTTCTATTGATGAAGTGACAGTATTTGAGAACACCGCATGGGTATATATCCACATCTATAATTTAGAAAATCATATAAGGACACCTCATCTATTGGGTGCTATGAAAATGGTTGAAAACTGCAATGCCGAAAACATATATAAAATAGTTGTTTCTCATTTGAAAGATATTGCTGGAATGACTGATTATGAAATTGCTACGAAGTTGGTATGCGTTGGAGCAGATGGTGCATCTGTCATGCAGGGTCACCCAACAGGGCTGTGTGTTAGATTACAAACAACAGTGGCCCCATATATGCTACCAATTCACTGTATGGCTCACAGAATGAATTTAGCAGTATAAAATGGTAAGCAACCATGAAAATGTTGCTAAATTAGAAGACCTTATAAGAGAACTTCATGCCTATATGTCAAGCAGCCCAAAGCATTTTCTCGAGTTCAAAAAATTTGCAATTGGAATTACAGATGGCAAAAAAACTTCTGAAGGATGTGGAGACTAGATGGATCTCTTTGTATGAACCTGCATGCAGAGTTCATGAGGAGTATCCTTCATTGGTTGGTTTCATGCACAAATATGCGTCATGAAGTTGATAGGGAAAGGGACTTGTTGTTCCGTTTAACTGATTTGGAGACATTGCTTAAATTGGTTGTTATTCTTCCAATGTTAAAGGAGATCAATACACTGATGAAGCATGCACAGGGCAGATTAATCTATATTGTGGATTTTATACGGATGAGAAAAATGGTATGTCAAAGTCTTGATATATTGTATTGTTCCCAATAGATAGTTTTGATGCACCTATTTTTGAAAATTGGAAAGATTTATTAGATCTTAAAAATCCTAACACCTTTTTGAGATTTAATATCCACTAATCACCTCTGCATCACTGTTAATGGGAGGGAAATACCACAAATGCACATTTTGTAAAAACGTAAAGATATTACAGGATCGGAACGAGAAGATGTTCCCATGACACGTAATTTCTTTGAGTCTGTTATAGTTGAAACAAGAATAAAGCTTAAAATCTCATTTTCAAAACCTTGTCATCAGAATTTAGGGAACGTTTTTGTAAAGATAAATTCTGGAAGCCATGGGTGTGATGAATCCTAATTTTTGGAATACTGAAGGTGGCCGTGCAGACTTTGTCAAAAATCATTTCCATAAATCCATGGGTACAATAATGGAACAATTTACAAAGACGTCAGAGCTCAAGGGTATGGAAATCAAAGGTATACTGAATGTCGATTTATTAAAGTTTCAGTCAAAAAATTTTGCAACAACAATGAGGAACCAATATAATAATTTTAGATCAACCTTCTGAAAGTGGTGCTATTACAAGGTTGTGGCGAGGAATCTATCAAAGTTCTATCTTACAAGAAGATATCAGTGAATATTTCAGATTATATGAGTTATGCCAAACAATGATTTTGGGGTCTGTGGAGGATGAAAGGGTTTTCAGTGCATTGCTCATTTATAAAATCAAAATTAAGAAACAGGTTGGATAAAAATCTGGAAAGTTACATGAGGTGTTATGTTTCTCGATACTCCATCGAAACCTTTCCGTTTGACAAGAGAAAATTACGCACTGGAATTCCCTTTGTGAAAGAAGAGGTGTGAATAATACAGCTACAAGTACAAATATTCCAACCTTGAGAGTGTAATTGGCTCTTCATCACATTCTACAGAAGAAAACATCGAGTTTGATGAAGCTATTGATAATGGATTGTTTCAACTTTAAATAGGTATCTTCTTTATCTATCTTCCCATGTTATCTTTATCATTAAAGATGTTACAGATTTATTTTCTATATGACTAAAGAGAAACTGTCAGGCAATTCACCCATCTATCTACTAATCCATTTCTCATGTTGGGTTTTTTTAAAAGACAGATCTAGCTCATTACCAGTGGCAGTGATGATTTCAACTTTAAAGAGGTATCTTTTTCCCCTTAATCTTATTGTTTGTTACTATTCATTTTTTTCAGCTCTTGTTATCATTAAAGATCTTACAGGTCTATATATTTACATTTAGTTAAATACAATCTTTTTTATTTTTTGAAAACGTGGGTTGACATCCATCCAAGGAAGCTGTTACTTCTCGGGACTGACAATGTCAGGCAACTCACCCATCTATCTACTAATCCATTTTTTGTGTTGAATTTTTTTAAGACAAATATCTAGCACATTACCGGTGATGATTTCAATTTTAAATAGGTATCTTCTTCAACATAATCTTATTGTTTGTTACTTTACATTTTTTCAGCTCTTGTTATCATTAAAGATGTTACCAGGTCTATAGAATTTGACATATATTAAAGATACATCTTTTATTTCAATGGAAACACGTTGGTTTGACATCCATTTAAGGAAGTTTGAAACACTTCTCAAGAGTCGGGACTGACAATGTCAGGCAACTCACCCCTCTATCTACTAATCAATGTTGATGTTTTTTTAAAACAAAGATCTAGCACGTTACCCTTGATGATTTCATAGCAATCTAATACTACAAGAGGTAAGTTAAACCCTATCATATTTACAATTATGTTTAATTTCTTACCATGATGATTTTTTCTTGATTTCTCATCAATTATATTTAATTTATTTTTATATTTACAAAATCCTCATATAAATTTCATAAAACTAGTGGGATAAAATGACAATTTAATTCTACAGAGGAAGATATTGTCTATTATATCCTCATAATCCACGATACATAATACAATTTATAATATACGTTTCCACATAAAATTCATCATCATCCATATATATCATACCATCACCATATCATTAATCATGGATCCTGAGTTCTGACACTACAATGTTATTATTAGAACAATTATTTATGTAATTTTAAATTTATAAAAACAATTCCATGGGATTTTTAGAAATCGGAAATTCATAATCATATACTATTACAACCTCTATTCATTCTAATGTCATCTATATCCATTCTAATGAAATCATGATCTATATCCATTACAAGGTTATTGCGTTATAATTATCATTTATATCCATTCTAATGACATTATGTTTGATCTATATTGTTACACATTCCATTTATTTAGCATCTAATCCATTTTAAGTTGACATTATGAACATATCATTAAAGTTTAGAGAAGAAGAATTACCGTGCTTGATGATAAATCTACGTCCACATTAAATTGATCATCGTCCATGTATAACATATCGTTATCGTCATCCATCATCTATCATGATCATCATCATCATTCCATGTTTGTAAAACAATTATCAATTATCATCATTCATCATCTACGTCCACATACAATTCATGGATAATGCAAGTAAACAAGAAACATACACCATCAATTCATCCCCAACTAATGACTTTTTGAATAAACCAAAAAGCATAAAGTTCCATATCAAATAATGCAAATTAAAATTATCAAGTCATATCAAATTTTGGATATCAAATCTATATAATTAAATTCAAAAACCATAGTACATACTCAATAGTAGGAAGTTTTCAAAGTATAAATATTTAAAGTTTCCACAATAATAAAAGTTTCAAGTTTTCAAAACCCTCTTGAGTTTCTTTGGATCCAATTCTACTCCTATGCTCCTCTTCCCCAACAGTTTCTTCCACTGTGGCTGTACCTCTTTTCCTAACTACTAGAAATATCTCCCAGCAACATAATATTAAAGGAATTTTGATCAGCATAAAGTGTCTCATAATTTAAAATTATTTCTATCTAGATTGGAGTTGCATCTATATGAGAAAATGTAATTCAGGATCAGTTAGCACATCTAGCTAGTTGTCAATACAAATCTCAAGTGAATCAGAAGTTCTCATGGGTTTATTAATGTGATCCACTTTAGTCTATTTTTCCTTTTGTGTTGTTGAAGGGAAAACATTTAATTCCAAAGGCCTTAGCTGTGATGGAGGGGTTCTGGGTTGTTACAAAGTGAACATTAAAATCAACTCCTTTGCTTGACTCTCTATAAATTCTCATATCAACTGCAAGTTACAGAGTAATGTCAATTGCATGGAATATTGGACTAAATAGTCCAATGCACGGTGGGGGTGTCCAGAATGTGATACAAGTATGATTGGGGTTTGCAAGAATAGCTCCTAAAACAATCCAAATATATCTTTTAGAGGTTACTTTTTGCAGTTGCTACCAAATGGGCCAATTGTCCTTGAGGTACCACTTATTGCAACATGCCTAGGATACTGTCGACACTAAAATTTTCCTCCGTCTTTAATTTCTATTTCATTAATGTATGTATTAGGAATAGGATGTTGTTAAGTATAATTAGTAGTATCCCTTCTCTCCCATTCTGATAGAAGATAACATGGGATTGACAATCATAACCAATTAAGTTCTCCAAAGGAAAAGGTAGCGCCTGCCGCCAATAATGTATTAGGAATGGAGTACGGTAACAGTCAAAAGTACAATAGGAATGTTGTAAAAAGTAAATATTTGTCGTAAGTGGTCCGGTAATGTTAAAATGTCAAAGTTTGGGTAATTAGAGAAGTAGGGTCTACATGATTAGGAATTAGAAATATTATATTGGTAATAAGGACAAGGAGTGAGGTCATAAATATTTTGTGTATTTTATTTGTAAAAAGTCTAAAAATGTGGAACCCATGTAAAATGATAAGGTTTATCTTATCTTAAAAGATAAGCTTACATGTACAGATAAGAGTTAAGGTATGGAATATGATTCGTCAGAGTGGATTTCTTATCCTATCTTAGAGATAAGATGGATAAGCCTGGAAGTTCTATAAATAGAGAGGCCACCCCCCTCATTTAGCATAGAAGGAAGTAGTGAGAAATATTGTAGGAAGTGTGTAAAGGAAGCCATCAGTTTAAAGGTGTGTTGAAGAAGCCATTAAGAGGTGTAATTGTAAAGTTTCTCCCATAGTCTTGGTGAAAGGAAAGTGAAGTCAATAACACTTGAAGTACCTCATGGGTGAGATTGTAACAATTTCATGTTAATATTATAATTTACTTTGATATTTCAGATTTTTCATCATTCCTTCTTATCATAGTCGATGGTATTCTTGTGTTATGTTGTTGTTTGTTTCCAGATTACATCCACCAAACTAAAGGCTGTGCATTAGTAAATAATCATAGCACGAGGAGTTCCCGGTGAAGAATTATCATAGTGCCGGATTGGTGATGACATTTTGGTTCCGTTGCCGGGACCATTCCTCGTTGGTGGATTTTCTGGAGAGATATTCCCACTTAGTCAAAAATCAATTGGAGGGTAACCTTGTTTTTACTGTGCATAGTAGTTACCATGGTAAAGTCATTTTTACCGTGAATAGTAGTTACCATGTTAAAGTCATTTTTGCTGTGAATAGTATTTACCGCAGTAAAGTCACTTTTTACCGTGAATAGTATTTACCGCAGTAACTTCACTTTTTACTGTGAATAGTGTTTACCACAGTAAAGTCAGTTTTTACCGCAGTAAGTCAAGTTTTACCATAGTTTACCGTGGTCATTTCTATTTTACTGTAGAAAGGTGTAAAGTCACTTTCTAGTATAGTGATTCCAATTATTTGTGCACATAAGTCTTGTTGATTGTACTTGTGGGTTGGTATTTCACGGTGGTTACTTTTGAAAATGGGAAAGATTCCTGTTTTTTCAGCTCAATCTAATGAAGATGCTTCTTCTTTCATTCAAGAGTTTAAACGATCTTGTATTTGTAATGGCCTTATAAGAAGGGAACAATGGACTGAATTTTTTCCTACCTTTTTGGATGGTTCAGCACTTAGGTGGTTTGAAACACTAGGTGATAATGTGAAAAATTCATGGGATTTATTAACTGAAAGTTTTCTTGAAGAATTTGGTGAACAACAGAAATATGCAGATCTCATGATCGAGATCACAAAGCTATCCCAAGGAGAGAAGGAGAAGATAAGGGATTATCATGCTCGTGTTCTAGAGCTAAGGAGGAAGCTCGATGCCCAGATCCGGAAGGAAGGATTAGCGGATGGGTTGATGAATGGCGTGGATAATCTCCTCTGTAAGCACTTCATTCTTGGGATGAAGCCAGAGATCAGACAACGAGTGAAGTATGACCGCCCAGCTACCATTGAACAAGCAAAGGAGATTGCAAGAAGGCAAGAAGAAAGCATGGAAGAGGAGCCCAAAGAAATTGTTGCTAAAGTAGAGCCTACACCAGCACCTTTGGTCCAGAATCCACAACCACTCCCGGTGAGCACAAATATTTCTCCTAGTACATCTACTGAGTATGAAGATCTGCTCAAAAAGATGGGTCAGTTAACTATTAATCTTCTTCAAGGAAAAGAATTTAGTTCTCAGGGAGGAGATAGAGGTCCAAAAAGAAATATTTCTGAAGTTGTATGTTATGGTTGTTATAAAAAGGGTCATTATAAGTATAATTGTCCAGATAGAGCTTCTACATCTGGTAAAGGAGATAATGATAAAGGAAAAGCACCTGTGAATTCTTTTGATGTAGTAGATAAGAGCAGAAATAATGAAGTAGATGTGTTTGTAACAAAAAGAAAGAAAGAAAAAGATAATCAAGATGGAAATGATCCTAAGAAGATGAAAGGAGAAACTAGTAAGAAACATAGGAGAAGAAAGTTGGGTGTGCAGGATTTTCTGATTTCACAGGGGCAAGGACCATACTCCATCTTGGAAGATCTGTCCAAAAGGCCTGCAAATATTACATATGGTCAACTCTTGGCTATGTCTTCTGAGAAGAGGCGGGAGTTGCGAAGTGGACTCAATGCTCGATGAAGGAAGGAGGTTGAGGTCCCTGTTTTGGAGGTAGAGGCAGATCCCTATGCTCCACAAGCTGAGGTATTATGTAATGGTATTTCAATTCATGATGTCTTAGTTGATGGAGGTGCTGCAGTTAATGTAATGACCGAGTCTGTAATGAATATGTTGGGTTTAAAAATTGATCGCCCTTCAACACTTATGTTAAGGTCATTAAATAAGGGAAAAACTAAACCAGAAGGTGTAGTTTCAAATGTGGCAATATCTGTTATGGGTGTTGTATGTGTGGTAGACTTTCAGGTGATGAAAAATGGTACTGTTGCGTACCCAATGTTGCTGGGAAGACCATGGCTAAGGAGAGTTCATGCAAGAAACTACTGGAATGAAGGTTTCATGACACTTGGACGTGGTAGAGAGAGGGTGAAGATAAACGTGATCCCTCGGCATCATAAGGTAGAACCTGTGGATTCAAGTGATGAAACTGATGATTGGACATCCTCTGATTACTCTAGTACCAGTGAAGTGGACACTGAAGATGAAGAAAGTGAGGTTGATGTTTCAGTCATGGATATCCTTCCAGTCACACCAACTCATGACCCCATAAAATTATCTGAAGAAGAAGTTGATGATCGTCTCCAACAAATAAAGATTGGTGATGCTGTGATGGAGAGTGAGAAGGAATCCTACCTCCAGCTCTTTCGAAGGTACATACACATATTCACTTTTGATTACAAGGAACTCCGTCAAGTAAGTTGGGTAGAACATTCTATTGAGCTGGTAGATGGTGCTAAGCCCATAAAGCAAATGCCATATAGAATGAATCCTAATTTTTCCAAGACTGTAAAAGAAGAAATAGATAAGTTGCTTGATGCAGGATTCATATTTGCTGTGGAGAATTCAGAATGGGTTTCTCCCATTGTGATCTCAATAAAAAAGAATGGGAAGCTACGCATTTGTGTTGATTACAGGAAGCTCAATAAGGCAACAAAGAAGGATCATTACCCTCTTCCATTTTCAGATCAGATCTTGGACGAAGTAGCTGGCCAGGAGTGCTATAGTTTTGCTGATGGATATAGCGGCTACAACCAAGTTCGTATAGCAGAGAAAGATCAGCTGAAGACCACGTTCACCACTCCTTGGGGAACGTTTGCTTATAGAGTTATGCCTTTTGGGTTGTGTAATGCTCCGGCAACATTCCAGCGTTTGATGAATAGGGTGTTCGAACCCTACATTGGGACCTTCATCAGAGTATTTCTGGATGATTTTTGCATCTATGGGAGCAAGTTGGACCACCTGCACCAAATGGAGACAGCATTTCAAAGGTTAGATGAAGCACAAGCCTCACTAAACCCTACAAAGTGTGTCTTTGGATGTTCTAAAGGCGTTTTGTTAGGGCATGTTGTATCCAGAGATGGTATTGGTACTGATCCTGATAAAGTTTCAAAAATCAAAGATTTACCATTTCCTATGAATAGAAGTAAGTTGAGATCATTTTTAGGCCATGTGGGTTACTATAGAAGGTTCATCAAGAATTTCTCAAAGATTGCACAGCCACTAACCCAGTTCTTGAAGAAGGATGTTACTTATGAACCAGGAAATAAGGCGCATGAAGCTTTTGGACAACTGAAGGAAGCCCTGGTGTCTTCACCTGTTTTAAAGAATCCAGATTGGAGCAAGCCATTCATTGTGTACACTGATGCCTCAGATGCAGCACTAGGAAGTACTTTGAGCCAAAAGGATGAAAATGGGAATGAACATCCAATTTACTTTGGGAGCAGACAAATGAGCAGTGCTGAGGTAAATTATACTGTAACTGAAAAAGAGGCTCTGGCTATCATTTTTGCTGTAAAGAAGTTTAGAAATTACTTGCTAGGGCAGAAATTTATAGTTGTAACAGATCATCAGGCTCTAAAATATATTGTCAATAAGCCTAACCCATCAGGGAGGATAGCAAGATGGATAATTTTGCTACAAGAATTTGAATTTGATATTATAGATAGGCCAGGAAAGAAGCATGTCAATGCAGATGCACTCTCTCGAGCCTATGATGGTTTAGGATCATCTTGTGATGATGATGATTTCCCCGATGCAGCATTGTTATCCCTTGACACAATCCCTAGTGAATACATAGATATTTGGAATTATCTGAATGAATTCAAGTTTCCTGATGGTGCCAATGCAAAGACTAAGAGAAAGATTACTCAAGCCAGTCGTCCATATTCTATTCTGCATGGAGTATTATTTCGAATAGGACCTGATGGACAGTACAAGAGGGCAGTTGGACGTGATCAAGGGAAGGAGCTGCTAGAAGAATTCCACAATGGTACATGTGGAGGGCACTTCTCTGGACAACTTACAGCAAGAAGGATCTTGGATGCAGGTTATCACTGGCCCACTCTTTTTAAATATTGTTATAATTATTGTAAGACATGTGATATTTGTCAAACACATGGTAACCGTAAGACTTCATCAGCTCCATTATGCCCTATTCTTCCACTTGGTCCCTTTGAAAAGTGGGGAATAGACATTGTAGGTCCACTTCCAACTACCTCACGCCAAAATAAGTATATTGTAGTTGCCACAGATTATTTAACCAAGTGGGTTGAAGCTAGGCCATTGAAAACAGCTTCCATGGATGAAGTGGCAAGGTTCATATATGAACGCATTGTCACCAGATTTGGTTGTCCATTAGAAATTGTAACAGATCAAGGAAGCCACTTCATTAATGAGGTGGTAGAAGCCCTAGTCAATAAGTTTTCTATTAAGCACAGGAAGGCAACAACATACAAGCCAAGCACAAATGGACAGGTGGAACGAACAAATTTTGTGTTGTGTCAAATTCTAGCAAAAGATGCAGCCTTGCAGGTACATAAATGGGATAAAAGGATTCATGCAGCATTGTGGGCATATAGGGCAACATCAAAGTCAGCAACAGGATACTCCCCATTTCAGTTGGCTTATGGCATTGATCCAGTTCTTCCTATTGAGTTTGATATTCCCACGGTCAGAGTAATGGAAAATGAAAGAATGGATGAAAGTGATTCAGTAAAAGAAAGGTTGGTACATCTTCATTTGCTAGAGGAAATGAGGGAAATAGCTAAGGATACAAGCTATAAGAAGAAAATGAAGCAGAAGGAATACTTTGATCAAAAGATCCGGTGGTCTCCATTTCATGTGAATGACTTGGTTCTAGTATATGATTCCAGATACAAAAAAAGAAGACAGAGAAAATTTCTTCCAAAATGGATGGGGCCCTACAAAATAGTAGTTGTGCATGAAAATGGTACGTACCGACTGGAGGAATTGGATGGCACTCCCATTACAAAATGGGTCAACCACGACAAGTTGAAGATTTTCCAAGCACCAGAATAGTCTACTCCGAGGACGGAGTAGAAGCTAGGAAGGGGGAAGATGTCGACACTAAAATTTTCCTCTGTAATTTCTATTTCATTAATGTATGTATTAGGAATAGGATGTTGTTAAGTATAATTAGTAGTAGCGTCCGATAGAAGATAACGGCAGCTGCCAGTACGACGCCGCCAATAATGTATAGTACGGCAATAGTCAAAAGTACAATAGGAATGTTGTGGTAAAAAGTAAATAGTTGTCGTAAGTGGTCCAGTAATGTTAAAATTTCAAAGTTGGGGTAAGTAGAGAAGTAGGGTCTACATGATTAGGAATTAGAAATATTATATTGGTAATAAGGACAAGGAGTGAGGTCATAAATATTTTGTATATTTTATTTATAAAAAGTCTAAAAATGTGGAACCCATGTGAAATGGTAAGGTTTATCTTATCTTAAAAGATAATCTTACATGTACAGATAAGAGTTAAGGTATGGAATATGATTCGTCAGAGTGGATTTCTTATCCTATCTTAGAGATAAGATGGATAAGCCTAAAAGTCTATAAATAAAGAGGCCACCCCCCCTCATTTAGCATAGAAGGAAGTAGTGAGAAATATTGTATGAAGTGTGTAAAGGGAGCCATCAATTTAAAGGTGTGTTGAAGAAGCCATTAAGAGGTGTAATTGTAAAGTTTCTCCCATAGTATTGGTGGAAGGCATGTGAAGTCAATAACACTTGAAGTACCTCATGGGTGTGATTGTAACAATTTCATGTTAATATTATAATTTACAATTTCAGATTTACCATCATTGCTTCTTATTATAGTCGATGGTATTCTTGTGTTATGTTTGTTGTTGTGTTTTCAGATTACATCCACCAAACTAAAGACTGTGAATTAGTAAATAATCATAGCACGAGGAGTTACCGGTGAAGAATTATCATAGTGCCGGATTGGTGATGACAAGCCTCGGCACTAATATTTTCCAATTTGTTTAATGACTTATCTAAAATGTCGTCTTTATAGTTGTTATACGTGACAGTCCCACTTCTTACTTGTGTAAGTAAGGAATCCATCTTCGCAGGTTGATTCTGGACTGCAGCGTATAAACTATCCCGTTGCCAATAATTTTCATAACGACTAATAATCTCATTGATAAGAACTTTAGCCCTTCTCTCCCATTCTATAAGTTGATTGATATGAGGAAGAATAAACTCACTGACATGGGATTGACAATCATAACCAATTAAGTTCTCCAAAGGAAAAGGTAGCAACTGTTCACTATCGAAATCTGATGAAGATGATCTTGCTGGAGAAGTATGTGGGCTTTCACCAAGATCAACTGCTACTTGTTTCTGCCTTTGGGTGGGCTGATCCTGTTTGTGAAAAAATAAATCAAGATTTAGATAAATAAATTTAAATCAAAATGTAATTCAAAATTGTAAAGCATATTTAAATTGAAATTTGAAGTATACCTGCTGGTCTTGAATCATCTCGTGGGTATTGAAAAAACAAGTTGGGTCATTGCTATCAATGCCCAAATAATCTTCATCTAAATTTATATTGTTCAAAACTGATATGCGCGTTGCACTGGGCAAGCCACCGAGTGAGAGAGTTGGAATTTGAAAGGAGGAGGCAATGTTTAGTGTCCCACTAGGGGCCGGAGTAAGTGGCATGTGTTTACCAATGTTCTTTTTCATTGTTCCTCTGGTTGGCATTTTAAAAATTATTGGTTGAGTGGGTGTCGGTGCCGCGGTTTGATCAGGAATGACAAGTGCTGAAAAATCCAAGAAAAAAATGAAAAATAGGAAAACAATTAAAAAAGGCAAAAACTACGAACTTAAATGTACTATCGAAAAGTTGTACCTTCTTGTCGAGGGGTAGTTTTTCTCGGTGCTATGGGTGGCCTTGTAGGAGTTGTATTCAGGGTTTGTTCAGAAGATATAAATGCAAGCGACTGTATGGAGTGAGTTGGGGAAGAAGGTTGAGTTTCTGAAACAAGTGTATGTTCCAAAGTCGCTGCAATTCATCAATATTAAATGTTGTCAATTCATTTGGTTAAAATTTAAATTGAAAAATAAATATGCAAATTTGCAATTTGTAAATAATATATGAGAAGGTATTACTTCTCTGGCGTTTAACGAGTTCAAACTATTGAGGGTTTGGAGAGGAGTGAGCTTCCATTTCAGATTGGGAGTCCCCCAAAGCCTCAGCGTGTTGTTGGCCTCTTCCTCTCGATAACGCCTTTTTTCTGGGAAGAGCTTCAATAAATCTTCTCTGCAAAAAATTAAAATTTAAGTGTTAATAGCTGCGCAGTGTAATATCGAAAATTGAATTACAAACTAAATACTTTATCCCTGTTGTTCTTCAAATGGAATTGACAACTTCATCAACTCCTCATCAGTGCAAGTAGGAATTTTTTTATCTTTTAAATTTAAAAGTGCCTCATAATAAAGGCCGAGGAGATAGTTTGTTGAATAAATGATAGGTTTTTATGAAAGTTTGAATTTGTTAGGTCAGTTCTTATTTTTTTGGATAGATAGGTGCACCAATCGAATTTTTGTTTTGAGATAGTGGCAACAATGTATGTAATGGCCCAATTTGGTATATCTATTTGTCAACCCTGCAAAACAATTCTGGATTGAAAAAATGAAATAACTGCAGCAAGAAAGTGGTGTGTAATTGATTGTGTATCCACACCATGCCTGGATTTATTGACATGGGTTGCAAATGCGAAACAGTGAAAATTAGTATAAACAGTGAAAATTGAATCAGAATTTAAAATATGAATTAAAATGAATTATACTTACAATCAACATGGAAACCGAACATTGATTCGAGAAATTTCTTGTCTTCTTCCAGGAGTGTTGCCTTGGTTGTAACAATTGGTAAATTTCTGAACGGAAGGCCCTTAAACCGATGGATGTCATTTTCTTCGATACTGAATTGGAACATTCGGTCATCGTTCAGAGTCACGTAAAAAAGGCCATCCTCTGAATTATAGGACGACAGAAGGTAATTCAAAATATCCAGATCTGTTTCAAAAAGGGGCATATTAACGAGCCCTGTAAATTCACACGCATCCATCAAATCTTTATATTCTGAAGACATCTTTAAAATAGTATGGATGTGAGGGCATAAGGGATTCCTGAATATGATCTTGGCCATGGATTGAATTGGATTGTCTTCTTGATTTTTTCCCTGAGCTTGCAGTTGGGAAGCATGTGAAGTTGACATTATAGTTGTGCTTGGATTCTCTTCTTTGACAACGATTGAGACCTACAAAAATTCAAGAGCGGGAAGGCGTAAACGAGAAAAAGACCGGTTGAAGGGTATTTATAGGCTAAATCGCATGTCAATGGTCTTAGTTGACGCGCGTAAATTGCACCAGTTGTCGTACGTCAATCGGTTCTATTGACGCACGTCAACAGGAACTGTTGACGCACGTCAACTAAGACCATTGACGTGCGTCAATAGAACCATTTGACGCATGACAACTGGAACAATTTTTGCGCGTCAATGAATCCAGTTGTCGCTTGTCAATGGATCCAATTGTCACGCGTCAATAGAGTCTGTTGACGCATGTCATTGAACCCATTTGTCACGCGTCAGTGGATCCAGTTGTCACGCGTCAAGAGCATCAGTTGACGTGTGACAACTGGATCTATTGACGCGCGACAAACGGATTCATTGACGCGCGTCAACAGACTCTATTGACGCGCAACAACTGGATCCATTGACGCGCGTCAAGAATGATTATTGACGTCTTATTGTCGCTCGTCAATGATGCAGCCAGGAAAAACCAGGTGAAATTTTGGTTTTGGAATACTGTCAAATTCACCTTTCGCTGAAACTGGTTCCGGGGATATTCGCCAGGTATTTTTCGCCTACAATTTTATAGAGGTGTCTTAAAATGGACCCTGCTCATGATGACCACATGGCATCATCTTTCCCATCCACTCCATATTTAATAGCCAAAAATATGTTCGATAATATGAAACATCGAGGTAAAGGCCTAAGCATCCATGAACAAGGCATTCATAAACCCATCTCCCTTCATCAAAATCAAGGTCGTTTAGGATTAGGTATAAACCTAACACTAAAAACCTCCCTGCCACTACTCCATCGCAACCCATTACTACCACTCCTCTTGTTTTTCCTACCATCCCAATCACTCAACCCAATCACAAATCATTTAATCCCCCTACAAATAACAAACACCTAAAATGGATTGAGCACATAATTTGTCACCTACGCATGGATATTCTTTCCTTTCCACCCATCTTCCTTCCATCCAACATCCAAATCCCTTTGCATATAATCCATTCTTATCATCACATCGATTTATATCCTCTTCTAATTCAATCATTTGGACACTTGATCATATTTCTCACACATTTTGTAAGACAATTGTGTCTACTACAACCATATGACCTTGGTTTATCATTACCTCCAACATTCAAGAACAATTATTATCCTAGATATCCACACAATTTAACACACTTAATTAACTTGTGGTGATGACCCTTGGGTGTGTATTTTAACACCCTAGACAATGGCATCTTCACACTCATTTCCATCATCCCATCAAGCCATTACTAATTCTTAACCCCTTGAGATTTCTCAAGAGAGTGGAACCTCTTCATGCAAAAAAAATCCAAATATCAAAAAGTAAAAAAATATCATATCAAAATTTAAAATATCAAATAAAATCCACCTCAAGACTCTCTCTGGGTGTTTCCATCATATCGATCGGGGCTATGGATGTTTGGTTGGTAGTAGGGAAATTTTGTGATAAGAATCAGATGCATCTTCATTGGGGCTATGGACATTTGGTTGGCAGTGGAGAAATGCACGGCTTAGCCTTCTATTCACCCTCCATCCACCTATTTGACTTAATCACTACTGATACAATGGATAATTTATCTTCAAAAACTACCCATTAAGTCTTCACCTCAAGCAACAATTAACCTTCACAGTCACACACACCTTGATCTCGCTGAGACATAGGGCTCACATGTTGTCAGGTATTGTTTAGACCTTGGTCACACTTCTGTTTTAGTCCAACTCTTGCCTTATCAAAATTTTCATTAGGCTCATCTTTTTTTCATCGTTGGTGTCATTTTCCTTCCAACCATCACATCCACATCCCTTATGATCAAACATCCATGGGAAGACGATGATCCTTTCCTTTTCCTCCAATCCTCTTCATGTCCCTTTTCATCTGTCATCATCATGACTTGGGGAAAATTTACTACCATCCGTTGGGGTCATCATCCATTTTAAACACCCCTCACTTCTCATCCTACGATACACCTGGGGGAAAATCGAAGCCATCCATCCATCCAAACATACCACCCTACTTTACACTTGGGGGAACACCACATCTATCCCTCAATCCATCTCCCCTATATCTGGGGACATGTCTTATCATCTTTCGTACCCCATATTATCCTAAATCACATCCCTCATCCTATCTATATATATATCCCATCCCACATCCCATCTAATCCTAACCTATCAACCAATCCCTATCCTATCCACCCTATCTAATTTCCCTCAATCCTTCCCTTTCATCCTACCCAAACACACTTTGGGACTTATAGGAGAAATTCACATCCCACCTTACATCCCTTCCCATTCCTCCATGAGGTATCCCATCCTAAACCTTTCATCTTACCTATCCTCAACTACTCCCCCATCCCAAATCCCAAAATCTCAACATCCAACATCAAATAATCTGAACATCCAAAATCCAAAATCTAATTAATCAAAACATTCAAAAAAATCCATAAAAAGATCACAAAATAACACTAACAAAAAATACAAAAATGCAATGTGTTGTTTTTTTTTTTGTGTGTGTTTGTTTGTTTGTCTGCATTTACATTTTGGCCAACTGATATGAGGCCCCTTTTTGTTTCTTTTTCTTATGCATGGTACGATGATATGAGGACCATATTTTTTGTATTAATTTTTCCAATGATATGAGGACACAGGAATTTGGCAATTCAATCATCATGGTCTTTATACCTTGATGCATTTTTCTCTATGTAACATCCATAACATTACTAATGATGATAACAGTGGGCACTTTATGGTAGCACACCCCTTCTATCATCATATTTTATCCTTGTCAGCATCCACACCTAATCATTATCATTATCTAACTCGCTATCTAACCTCCTCACCCTCTTATTCAATCCATCCTTTATCAATCAATCAATATCCACATCAAACACCCAAAATCCTCAATCTTCTAACATACCTCTCATCAATCAAAACTCGAACATTATTTCTCATCACTTCATCAATTATCATCCCCATACTCTCCTCATCAATATCCTATCATCCAAATCGATCCAAAAACCAATCCTTATTCTCTCATCCAAACATCCTCAATCTTTTAATCCTCTAAATCCAACATCCTATACCATATCTTCCTATTTAATCAATCTAACCTCCAATATAACATCCTCAATTCCCACATCATCACATCTCAACATCATCAAATCCAACATACTCCAAATCTAAATCCCAAATATCCTAATCCTAACCCCTTGACTAGGGCATATTCTAATACACCAATCCTAAATCTTCACCCTTATCATACATCATTTATTGGGGCATCCTCTACTCAAAAATCCAATATCTTCTAATCCTCTAATCTTCTACTCCTCTAATCCTCTCTCCTATCTTCTAATCCTCTCATCATGTATCCTCTAAATACTCCTAATCCTAAAATCCAAAATCCTTAATCTCAACCCCTTGACTAGGGCATCCTATAATACCAACCCCTTCAATCAATCTTCTAATCCACTCATCCTCTCTCCTCTCCTATAATCCTCAATATTCTCATCCTATAATCCTCTCTCATCTACTAACTTGGGCCTCTCCTCTTTTCAAGTGGTTACCCGACTCATTCCTTCCCTTCCTAACCCCTCGAGGTGGCATCATATCACCATCCTAAAATCTTCTCTTATTTTTCTTTGAGCGGTCATTGCTCCGCAATAACCCTTCAAAGAGGGGGGAAATGTAGACATCTTACATGTCGACATAATTAATTAAGATTAATTTGTCCCGCAAATATCCCAACATCATCACTATCTAATTCCATAAAATAATTAATCGTAAAATTAATTATTATTAATCTCTTTTATCACATTTTCCCTCTTATCATTTATCTAATATCCCATTTTATCATTAATCCCTTTAAAATCAGTACTATATTTGATTATCCTAGTTTAATCCTCATTAACATTTTCTAGGAATTTAATATTCTTATATCCACCTATCCACCTACCCTACACATACATACACCTATCCTCTCCATGTAGCCTCGCCCCTAATCATCATTTATTAACTTAATCTAATTCTAATCCTAATCACATAATCACACCTATAAATCTAGAGGCTTTTATTTTTAGAAGCCTCTCTAAATCTCTCCTTCCATTGAATTTTTAATTCAATGGAAGCTTCTTCCCTCCATGAATTTTGAATTTAAATTCTAGAATCTTTCACTCTAAAATCCTCTAATCCTCACATATATTCTCCACCATTAATCCAAATCCAACATGGCTTCATCTTAGCCATTGAATCCTCCACTCCTCAATTATAAATTGAGTTCTCCTCCTCTATGAGAGCATGAACTTGGAAATCCATAACAAAGCTCTACCATTTTGTTTCATCAATCATCCATTTTATCATTTTATCTAATCAATCAATCCATTCCTTTAATATAATCTATCGTCCATCTGTCATATTCATCAAGCAATCCAGAGGTAACCAAGGGGAGGTGTTGCTCGTGTGTCTCCTCTAACATCTAAAGCAACAAGCAATCAAGCAGGAGCAAATCCAACACATCAAACGAGGATCTTTGCAAGTTGTAGGTAAGTGTAGTTATTTCTCTCTCTGTCCCCCCCTTTCAATCAATTGCTCTATTTGAGGTTTTGTTTAAGAAGATTAGATTAGGAAAACAACTTGTTTTTTTGTTACATTTACAAGCTAATATTTTCTTGCATTACAGGTTTTATCCACAGATTTTTGCAGGAGATCCAACACATCTATGGTATTCTAAATGTGTGACTATTATCAATTCATAGCCATGAAACTATAAGTAGACAAGAAACGAAAAATAGTTGTTTAATGCAAGTCACATAATCAACAAGAAAGTTTTGACTATCTTGGTTAACTTTAGAAATATGTGAAAAGAAAATTTGGTTTACATAAGGTACTAGAAGTTGGGCCCACTAAGGTAGGTTTCTAGTATGTTTAGATTGGAGTCCTTGAAATACCCAAAGGTACATGAGGCCTATATCGATGTTGGTGTCAGTATGAGGCATAATATTGGTGACTACCCCCTTACTTCACGATCATGCAATGATAAGGGTGTCGGGTGCTTAGCCAATATACCACCCACTAATTATTTATACTTGGCGACAACACCGAGTCAATTTCCCCCTTGGTGATTAAATCCAAGTAGGTCAACATGGTAGAAGATGTGTATATGTTTATTTAGGTTTTGTAATTTGGTTGTGTGTGAGGGAAAGACAGTGATCGATAAGAGTTCCCTCCTATTTTAAAATTATGTGATTGAAAAAAAAATGAATGCAATTCTTTTTAATCCAAAAGGAAAAAAAATCGTTTTTCTTTTGATGAAAACAACAAACAAGATAACTAGATGTAAATACTAAAAAATAAAAAGGAAACCCATAAGGTCCCACCTAGCATTCCACTATGTTTTAGTAGGTTTTAGTTCTTTCTCTTGATAATGATTAAGTACTTAAAACACAAAAAATAAACAGGGTTTAGTAATGATACTTGTGTAATGATCTGATAGGAGATGTCGCACACCATTGAATCCAACCACTATGAGAACTCATTTTTGTTTGGGAAGGATAACCTACACACAAGTAACTAACTTGATAGAATACGATTAGAAAAACAAATGGTGGACTACCTGATGAAATCTTAGTCCCAAGAATTTATGCATTTCCTTTCATGGATGCCAGTCCACTATTAAACAATTAAGTAGATAAAAGGGTAATAAGAAATTACAACGGATAATAAACAGATTTATTGATTGTAAAAGAAGATTATGGAAACAAAGTTGAATATGAGAGCGAGCAATTAATGCCTTGTTGCAACGGTATTAATTGATTCAAAATATTGGTCCCATTAAGAACTATCTTGGTCATTGTGTTCCAAAAGGATTTCCAACTGATCTGGGATGTCATCGGGATCAGGTGTAAGAGAAATGGTGCACAATATTAATTCATGGTCGATGTCGGATTGTTCCCAAGCAAAGGTTTTACGAATGATGGGAAGGTCGTAGATAAGATTTAGTTCATATGCTTCTCCAGACATAGTCATATGAGGGTTCCCATACTCACAAGCATGTCACAACCAGACGAATATACTTTTTATATTGAGTAGGCAGATCTGATTTTCTGATAATGGACAAATGATAGAAATGATAGCGATCGATGTCGATCCTAACAGATCGATATTGATCAGGAATAATCGATTCCGATCCAGGTGAGTTGATGATCATGATTTCTAAAACCAGTGCTTTTAACAATTTGAGATTTCCAAAGGGAAATCCAAATTGGAGGCTTAGAGTAGGGTGGTAAAAAGATAGATAATAGACTATAGTAAATATTGAAAACTATAAATAACAAGAGCAAATCGAAATTTACCTCATAAATGTATTTTTTAAGGCTTCAGACGGTGACAAGGTAGACAAAGCTAATGAGATGTTTCTCATGGCCCAAGGACGTTATTGTTGGTAGTTGGGATTTCTAAGACATCTACTTACATCTGTTATTTCTCTAGAGGTTCGATATGTTCAAACTCGAGCTTGAGTAATCAAAAATTTAAACTTGTGGGGATCATTAATTGAACCCTTCGGATAAAGGTTGCTGGTTTATTTAACGTTTGTGGTCAGTCTGGGGGAATCGGCACCGATCAACATTGATTCTGGGGAATCGGCATCGATTTGGCCCAATGATAGGTTAGGAGATTCCAACCTTCTCCGTATCGGGGAAAGTGAGTTTGGGATTGTTTTTAATACATGTAGGGTTTGTTAGGGAGGCCAATTAAGTGGTTGGGAAGGGCCTCGATTAACCTATATAAATTTTTAAGAGGTTTTAGGTGGTTAAGGGGTTAGGGTGGTAAAACTTAATTAATTACAGAGAGGTGTGACATGGGTGGAGTGACTAAAATGATACTTGACGGGGTTTAGGATGCATACGCAAGTTAGGGAATTATTTTGTTTAATTCTAGTGTCTATAAAAAACTAGGGCATATGCAGGATAGTGATATACCTATAGCCTTTGTGTCACCTGAGGCAAGTTAAAAATCAGGTTTTTGATCATCTGTAGTGACACTTACCCATAGGGAAGTGTTAACGGTTGCGAGGGAAAAACATGTCGCTTTCCGAATACACTTTCTCTTTACGGAAACAAGATGCCTAAATTCAAAGTTTAGTCGTCGGGATGCTCAAATCCCTAGTTTAGCAATAGGACACCCAAATCCTGTGTGTTATTCCAACCAGCTCCTAAGCGTAAGGTCTACACAGCAAGAACAAATTTCTATCCCTTTCCCTTTTAACACTTCAGGTGTACTCTAACCCCTTGGTTTAGTTTTTCTAATAAACATTTCCATTTTTATATATTTTATAAGTTAAAATTCAATTGCATTTACCTAGAGTATTGACTACACTTATTTCCTTTTGCAGGTCATATCTTATCCCAATGAAGGCAAAGCACACAAAGCAACCATAAAGCAAATCTCAATCACGCTCTGATAAAGGAGACATTCGAAGGAACTACATGCACACATCATTATCACTGAATGCATGCAAAGGTCACACCCAGGATCCTTATCCTTCCCTCTCCTTATAATTTCATGGTACGCATATTGCACTATTCTATTCGGCACGCTACAACACTCATTTGGCATGTTACTGGGTATAATCTTCATTAAAATCTCACAGGTACGATTTTTCTTTCTACTTTATGCTATCTAATACTTAGCCACCATCATAAAGTGGGGGGAAATGTAGTGCACTTACTATGTACATCTAGACTAAATACTTTATTCATATGCATAATTCTTAAACAAGAAAATTAATCATTAACACCTCTTCTTTTCATCTTTATTGTTTGTTGCTTTTGATTGACAACTTAAAGTTTTGCATTCTAGTCAACATTCTACTCAACTCTAGTTTCACTATTTGACCTTTTGTGTACCCTGTACGAGGACCGTCCATTAGGGACAGAAGCGCTTAGGGGTTATTGTCCCTTTTGGGCACCTGTGTCCTCTTTCTCTTTTTCTGACCTTTCAAATGTTACTTCTTTATTATCTTCTTTTATCACTCTTGGTCGGCATTTCACTTGTTAATGACAAAACTTAAGGAAGGGAATCATATATATATACATCTTATTTAACCTCATTAAGGGGGCATGTATTCAAGAGACACATAGTATTACAAGGAGCTAATATTTTATATCTATTACACCAAGGACTACATTTTGGCACTGCATAAGAGGGTTTATTTTGAATTACGTTACTACCCATTTAGATTTGGGACAAAGTAGTTGTAGCTTAATATTATGTGCGCGATTGACACTAGGGTATCTCATTTCAAGGGACAATATTTCAATTACACACACACACACACACACACACACACACACACACACACACACACACACACACACACACACACACAATATAACTACATTGGGTCTAAAATATAGTGCAACGCTTGGTGACAATCACATTTGGGTGACTTCCGAAGTCAGTCTTACTCAAGCATATGCATATTTTTATTCATCTAATGTGCACTTGAGTATTGTGCAGGTAGCTAGGTTTTATTTTGTAGGTACATGTAAGATACAATGAATCTGATTTGGCATATAGCAAATAAGGAGTGACACAGAAAGAACCAGATCTTGAGTATTTTAGTAGACACCAGCTGCTAGATTGGACATTATTTTCTAGGTGGTTTCATCCTATCAAATTCCATATTATAGTTTTAGACACAGATTTTGCACAACCCGGCATCTCGCCTTTTAGATCAGTCTCTAGTACAGAATCGGTTCAAACCTATAGATATAAGTCGAGTCATTGTCTAAACCATATTTATCACTCTTGTTTGTATTTCCTTTGCTTTATCTTGTTTGAATACTATTATATTTATCTGATTAGCATTGTCCTTATCTTAGATTTAAATTTTAGTAAATCACATAACACTACATATGAAAAGTACTTCGAAGACAAGTGAGAAATTATTTTCATCTTGTGTGACTTTGTCTTACAAGGAACTTTTACACTGGAGTAGAATAACATGATCACCAACATCACCGACAATGACCACTGAAGAGAAACTCCAACAACCAGGCATGCAAACCTTATATAAACAAAATGAAAACTCTCTAAAACTGTTATCAACTATCCATATGTTGTCACTTACAAATGGTTTTTTTCAGCAAGACCTACAAATAATGTTGTATTCATATAATTGTGTGCCTAGATTGGGATCACCTACAAGATGTATTAGTTGATATAAAATATCCAAATCAATGCTACTTTAACATAATGGGATTATGTTATCATTGTGAAGAGGACAATTATGGGCTCTTTCATTGAATAAAGTGGGTGTAAAACTATTTCAAATTTGAATCTAAACCTATACATAAGCACACTTGAAAATGTTAGTTATTTTTTGTAGTTAGGGGACCTGCATCAATCAAATCCCTAATCTTTTTTAAGGAGATAAAATATAATTTATTGATTAAAAATGAAAAAAACAATAAATGAAAATGACAAGTATACCTGATTCAGATCGCAAGACAAACGCAGTTGTGATTCACTATAAATAACACAGAGATCACAAGCCAATCACAATTTTGATTCTTGTTTGTGTTAGAATTTTTCTAAAACAATGTTGCGACAAGTTGTATCTATCATTTATGTTTTACTTTTACTTCTTCAAGACCTACAAAACCGAGATATAAGAATAAGAGGACAAGAAAACTCAAGTATTGTTGTAGTGCACTAAGAGTCTGAGGGTTGGGATGAAGGGGGTGAGTGTGGTATTATATAGTTTTTGAGTGTATCGGGGAATGGGGAGACATACGGGTTGCATAGATGAGGGCATGCAAATGGGTAGGTGGGGTGAATAGAATTAAATGTGAGTGGGGTGAGGGTTAGTAAATGAGTGGTTGAGGTGTTTTTTATCCCAATTTTATGGAGTTTTATATTTTTTATTTGATTTTGTGGGAGTATTTGATTTTTTGAGGATTAATATGTTTTATGATGTTTTTTGGTATTTTTTGAATAAGAGATCTTATGTGCAAGGTGCATTTTCTAGTGTCTACATTTTTTCCCTTTTTTGGGTTACATGTTACAGCAGGAAAGATGCGGTGCAAAAAATGAAAGACGAGATAAAGGTCGTTTAACGCTATAATGGTGGTTGTCACAGTTGCAGGCTTAGATGGTTGACTTGATAGACAATGCCCTGAAAATGCAATTGATGGCCCACTTCAGTGGGAGTCTATGAAGGGATATATAGGTTGATTTTATAAGGTGGAGATTATTAAGTCAATTGACTAGGTTGATTTGATGATTGGATGTCACAGAAATGACAGGAAGGGTTATTGTATGATTCCCCCCTCAAGTGACAGTTTTTGGAGTCGTGGGTTTCCCTAATGTAACACGTGACAAAAAGTGGCAATTGAAAATGAGAGAAAATGATCCTTGGCAAAGGCATTATGAAGAAAAGCGATGATAGGGTTTCCCAGTCATGTGTAGAAGAAAATTGGCGATTTTTAGTATTTTTTAACCATTTTCAAATTTGTCATCTTATATCTATGACATCTCATATGCTTAGATCACCATTAATTAAGACAACCTTCAATGTTTTATGACTTCTTTACTTCTGTTTATTCATACAAGTCACATATTAGTTCATGTAAAACTCACTAAAGCTTCATTTGTTCTCTTCGATTCTGATACCACTCTTAGATTCTGAAATCACTCTTAGATCAAACGAAACTCTGATATCAATCTCCAATTTCTGCGGTGTATTGAATGAGATGAGAGGAACCCTAATTTATAGGATTTCCCAAGGCTTTTCACCGAGAAACGGGAAGACCGGAAGACAGGAAACCGGTGACTCTGGTTAACAAAAGATTCCCACAAAGGAACCGACAGACAGACCAGGACAATGAGTACATGCCACTCATTAAAGCACCTTTAAAAGGTGGTAGGGTCCACCACGCACCGCCAAAGAGATAAGATCGAATCTTATCTGGCTTTATTGAAAGGGTCGGCAACAGGCCTGCCGACATAGCCCCACAAACTCCACTAAGGAGAATATAGTACAGATGGTCCACTTTGATCGATCATCTGGCGAAGTAGAGTCTTCATCAGTCCGGAAAGGATGATGACTCAAGATTCCTTGTATTGCGCTCCAGCCAGACTCGTGAAGTGGAAGCAGTCCCATCAGTATCAGGACGTAAGGTGCACTGCGTGTTGGAAACAAGTAGTGGTCTGGAATCTTCAGACTGTAGCCTGGAGCAGGAGGATGGATAGCCATGGTGTGATGGAGAATAATTCTTCTCCAGAGAGTGCCATTTGGATGTTCTTGATGGCTCCTGAAAGGGTTAGTTTTAACATAGTAATTTACCTTTACAAACCATGGTATCTTGCATTGAATAAGAATATTTCGTGCAAGATCAGGAGATACATCCAACAAAGGAGAATTCAGATATTTTAGTAGGAAGAAATTTTTGCAGAAAAATATTTGAAATGGTTTGAAATGTACTTCCTGTCTCCTTGAGCAGCTGGCCTGTTCCATAGGTCATAATGCAAGCGGATGCTCTTCAGTCCAAAGGCTTGAGAATTCAAAATGCCAGAGAGTATTTGGACGGGGAATCAACTGTCTGAGCTTCAATCCTTTGAATGGAAAAGGATCTGGATATTCACAAAATCTTCCAGATCTCCATAACCAATTTAAACAACATTTTACCATTGGATCTTGCAGAGTATGAAATTCTCTTCCAGGAATTTCAGGATCAAACAATCTGCATTCTATCTCAGACATGGCTAATTCAGTGACAGAGATATATTCTCTGTAGACAAGCAGATTTTGAGCTTCTCTTGAGATCCTATTATCATTGATCATAATAGTATCAACATGACCTTTACAATTTTTATAATCCCAAACAGCTCCTTGAGGTTCATGAAATACCTGAGTCACATTGACATTTTTGACAGAATTTAACTCACGGCTTGCAAAATCTGCAAGGGAGTTATCTTTACCAGAAATATGTTCAACTTTGAAATCAAAGTTGTCAAACCATAATCCCCATCTTTGCAATCTGTTAAAGGTAGATTTATTTGAGGGATCTCCTCCATTGAGCCTTTTCTGAAAATCTTTCAAATCAGATCTTAGCACAAATTGTTCATTCTGTATAAAGAACAGAAATGCTTTAATTGCCTTTTTTGCTGCTAAGATTTCTTTATGGGTGGAATGATATTTTACCTCAGAGCCTTGAAATGCACCTGAAGCATATCTGCAAACCTTTTCTTTTCCACCATCAACTTTTCTTTTAAAACTGCTCCCCAATAATTTTCACTTGCATCACACTCTATGATCTTCATACCTGATCCTGGAAGTGTCATTGCAGGAAGATCTAAAACCTGTTTTTTGATGCGCTGAACTGCAGATGTCATATCAGAGTTCCAAGATAGGAGCATTTTTCTTAGTCTCTTGTTTAGCAAAATTCTATCAGCAGCAATATTTTTATAAAACCCAGCTACATAATTCACACAACCTAAAAACCTTTGTAGCTGTTGTTTGTCAAGGATTTCATCAGGAAAATCTTGTATTTTGCAACCACATGTTTTTGCATTTCTATACTTCCATTCTTTTATTTTAATCCCCAAGAAATCAATTTCATCTTTAAATACTTCTATCTTGGTAGGAGAAAGACACAAGCCATTTTTATACACAGTATTATAGAACTTTTCCAGATGTTCTAAATGTTCCTTTGGTGATTTTGAAAAGATAAGAATATCATCAATGTAGACCAGGAGGAATTCAGATAACTCACCAAAGATTTTATCCATGATTTTCTGGAATATGGATGGCGCTGTTTTTAACCCAAATGGAAGCACTTTCCATTCATATTGTCCACCAGGAACAATGAATGTTGTTTTGTACATGTATTGAGGCTGCAGGAATATTTGCCAAAATCCACTTTTAAGATCAAATTTGCTGTAGACTTTGGAACCTTTGATTCTGCTCAACAAATCATCCTTGGCTGGAATAGGATGTTGTACTGTTGATACATATTTGTTTAGTGGCTTGTAATCAACCACTAATCTCTTTTTCTGTCTGACTTGCTCACTTCTCTTATTGACATAAAAAGTTGCACACGACCAAGGAGAGTTAGATTCTTGAATAAAACCTCCTTTTAGAAGCTTTTGAATTTCTTCGTGGCATTCCTTTCTTTCAGAAGGAATCATTCCACGATGGTGTGCTTTGAATTTAGGAATTATTTCTTTTCCATTTTCATCTTTGATTAATTGCAGGTCCAGAGAGCAAGTATGCCTTTTTCTGTGAATAAAGGCATGAGGATTGTCACTACAAAGATTTTTCTTTATCTTTGCTACAATGTCATCTATGCTGGTTTGGCAAGCAGCAATAGATTTGTGTACCCAGGCATTGTTTACTACCTTTCTTTTTTCTTAAAGGGGTACAATAGACTGAAAAGTATACCTTCTTGGTATTTGCATTTGTGGATTGAATAAAGAGATAAAATCTTTTGAAATACTGAAAACTCCACATTCTTTTAAGAAATCAACACCAAGTAGGCAATCATAAGATTCCATGTCATGCTGATAAAACATGACAGTTTTGGAGAAACCTTCAATATTAATTGGAATATGAGCCACATAATTAGAAACAACTTCTCTTTTATCAAACCTGATTTTTATTCTTGTAGAAGACCAGCAATCTGGAGGTATTGCCATTGATCTGAGCATGCTTATTTCTGCTCCTGTATCTATCATTGCATCTAAACAGTATGGCTTTATATTTGGAATGCAAATAGTAATGGCAATAAAAGGATTCTGAGTACAGCTAACTGTACATACCTCTGCTTGTTCTGAAGATTCTTCTTGAGTATCTTGAAGCATGATATTTTGATATGCTTCTTCTAGGTCTTCTTCTGGATTTTCTTTCTTTTCTTCTTCTTCTTCTTTGAGAAGCTTCATGAATTCATCTGTGGCTTTGGCTATGACCTTTTCAAGGAATTCTATGCGATTCCTTCTCCAAGTCTTATAGACTTCTGGTGAGGCTTCAACTGTTTCTTTTGCAGCAGACATGCTGTTGATCTTTCTTCTGGAAACAGAAAAGAAAATGATCTTTGAGGAAATGTATTTCCTCTGCCTCGTTCACCTCTTCCTCTCCATGGTCCTCCTCTTCCTCTGACAGGGGTTTGTCTTTGACGGATTCGTTGCTGAAATGGAGGCCGTACTGGAACAGGATCATATGGATCATCTGGATATAGATCCATATCTTTCATTTCTTGTAATCTCTTCTGCTCTGCTTCATTCTGTCTGATATATTTATCTTGCAAATCTCTGAGCCTTTTTTAAGAGACATTTTCTGGTAGTGTCCCATGGGGGACAACTATCATACTCACTTTGACAACATTCAAGTTGTTTTCTGAGTATTTCTGCACATGGAGGCATCATAGGATGTACAAAACTAGAAACCATATTTACAGAGAAATTAGCAAAAGAGGGCATACTATCGTACCCACTATCATCAGTACTGTCACTATCAGAATGCTGAACTATATTACATTGAACATCATCAAGAGATTGATAAGAAATGTCTGAGGAAAAACTTTCAGAATCACTGACTAAGAATGTATTCTTCCTCTGTAACACCTTTTGCAGACAAAGCATTGATCTTTGCCTTTCCTTTTTCTGAATCTCTTTGAGGACATTTATTTGCATAGTGACTGCCCTTGCAGATAAAGCATGTAGGTGTAAATTTTTTCTTTCTACCTACATATTTCTTTTTTCTGAACACAAAATTCTTATGAGGGCGTCTGTTTAAAAGAATCACTTTTATACTGTCTTTTATAATACTTATTATGCTTCTTGAATTGGTTTTTTATACTTATACAACCCCTTCCCTTTTGAAAAAGAGCAGTCTTTGCAAGAAGATCTGCGTTTGGTAGGGCCATCAAGATCAGCAACCGAAGGGTTCAAGAGCATATTGTTCACAAAATTTAGTACCAAGGGCCTTTTTGATGTTTCAAAGCCTGCTTTCTTTCCCATTTCTCCTTACAAATTTTGGCATTGGTTTGATCTATAATCTGATTAATGGAACCAAAACTGAGTTCTGAAGCTCTATAACCATGCATTGCCTTTTTATATTCTGTAGAGAAATATGCTGGAAAAGATTCAATATATCTAAGCCTCATGGTTTCATCATTTATATTTCCAGAGTTATAATAAAGCTTTTGCATAAAGCACTGATATTCTTTAACTCTAGACATATCACAAAGTCTTGCTTTGAGAAACATGGCAGTATTCATCATTTTATCATCATCAATATTTCCTATAAATTCTTTTATGATAGAAGCAGTAAGACCAGTATAACCACTAGTTAAAATTTCTTCTTTTCCTGGTAACAAATCCCACCATTCTTTTATGATTCCAACAAATCCATTTGCAATAGCAGAAGCAATAGTTCTCGGATCTTTTCTATAGACTTCAAGTTGAGTATTACCCCAACCTATCATTCCATGGACCATTTCCTTTATTTTTGGGATTGTTCTACACTCAATTTTATAATAATTTGGCTGTAGAGTTTGAACTCTAGCCATACCTTGGAGTGGTTCTGGACTGGTATTGGTGTTTGATGTTTCACCAATAATCATGGCTTCAGCTTCTTGATGTTTTTCAACTTTTACCATACCTACAGACCTTTTACCTTTATCTTCTTTATCAAAAAATAAAGGTCTATATTGAGCCAGGATCTCTTTATGAGGCTGCTTATTTGATGTTTAGCAAGATCTGAAACTTGGGACCAAGATACAGCATGAGACCAATCTCCTTCTGGAGTTCCTGAAACTTTTTCTGTTAACTCCTGTATCTTAGGAGTCAATTCTGGGAGACATTCTACTGATTCTTGGATCTCATCAAGTTTGGTTGATGAGTCTTTTCAAGACTATCATGTACATGAGTCATATTGGACTCAACTAATTCATGAGTGTGAGCTAACTGACTAGCTATATTACTTTTAATACTGGTTGAATGGTCAACCAAGGGCTGTACAATATCTGTCATTCTTTGAGTTATGACTTGAGGTACTTCAGTAGAAACTATTCTGTGATTATGCTGGATCAATGTTTCTACTCTCTTGACAGATTTATCTAAAGAATCAACTTTATCATTCAAAACTTTTAAAGCACCAGCTGTATCCCCATTCTGTCTAAGCTCTATTGCTTTTAATGTTCTTTCCATCATAGCTATTTTTTCAGAATTAGAAGACACCTTTTCATATACAGACTTTATAGCTTTATTGGTCCAATTTATCATTTTAGAACTCTCAGAGGGTTCTAACTGTCCTGTCAATAGTACGTTGGTACCAAAAAACTACTTTTTGAGTTTGATCTGGAGAGATCAATTCATGAGCATCTGTAAGAGGGAAACAATCTGAGCTTTTGGAGGCCATATTTATTGTAGGGCCATTGCTAGGGACATACTTTTGACTGACTAATTTTTCACAATCACTGCACCATAAGAAATCTGTGGATGGATCATGAACTAATGCACTGTGACTGCAAAGAAAAGTTTTTTCTTTTGAAGGCTGTTCAGCTGGATTTTGACTATTTGAAGATTCTCCTACTGAGAAGTAAGAGGTGTTAGACTTTACAGAGTCTGTTCTAGGCAGACCTTATCTAGAGTTAGATCTAGAATTATTTCTAAAACTAAGAGTTACATTATTTTTGTTTTCAACCACAACAGTTGCATTTTCTAGCTTGGGTTGGCTTGACTGAATAAATTTTTTGGACAGGGTCCATTCACGAGGAACTTTGATCTGTGACCAGGAGATAAGTTCTGGTTCAATTTTCTGGCTCTCAAGATTGATATGGGACACCACGCTGCTGCCTTTTGAAACTCCGTGCTTTACAGCTGGATACATTGTATTTACTAGCCTGTAAATAACTTTATAATGGATGGCTAATGGGCAAGCTCCTGGACGCATATTGAGACCAGTGGTGGCGAGATGTAACTTAAGGACATCTTGCAGAAGATCATCCTTTGTGAAGGGACACAGGATAATTTGGGTAGACCTCGAAAGAGATAGAACCATTGTGCAAGCCTGTTTGTATCGCAGCTAAAAGAGAGTCTTAATTATCATCACATAAATATGCACGCCGAATTTTGTGGGAGAATGTTGAGGTAGAAATTTTGCACTTATGTATTGGTTCCCGTTTTTCCTCTATTTCTCTCTTCTTTGTGAAGGCCGGATAGGAATTCCTTTGTTTATGATTATGTTTTGTTCTCTTTGTTGGAAACGAAGTTGTGGTATTTATGGTTTCTATTATATATAGTGTTTTTTGCCCCACGGTTCTTCACAACCTAATTTTTTTGGTTTGTTGACTGTCAATGTTTTCAAGTCCAACAAACAATGCAGTCTCAAATGAATTGAATCATATTGCAAAGAGACACTAATATTTTGCAAATTGTCACCTATTTTATGCTACTGCTAACATGCAAAATCTCCCAATACACAAGACAATAGTACAGAAGAGAATTGTGTTGCTTCCTTTTTACGTGTACGCAGAATGTTAAAGCATGCACAAAGTACATCAATTATTTGACCAAATGCCCCAACTTAATGTGGTTGTCTGGAGCATTGTGACTGTAGGATATGCAACAAATAACCTTTTTTAAGGCCTTGCAAGAAGTATAGGAAAATGAGTTTAAGTAGGTTTAAAGCTGCAACCTTGTTATGGAGAGGTATAAAAATATATATCAAAGGCAGGATTTTCCTGGGATGTTGTTGCTCAGACCTTTGCTAAGAGTAAAAGGGAAGTGAATTTATTGCTCACCTTGCAAAGAAAACAAAAGTTAGGAACTCATTAAGCACAAATAGAATCATCAACAATTGTGAGCTCACAAACTTCACATTCAAATTGATATTGAATCTCTGCCCACAACCATATAACCATCTACACCTTCAACCAGTAACACCTCCAGCACCTCTGGCAGAAATAAGCCACCTCGTGGCCCTTGTTACTATAGAATCCATTGAATACATTTAAACCTGTTTGATTTCAACTGCAATACCCGAATGTTCTAAAATATAGATCTTGACCATAAACTGTTGAAAGCGAGTTTTTATTGGCAAGCTTTGTTTCTTTATTTGAACTCTGGAAAATAATATTCCTACATAAATTGAGCAACTGGAGTATAAAACTCATTAACAATCTAACAATCAAACAATCAAACAATGAAAAAATTTGCCTCAGTATCTAATCCGTTGGGTTGGGAACTCAGTGTGGGGCCACCATGAAAACAGAAATCAACCCCTACTGGAGCTCCAAAATGTCTCTCTGATGAGGTTGACCAAAGAAAAAAAGAAAGAAAAGATCATGCCTCATTGCCTTTCTTTAGTGAAGTAAAAAATACCTGAGCACCACTTTGGAGAAGTAAATTAATCCGTTCAGTCAGACATCAATAGAGCTGCCTGTAAAAAATCTGAACAACTGGGAGTTCAGCAAAAATGTGCATGTAACAACATTCCCTAAAGTGCTTTTTGCTGCCTGGAGCTGGACAGTAAAGCAACCTTCTGATTAGTTTAAATGCAACCCCAATTGTTCCTTGAGTGGCCTTAGCATTCCATAACAATGGAAGAAGTCTTCTTATACAAATGACCCTAAATCCAAACAAAGGGGAGTTCGCAATAATTTGCATAAAACAACAATCCTGATGTGCTTTTGCTGAATGGAGCTAGGCACGAAAGCAATCTTCTGATGAGTAGAAATGCAACCCCAATTGTTTCCTCAAGGGGTCTCATGATTCCATAACAATGAAAGCAATCTTATTGTAAAAATGACCCTTTATATCCCTTGCCGAGGATGGCAGACAAATATAAATGCAAATTAAAACTTTTTCCAATTATATTTGTACATGTTATTCGAACTTCTAAACAACTTTAATGAAAATAAGCATTGCCACTGCCACTGCCACTGCCACTGCTTGAATATGGGAGAAGAAAAGTTTTGAACCCAATCACCTCTCAAGGATGCAGTTGTTTTCCAATCAAAACTGAGATTTGAATTGAAGCCTTTTCAAATAAACACGCAATTGCTCTTGTGAATTTGCCTGGCTTCCTTATTAGAATTAACATTAAACTGATCCACATAAAGAAATGCAAAAGTGCCCTGTCAGTGAACCTGGATTACAAATACATCACACCAGGAGAGATAATCAATGCTCTCCTGCCACCGTTCACGTTATCCCTCAGTATGAAAAATTCCAGGCTATGGCTATTGAATTAATGCAAGCATAGGCTTCAAAGATCATATAATACAGCATCTACAAATGATGGGACTAGTCAGATGCAGTACTTGTCCTGCGTTGCTCTTTCAATGCTATAAAATTTGGCAGCCACATCATCATATTCTGGGAGCTTTGGATGGATATGGGGGACACGAGGAGAATTGCCACAAGATATAATTTCTTTAGAGGGATTAGTCTGCATTGATTGGGATCGCATTGATGACCTTACCGAAGACGCCTTCAAGCGTTCAGGAGGAAGAGAAATGACCCTTTCCCATTTATATGGCAGTTTTGGTGGGGGCCCTTTGAGGAGGTTTCGTAGAAGGGGAAGCAGGACTATAAGGTTTGCCATGAGAACAAAATTCAGAAGATACCAAAGAGGAGGGATTAGCTGGAGATAATGGTGGCCGATGTGGTGTTGCAGAATTAGCAGCAACAGAATCTCTCTTAATAAAGTTTGTATTCTGACAAATCATAGAGGTGGAAATTTTGTCCACTCTTGTTTTTTTCAACACACACAGGTTGATTGAGAGATTCAACCTGATCAGATGCACTTGGGGGATTCCTACTCTTGGATATGTTATGTGCCTCATAAAGTGAATTCTCCATTTCTTCATCCCTTACCAGGTTATGTGTAGCATTCCTATCCCTTAAGTTTGCTCCATTGGCATGCTGTCTTTCATTCACACGAAAGCAATCTGTTTCATGAATTCTTTGTCTTCCAATGCAAAAACTTATTATATTCATTTTCTTGCATGTAGTACATTGGACTATGATGCTGCTGGGCTTTCCCTTTCCCATCAAGGTACACAAAAGAAATCCTGGGGGTACAGAAGTTTCCAATTCTTTTCGCAGTAAATTCATCATATATCTCACCTTCAGATTCTAGTTCACCACAGCTTCTCTCTTGCAACTTACCGCTTCCTCCACATGGATTGCTTTCATGATTCATATAATCAAAACTTCTTCTTACTGATTCAAAATTTGTCATAGACTCTGCCATTCTTACCTTTCCTGTGCTATGAGACTGTTGAACACACTGATCTTCCAAGTCTGAACTGTCTATATCAATATCATACAGTTGCTTATGAGACAAATCTGGTGACTTGTTTTCTTCTTCTTTGTGGCTTGTTTTCCAATAGTTTCTCACCCTTGTAAAGCATCTCTTGATTTTTATAATGTCTCATGTGAGTTGTATTTGACAGCTGCCTTGTATCATTAAACTGCCAAAAAATGTTGCTCAACATCTGAGTCATGATTTTTCAAGGTGATCACTGCTCTTACTTGATTGAGAACCATCTGTAGAATGTAAGGTACCTGCATCACTATGTTGCTCTAGCTTATATGAATGCCTATCAACAAAACTGGAAGTGTGAAATTTCTCATTTGGAAGCAGCATATTTTCAATAGAATCGTCTAGAGAGTGTAAGGTACCTTCATCCACATTTTTTTGTATCCCATGTGGCCGCCCTCCAACAGAATTAGTAATAGGAGTTTCATGGAGCAACACGAGTTTCCTCGTTTGGATCCAATATCTGATTTCTAGATTCATAAAATCCATTCAGCATTCCATCATTTTCAGGCAGCTGGAAACCATTAGGAATTTCATCAAACCTCCATTTCCCAACCTTATTATTATTCTTGGTAACTAAATTTCTTGGTGCCATGTTGTGCTTCTTCAAATGAATAATGTTCATTTCCCTTTTTCCTTCTTTCGACCCTTTTTTTACTCTGAAGCCCTTACATGCATGGCAGATGGACAATCTCGTGCCCGATAGATGTTTTGAGGGATGGTGGATATTTCATCATCCGAATTTGAGTCAATGTACGAATCAAACATGTCATATGATAACCGGTGTCCATTGCGTGATACTGATCTGACTTTATCTTCATAGAACGGCTGGGCAACTACCCGAGTATTAGTACCACGATCTGAATACTTCTTGTAAGTAGCACCACCCTCCGTCTTGACAAATTCCCCAGTATACAATTCCCTTGCTCCATTCTTATTTCTTGAAGAGACAGTTTCAAAATGATCTGGTCTATTGGACATGGGAAAAGTACTATCAACATTTTCATTGTAATCATGGTAAAGACCGTTGATTTCAATGGGATAATGGCTAGACAATGAATGTCTTCTCCTTGATTCAGGTCTGATCTTTTTTCTAGCTTTAGATGAATACCGCCGCTTTAATCTGTCTCCCTGTCTTAAACTGACATCAACTTCAATAGTGTCTTTGAAATAGCATTCTCTATTTCTCATACTCCCTCCTTCAGTGTATCTCTCACTTACTCCAGTGTCATCAACAACAAAGTAGCTTTCCATATCTGCTCTCGTTTCTTTAGGTCTTGGACTGTGCCATCTATGCCTGTCATCTTCTATGCTACTATCTCCACCCTTCTTTACATCAATATTGCTTATTGGTGACCCTCTTCTTGCATTTACATGGCCCTTGGGACAATTGTCAAGACTTTTTCTTTCCCCGTAAGGGGTCAGGTGAAGTCTGCATGGGCTTACTTTTTTGTGACTTTTTTTGGCTAGGGTGCCTAGCTGATCTGAGCTCTGAATCCCTTTCAACTAGCACATTCCTCCTTTCTGACCAACACGTTTGACTTCTACTGTATCCATTTTCTGCAGTACTTGTGCATCTTGAATGCTTGCTTTGCAATCGCATAGCGTCAGAATCGTGCAAAAAAAATTTGTCACTAATATCTTCCTCATTTTCTGGGATACCTTCTATTGATGTCTTGGAAAATTTTGAAAGATTTGCAGCCAGAGATGTAGCACCATCTGCTCGTTCAGCAGCACTGCCATTATTGTAATCCAGATCCTCGCAATGAAGATTATCAATGGAACAAGAATCAAATGAGGCACCCTTCACAAATTCTTGCCCATTTGATCTTGGGCCAACATTGAAGTACCTACTTTGCGAATCAATTCGGCGTGGCAATGATTCCTTCTTTTCAATGCTTGAAGTCTTGACAAATATTTCTTTGACACTACTCGAAACCACTGGAATATCTCTTTCAAATATTTTGTCTTCACTTTCAACATGCACTGTCAATTTCTCGTAGTGTTCATCAAAAAAACTCACCTGTCTGTTTCTTGATGGTGTGTGAGAACTCACTGATATTGTTACTGTCATCATTTATAGAATGTATAGAAGGGCCATCTACATATGATGAATCTTGGAAAGACAGGTGTAAAGATGAATCAACTCCATTCTGGCAAGATTTGAACTTCTCTGACTCTCCAGATCCTCTCTGCATCCACATTAACTAATCAGCACACACAGTTTTCAAATCTAGGGCCAATGAAAGTGCATTAAAAAATGAAACAAAAGGAATCTGAAGTTTGCTATCTCTCATATGCAGATACCAATGAATTTTTACTGGGCTCGCCAAGCTCTGTCTCAATATTTGAGGAGTCCCACTGGAGATCGAACTCAATTGCTATGTCTTTCATTAACTTCAACTTTAAATCATGTGCTGGCAATCTGACAGACAATTGCTCAATAATCTACAGGGCAGAAGAAGAGCATAAAATAGTTTCAGACACAATTTATATATCAGGAGAGAAGTTAGGTGCATATACTATACAACATCACAAACATAATAAGAGATAACCCTCTCACAAGATAATGAAACTTAAATCAGTGAATTGCTGCACCTGTTGGCTTACACAAGAATCAGGATGTGATTCCACTGCAGCATAGGCAAATTCATGTCCATATCTCTTTGCAAAAAGACTGCGCAAACACTGCAACTCTGGCAAATCAGCACACCTTGCAGAAGCATAAATCAGGCTTGATACTCCTTCATTTATATCTTGAGGGCGATCCCTGGAATTTTTAATTCAGTACATATAGATGTGTTATTGCAAATTTAAGTTTTCACTCTAATCATCACTGTTTAAATGGTGACCAGATAATTTTTATAAAATACAACATTTCAAATTTGAGAATATAGTCACATGCACATAAATAGAGACATGTGCTTATATTCACATATATATATAGTCTTATAGACATGCAAACATGATAGTACAGATGTAGGAAAGCATGGTCATAATGATAACGTCAGTGTAGAAGTTTTTGTTTGCCCCAAAAAAGAGTACAGAAAACACAATTCGCTTAAATAACAAAAAAACTAGTATATTTCTTTCAAGCTTCCACTGGAATAGTGTTTTTCCATAGGAGTTCAGTTTGGTTTTGACATTGAACAATGCCCAAGCAAATGGTCTAAAATTTGCCTTGTTTCTTTCATGTGTTTGTTACAATCTCATCCATCTTGTGCAAGCATAAAGAGAAGAAAGTTGTCATTTGGTCTGCCCCTCAACTGCCATGAAATACATGCATTGAGTCCAACATGGTAAGCCACATATCCATGGAAAAACCAATTAGAATAGTTTGACAAAGGACAAAACAGCTGAACGCCTTGGTCATAATTGCATAAGCCAAGCTCTGTACTCTTGCGCTATCCCTCTCCTAGTTTTATTCAGATACTTTCACAGAAGCTAATTCAAGCACACGCAACAAAGCAATTGAATCATGAGGAACATATATGGAAGCATGATGGTCTACATGGATACATATGAAGGAGCATATACTAGGGATGATCCAAAAGCAAGCTCGAAGGGTGCACAAATTTTCATGGCATATATTACTTCAATATCATCAAATAGCACAGAAGCTTCTTGTCACAGCTTGAACAGCTCTGACAAAAACAGTTTCAGGAGATTTTTCACACTTCCGGAAAGATTGTCACAGTCTGCAACAGCACCAAGATTCACGAATTCTATGTCAGTCCATTACCTATTCAGGCAATCTCTGCAAATCAGCAAGAAAGACATAAAAGCGATAAATGCACAACTCCCCACAGAACCAGTCCATGCCAGCAACTCAGCACCTGCTTAGTGCCAACAACACAACACAAATGTCACCTGGCACATTCACTAAGTGGCATCATTTTGAACATCCTCATATCACAGAGAAGAGGAATCATTATGCTCACCAAATAGCCACCTTCTTGACTTATAATATGTACATAAATATGATCCTCTTGCTCCTAAGTGACTTAAGCTCCACATTTTGGCATCAAATTTCATTTTCCTTCTCAAGAATCTCTCTTTGGACAAAATTCATGTTAAATAGAATAAATTCATTTGTTTAAACTGTAATATTTTTTTTGCATCTCTTTCTTTCCCTATGCATAAACATTACTTTCCATTCAATACAGTAGTTTCTCATTTTCTATCATCTCCCCGATTGTCTTGAGATTCAGACCAGTGGCATCGAAGTACAGAAATTTCACAAAGTGAATGTCTTGTCAAACAAGATCAGGATAAAAGAAGCACAAAGTCCCACCTCACAACCCCTCAGTTTACCTTCCTACACACAGGATAGTCGCAAATGGTAGCTACCAAGGCCCAAAATTTACTTGGTTAGGGACATGAGATGATTGAAAATGAGCTAGTTTAGCCATATTTGAAGATATTCATGCAAACAATGACTCCGCATACTTCTAGCAGCCCATGCTCAATGGCCAAACTCTGTTCAAATTCCAAGTTAACTTTCTTTTAGGGGTGTAGGTAAACGAGCCTGTTATTTATTGGGAGCGAACCACCCAATCCAAGAGGATCTAGGACTTTGACCATCTCAAGGTATCACGCCAGTAACTATATCGAATGTCGTTCGTACTCCTCACCATGTGCTACTCATCTTCTCAAGCATGCTTGACTAAAACCGCAGAATCAAATTCCTCATATCCAGCACCACACAACTCCAACAATCTCAACTCTGTTCAGCATACATTCTGAAATATGTTCAGAAAACAACATAGCGTGGAATATGAACCAACAGAAGGCAAACAGTCCTCTTCTTGTAATTATCAATCCATCCCTTCACCTTCCACAATTATATAGTAGCGTATAATAGCTATTCGTCAAATAGGTTTTCATATTTTTAAGTAGTTTCCAATTTTGGATTATACATTTGACCTTCATCTTTGTATATAAATTGCAGATTCTGAATTGATATAGGTGATCTATTCTTCTTCCATCCTCTATGTCATGGCAATCTGATTGTCATTTTTTGTTCTTTTACTTTCATAAACTATTTCCACTCATTACACATTGGGACCTTGTTTTACTGTCTTGTCCCTCAGATCACCCCTGGACTCTAAATCAGTGGTATCAAAGCACAATCTCTCATCGCATTTCCCAATCACTCTTTGCTTTTGTATGCCCACTCACATGAGTTCTAGTTACATGAAGTTTGGTCTCAAAACTTGCAAACCTTTATCTTACCTTCCCAACTGTTTTACTCGACCCCCACACATGGTAGACAAATCAACACCAGAGATGTGGAACCTAACATGGTACTAGAAGGTGATAAAGAACGCTTTGCAGCGACAGAGATGATGTGGTAGACCACTTTGAATAGGAAAATGTTTGTATGATTGACCACTTCACACAACTCTTGCGACGACTGCAGTCTCCTCATACCCATCATATTCATCAATCAAAAACACGAACATCGTATAAGGTTCAAGTAAATATGGAAATTACAATATTTGAAGGCAAGATAGATGTTAATGCTTTAGATACCTAGCTTAACTTAGTACATTCCTACTTTGTAATGAATTCCTTTTCTACCTCAGAAAATATTACTTTATTTTTGACAGTTTAATGGTGGGAAAATTATTGATCTGCATACTTATTTTGAATAAAAATCAGATTTTGGAGCTTGGAAATTGGTACCCATCTTTCACATTATTCTCTAAAAATTCAGTTCTTTTATAAAAATCAGGAAAGAAGCTTGTTTAGTGTTTTATGTGCTATTTTCCTTCCCTAATGCAAATCGCAATTTCTGGAATAAATCAGGTCTGCAGTATATATTTTCAGTTTGGTGTTCCATTTTCAGTTGCGTTTGTGGTGGATTCCATTGTGCATTCAATCTTGTCCTTTAAGGGACATTACAGTTGAAAAATCCACAAACTGAAGTAAAATCACTTAATTCTTTACCAAAACAGATCAACTATTTTTATTTAGGCAATAACCTCAGAAAAATACCTGATTTGGATCAAATAAAGGGCTGGAATTTTATTTATTAATCTGCAGATGAACAGCTCACAGACATGACTGAAAATAGAGTTTCCTCGGCCCAAAAGACATGCAAATCAGTTGATCTTGGCTTCTAAAAATCTGATTATGGATCTAAAAATCTGATTATGGGTTTTCTTCATGCATGGCGACTTGCTTTTATAACTTGTCTTGGCCTATTAGCCACCCAAAATAACCAATCAGCTCATTTTACCTCATTTAATATTTTCCCTTTGCTTATTTTCATCCCTATATGGGTCGCATTTTTCCTCTAGGGGAAAATAAAACATAAGATAACTTTTTATTTTCTTTTTTTATTTTGTCACTAATAATTAATTTTAGTGTTTATAATAAAATTTCATTATGCACTTGGTGAAATAATTTTTCATATGGCATATTATGTGTTTCCACCAACGCTCACGGGGCTACACCCCTCCTGTGTATGGGAAGGCTCTCATTATTGAATGTTAACTATCTAATCCTATCTAACTACTGTGGGGTGGCCAAATAGGTTGGGGATCACATAAGAACACTTCACTGAACCTGTGGCAAAGTGCTTGTACAGGGTACAAGGGAGGAAATTGCAGCGATGAGGGGTGAAGGAGAGAAATTAGGAAAGGGAAGGTTATTGTCTGTGAGTAGACAATTGCAGAGTTCACACCCAATAACCGGAGTAGTTCAACATTCAATTAGAGGAAAGCAACAATGAAGCGTCTAGTGAGACTAACAAACCTAGACACACAGTTCTTAGATTCATTATCAAAGATACAAAGCTCTTTCTTGATCACTATGCTTACAAAGTGCAAAGAGAGAAAATAAAGGAACACATGAAAAGAGAAATGGAAGAAATGGAAGAAATGTAGCTTTTATTTCTTGTGTTGGTGATACAAAGCTCAACACCCAAAACCACAATCCACAATTGCTACAAAGAACTAAATTTTCAATATTTTAGGATCCTTTGGAATGGAGAAGCCATCCCAATTTATAGCAATTGTGAATTGACCTTTCACCTACCCCCCACATGATTCTTCATGATCTCATTCAACTTGTGACTTTACATCTTCCTAGGAAATGAGAAATAAGTTCCCTTTTTATAAATCAAAGGGACTTTTACAATTCAACTTTAGAAAGTCACTTAAGTGAATGAGACGAAATATCATGATTACACACAATGAAGAATTAGAAAGGGGGAGAGAAGAAAAGGGAGAAAGAGAGGAGAGGGAAGAAGTTGCCATATCTGATGAAGAAGCTCCCTGCAATGAAGAACTTTGTTGATTCATTCCTCTTGATGAGAAATTTCCGGAACGGGCTCCTGTTCCTTGAATTCTTACTGAATTGAGCTACTACAAGTGCCAACTTATCTACCTCTGGAATGCAAACGCAGCCCAACACCTTGGTCCATGCCCCGAGAACCTCATTGATCTTCTTGCATTGACTGAGCCATCCTTCATGATCCTTTGCAATTTTGGAAATGCAACTCTTGATGTTGGCCAGGGACTCTAAGTTATCTTCATTGAAGGAAAGAGAGTCACCTACCTCTTTCTTGACCAGCTCCTAGAATGAAACAATAAGTTCTTCTGATGATGAATCTTCAATGAGTAGAGGGAACTCAAGTTTTGAACACAATTGTAGACATCATTCAAGATCTCGAAAGCATGTTGTCCACAAGAGTCCAACTCAGAGATTGCAGTTTTGAGCATTCCATATCTCGCATCCATAATGCGGATCCAAACTTGAGACAAGTTCTCTGCAGCTGATGCAAACACGTTCTTACTCACAAGAGTGTGAGAGTCGAAGGAACTCATCTCTGACACCTATGGGAACACCTCATCTAAGTGAATTACCTCTTTTGCAAACTCCTCCTTTACTTTCTTTACTTCTGACAAAGTTGCAAGAACGTACTTGATGAGAGAAATGACCATCTGGAAACAATACCTTGCCTTGCTCAATGATTTTCTCAATCCACTTCTCATTAGCCTTCCCTAGCCTTCCCATGCATTATGTAACCTTGTGCTTTCTTGATTGCCTCAGGATCAACACTGTTGATCGGAGGAATATCTTCTATTGGAAGAGAAGATGTTGAGTCGGATTCCAAGAAGGGTTGATGTAAGCGCTGAGAGCTTTTACCTGTTCCTCCAATTGCACAATTGTTTGCTTGTATTCTTTGTTGAGCGAGGAGGCAGGAAGCGAATTCCTTGAACAGATGAGATCACCCTCGTGTGAAGCTTGACCCAATGAGATGCGGGTCAACTCATAATCTGACGGAGTCATGTCCTCAATGGGCTTTTCATTCTTAGGTCTAGTAATTTCAACATATTGATTACCTGAAGTGCCACTGAAGAAGTGGGATGTTGTTTGGGCCTTCTTTCTTCGCTTGGACTTCAGATGTTCCTGAGATTGCTTCGAGATTGGGCATGATAGCAAGTTGCGTTGTCCTTGGCCCACTTTCGAGCATTTCTTGAATCCATGGAAATGGCTCTTCAGGAGTTGACACAATGTCGGTCACTGGAGCACTTTCAGGAGCTTGTTGTGGAACCAACCCTTAATCATTGTGGGGAAGCTCATCATGGGGAAGACATACCTTGCCCTCAGAAAGGTGGCAATGATCACTCTTCCTTGACCTGAGATCTTCAATGCTTTTCCTATTTAAGAGCTCTATTGAAATATGGGATCACTTTGTGCTCTTTGTTCATTACCTTCACATCTCTTAGCTTCTTCATCCAATGCTTTACTTCAATCAACTCACCTTGAATAGCTCACTGAGCTCACTCAAACAGCTCAACTCACTTTGGTCAACTCTCCCAACTCACTTTGGTTTACTTAGCTCATTGACTCATTCAGCCAGCTCACCAAGGAGGTGTGGATGGCTCAAACTTGACTGATGAGTTATGATGACCCGCTTACCTTGAATTCAAACGAGATTTGACTCTTTTTTAATCTCTTTTGAATGCACAATATCCTTGGGTTTTCAACTGTTGCGCCCTGTGATGTTCTATCTCTTTGTTCCCGAACACAACTGTGATCAAAATGATGCCTCAATACCTCTGTGAAGGATGAATTGTCTTCTTTTGAGCTATGAGAACTATCATACAACCCTGTGAAGATGTCAAAAAGCAGAGAGATGAACTGAAAACGGAGCCAACTGCAACTTTTTGCACCCAAAACTGAGACTTTCTATTTTTAGCAGGTGGAACCAAGACTTGCTATTTTGGGAAATTTCCCCTGTTTGCTCAAATTTGAACTTCTTGATCATCTAGCATACTCAGTTAACTCTGATTGCTGAAAATTTTCTATTTTTGGAACCTTTCTATTTTTGAGATAGTTGTCTTTGCTTTTTGCTTTATTGCCTTGTTGGCTTTTTGACCAAAATTGCTTAGTTTATCATTTTGCTATTCATTGAGTGCATTGTTCTGTCTTCCAACACCTCACAGGGCTTACAATTTTAGGAAAGTTGTTATTTTTAGTAAGGACACCAATTACTATTTTTAGAAACTACACTTCTCCACCTCGGATTGCGAAAAAATTGCATCATTAGATTAGGCTCACTTACGTTATGATCTCGTGCTCCGAATTTCAGGCAATCCGCCTGTTGGAATGTCTAAAACTGAAAAAGAGAAATGTTAGGGCATCAAACTAGGGTTTGCCCATTGATAAACTAGGTCATCATCTGCTCGATGTCTTCTACCACCTTCTTGAAGGTCACTTCTTAACCGATTGAAGAACCTCTTGAGAAAATTTCACTTGCGATTTCGATCATGGTTTGCAAGATATGAGTTTTTCAAATTTTGGTGCATATAGTCCACTCTAGAGAAATTTGAGCATGGTTTGGACCATTTACCAGTTTTAATGGAGGTTCTTACTCTGGCAACTCATGCAGTTCATGAGAAAGATATGATTTTGGGTAAACTTGTGTTTTTACAATTTCCGACAGCACTTTCTAGTTTATCATTTTCAATGTTCACGGGAGAGGCAAAAAGAGTATAAGTGAGAAAAACACTTAGTGAATTTTTGAGTTTTCAATCCATGAGGGCACTGGGGCGCATTTTAAATTGTCCCCACTTTTTAGGGACATTGGGACAGCTTAAAATGTGCCAATTATCCACCTCTAAAGTTGCCAAGTGGAAATTGCATCACTGGATTAGGCTTGATAGGGACCTCGTGCTCCAAATTTTAGCACCTCGAGAGGAAAAAGTTTAGGTCCGTGAGAAACTAAAGGAGCTAATACTGGGGCATCAAACTTTTGTTGTCCCCATTGTCCCTAGGGCATCATTGGAACAGTTGTTACACTGTTCTTAAAAATGGCTCCTGGAATCGGAACCAATTGTGAGGGTTTCATCCAATTTCAGTTCATCAGTTTGCAATGAATGAGTTTACTAAAGTTTTAACACATAAAGTTACATTCTTAATGAATTTTGACAGTATATCTGATAGGATTAGAAACCAGGATTCCAACAATTATGGACAAAATCATGCAAGGCTTGGTTTGCTCATGTATATACTTTATAACATGTAAGAAAGGTTCCGATAGCAAAATTTCATTCGAACTCCAAGTAAGAAATGTGAATGAGAAGAAATTTGAATTAAAAATTAGCGAATTTTTTGGTACTGCAAAGCATGGGGGGTGGGGTACATCTTTACCCGCTATCCCTCGGACAGTTCAGGTCAAAAAATGTGACCCCTTCTGAGCGGTTTGGTACGAAGTGGATGGGATTTGGGGAGATAGCCGGATTGGTAGAGAAACACACTCGAACATCTGGGAGGAAAAACATTTGGTCACATGCTTAAAAATGTGGAAAGGGTCTAAGGGTGGGGCACGGTTCTTGTTGCCCCATCGTCCCCATTGTCCTTATTGTCACTAGGATAGGGACACTAAAATGCACCCACGGGTTTAGATGAAAAACTTAGCCAAATTCATTTTCAACCACATAGCACTCGCTGGGAAGAAAAGGTCATATGAGGGACCAAGAGCAATAACTGAGGGGTGGGGCGCATTTTATTGTCCCCACCGTTTCGAAAACTCAATAGTAGGGACAGTTGGGACAACTGTCGAGACACCAAATATGCCACTCATCCAACTGAGAAAATGACTAACTTCCTGAACCTTGAAATCACTTTTCTCGAAGCTCCAAGGTCTTTTTATGCAAAATTTTATATCATTTTGACTCCCAACATCATTTCAAGATCAATGGGATGGTTTTCAAGACCTAATTTTGCCTCCTCCAAAAAATGTTATTTTTTCTTTCGGGACAACCAGGTAAGTCTGTTAATCTTGAGCTACCCTGAGAAGCGCTTGAGTCTTGTGAAAAATGTGAAAGTTTCATCATGTAGAGGATTGAATTAGCTTTCTAATGATATCGTTATTGACTCTTAACTCCTTACGGAGCTCCCGGAATCATCTTCACAGAAGCTCAAGCATCTTTTTCAACTGCTTACACCTTACACCTTAGAAACCCACTTTCACTGTGACTTGTTCCTAAACCTTCAAAACCTTCCCAAATTTCCTAAGCCAATTGGAATATGTTCTTAACTCCTTAATACCACTTCTCGGATGAATTTTGGCCTTCACATCTGCCCAGGAGATGATGCACACCTATGTCCCAGAAAAGGCTAAAAATAGCCTTTCTAGGCCTACTGAAGAATTCACCTCTGAAAGCACTGCACTAAAAGAAGTCACCATGTATTGACATTTACAACATTAGGGCATGTATATACAACACATCTGAGGACTTTGCAGGGTTAGGATGGACATGACACGGAAGACAGACTGATCCAGAGAGGTGCTTATAAGGGTTCAAGAGAGTTTCCAAGAAAAGTTTTGACACTTGGGTTAAGTTGTCATGCAAAAACACATGACAACAGCACTTTAAAATTAATTATTTAGGACTTAGTTTCTCTTTTTCTCATTTCCTTAGCAGTCGAGAAACAAAATTAGGCTAAGGGTCTTTGACTTGCTGCTTTCGAGACAGAGATATTACACTCTAATAGCAATGTAACTACTTCTAAGCAGTCTACATGGAAGTGTCTTTATTGCAAAGAACCTGGTCATTTGTAGAAAGATTGTCGTAAGCAATAATATGATTTGGCAAATAATAGAAAGAAGCCACCCTCTGCAAATGTGGCTAAAGAAGACGAACAAAGTTCAGCGGGTGAGTTTGCATTTTTGGCGGCATAGAATCAGTTATCTGAGTCAAGAATGTGGTATTTTGACTCAAGTGCAGCAAGACACTACACGTGTCACAAAGACTAATATGTAAACTTTGTCAAAGATGATAGTTGCAATGAACCAATTTCCTTAGATATTGGTTGGGTTCACTATGTGAGAGGATATGGTGATGATCGTATTGCATTGAGCAATTTTGTGAGTTACAATTTCAAGAATGTTCAGTTTGTGCATGACATGAACAAAAATCCTCTTTCCATAAGTGAAATAACTATGAATCCTAACCTTTGTGTGGAATTTAAAGGAAACAAATGCATGGTTAGCAATCTTCATGATCAGAGATTCATTGTTGTTAGTCGTGGGAACAAGGGATTGTATAAGTTGATTGATCCTAAAACAGCAAATGAGCATGCAATAGTAGCGGTTGATAGCACTAGTGATCTTTGGCATAAGAGGTATGATCACCTCAGTTGCCAGCATTTACATACATTAAGTCATTTTAACATGGTGAATAGGATTTCTCCTATTCAAAAGAGTAAGAATGTATGTTCAAGTTGTCTAATGGGTAAAGATTTTCAATGTCCATTTGACACTGGCAAGGGATGGAAAACAAAAGGTGCATTGGATTTGGTACACGTGGGTTTGCATGGTCTAATGCGGACACCTTCAATATATGGAGCTTTGTATTACTTGTTGATTATAAATGGCTTCCCTAGGAAAATGTGGGTTTGTTTTCTACATAGAAAGTCAAAATGTTTCTCTAATTTTGTTGTTTGTAAAGCTATGGTAGAAAAACAAGGATGGAAACATGTAAAAGCTCTTAGATCAGTTAATGAGGATGATGTCTTTGTAAGAATCATGGAATTTTGCAAGAAAGAAGGTATACATAAGCAATATTATACATTGCAAAATGAAGTCACGGTGTATGGCAGATAGTCAAAATGTACCACATCAATAATAGGCAGAAGCTGTGAATACAATTGTGTACTCAACAGAAGTCCCACACAAGCCTTGCATAATGTAACACTAGAAGAAGCATGGTCAGGGAAAACACCAGATGTAAGTAATATTCGTGTTTTTGGATCTACTACTTATGTATTGGGAAAAGTATACATGTTTGTGGGTTATTGTGAGCAAAGAGATGCATACATATTACGAGATGTCTCTACATACAGAATTGTGGTTACTAACGGTGTTGATGTAGAGATGAGAAAGTACCATTCTTTTCTGATAATGGTCAATCTACTGATAGTGATGTATTGTTACATGCTAATGATGTTTCTGGAACAAATTCTGGTACTAAATTTGAACAAGGTTCAAAAATGAAAACAACAGAAGAGTCAAGTGCTGGTGGTGAAGAAAGTGTTTCTCACTCTTCACAATCAAATCAAAATGACCAACACAAAAGGCCTAAGTGGTATTATACCACAATAAGTGATGCACGAAAAGTTGAATTGCCTTATTTATTGGAAGGGCAATGTTCAAGGTCAAGAAAACAAAAATTGCAATGTGAAGAGTAGGTAAATTTTGCTCTTACTGCTTTACAAGTATTGAAACTAGTAATCATTTCAAGGACCAAAGTCAAACACAAACGGAAGTTTTTCATGAAGGTTGGTGAAAGAGGAGAGGGCATACAACAAAAGCACATGACTGTTGTGAACGGTAAATGTCCCAGAATTATTCAACAATGGAAAGTAGTAGGTGTTGAGTCTTCAACAGCTCAACGCAGAAATATCTCTTAGGAGATATGCTATGTTGTTTAGTCTTGATGTATATTCTAAACTTTTTGTAGGAACTAATCACTCTAATAAACAGGTAAAGCGTGTCGCATTCAAGACATGACAACACTTCAATGAAACAACAGAATCCAATGATCTTCGTATTCAACACCATTTCCTACTCTACTTGGCGATTGCAGCTGCTAATTACCCATGTACTTTAATAAGATGGATTGGCGACAATAGGGACATTTGGATACTTTGCTGCAGTAACCGCATGTCTATTTTTTTTGTTTAAGTTCATGTATGGACTTAATCATTTTTTGTAATAATGACTCAAACATTTGACTTAGTCATTAAGGGAGGGTGTTAGAATATTTACCGTATGCTTATAATATGTAACGTGTTGTTACATTAGTTTTATTGTTGAGTGTACTTGCTAAATAGGTTATTTAAGCATCCTTTTTAATTTGGTTATGCCAACCGTCCAGGTTTATAGGTGTTGTAGTAGCTATTTATAAGGCTACTTTCAATAATATGTTTACGGCTTGTAGCTTCTCTGATAAAAATAATATGAGAAACCTATTACAATATCCTAATACAATCCAGTACACAATCGATAACGACATCAGAACGTCTCGTCAATTTACCATGATGATAATGACCAAACACTAAACCAAGAAATTATCCCAGGAAATTGATGCTAGAATTTGGGAAAAAGAATAAAAGATAATGCAGTGAGCTATCCAAATCCCATGACATAGATGCTAGAATTTGGGAAAAAGAATTAGAATAATGCAGTAAGCTATCCAAAAAAGGCATACTTGTGTCTACGAATGTAAGAAAGACGCTTCAAGATGCATTCACAAAAATTGTCAACCATATCATATCCATCCAAAAGATTCTGCTCCTTGAATAGAAACTCAACCTACAAGATAAAGAAAAAGGTTAAGTTTGGACCATCGTCAATTTGCAAAAAGAAAAAAATTAAATGGCTCATTGACTGATAATAGTGCTTAGCATGGACAAACATTTATGATAGAAGGATAAATTTTAACTATCATTTATTTTTTACTATTGATTTAATTCAAAATCATTATTAAACACACTAGGAAAACATAAATAAAAGAGAACATTGGAAGAAATTAAACAAACTATTTGCAATAGGACCAAATTTAGTAATTTTTAGAATTCATTCAAATCAAAACCATATTTGTAAATAGATCTCGGCAATCATAAGGAGAACTTTAAAAAAAAGTTAACAACCTTGCATATAACAAGTAACTACACAATAATGAGATGTGCTTCAAAAGCTACATGCCGATCACTGACTTTTACAAGAAAAGAACAAAATGGGTATCTACAGATATCTTCATATATTGATCTACATTATAAGCTGAAATGACAAATCTTAATCCAATGTGTTTGAAATTCAACAAGTTTTCAAAGCTTTTTTAAGGTTTCATGGAAGTGACATTGAGGTCTTTCCTTTCCCCGACCTTTTTCCACAAGCATTAACTTAGGTTTTCCTTCCTTCTCATTGTGTTACTGTTTCTACTTCGTGGAGCACTTCTGAGTGAGAACCTATTTATGGACAATTCCCTCTAGAATGATACAATTCTTGTTGCTGCTTCGGAGGAGTGTGATGTCAACCAAAAACATCTACAAGTTTGCACTAGTGGAATTTGATGGGATAATGGTAAAACTCAAATATGGTACATCCTATAGGGTTTAGGTTCTTTGGCTTTCCAAATCTCGCAACAGCCTTTATGAGAAAAGATTGGTAGCCATCGAAGAAATGTGTTTTTCTTGATAACAGATTTTTCTTACCAAGACCAATAGATGGACTTGTGTTAATGTGAAATGAGCTCTAGACCTCAAAGAGTCTGTTGATATACAAGTTGAGGAAATATTATTGTCATGCCCAAGATGTTAGCCCTAAAATTATGGCCAAAAACAAGGTAATTTGTTTAAAAAATACAACCAAGGGGAAAATATTAGTTCCTATGAACAACCCATCACATGGTCCAAGAGTTCCAAATACATCTCTAGCTAAAACACCAGCCCAATTGAAATGAGAGATAAACCTGGGTTCACATTCTTACTTATGCCCCAAAGAACCTATTTCACATATTGAATGACATGGCTCAACAATAGATAAGGAGAGTCCTATTGATGAGAAACTCTCACATCTCAATAGATTAACATAAGCTTGCTATCAGCCTTTTCATGCCATTTTAGTTTTTCAATTAGGTCCTTTATAAAATTCATTTCCTTTCCGTATCAAGGAAACAAAGACCATGATGGTCCAAACAAGGATTCAAACATTCCTATGCATTATTGGCTTGATGCCAGGTCGTATCTTCTACTATCATAACACAAGAAAATAAGCCACAATGCACATCTAAGAGTATACATCAACAGCCAAGCCCTCTTTGATGATTGATTCAATCAACACCACAATTTCATCAACAAGAAGCTAGCAACCAATCTTAATTGCTTTGCATGCATGATGTCCAATGTTCAGGCCATTAGTGCAAAAGGTTGGACCTTCATTTGTGGAGGTAAGTACAACATCATAAATTTTCTATGGGTGATTTATCTTCCCTCTTCTGTCTGTTATTCCTCATGAGTGTATAAATATTGCATTGGGCGTACAATCGCTTAAGAATTTAGAAACTTTAATGAATTTTCAAGAAAGATTAAAATTTATTCAGTCTAACATGAATGGCAACATTGGCAAGAGTATCAACTCACAGGGCTTGAGAGCCCCCCAATTAGGTAGTTGGTTACCATCAAATGGAAAAAAATCCTAACGAATGAGAACAGTGGAAAACTGGCACAACATTTTTCTATGGAAATGCGACAAGAGAGTATATCAGTTTATCACTCAAGATTTGAAAAAGTATGCTTCGGCAACATGAGGTGTTTTAGGATATCCCAAAGATACAACCACCAATTCAGGAGTAGCGCAATGCAATCTAGTTGGTGTTTGGGTTCACCAATTTTCTAATATCCAACCTATCAATAATCATATAAGTAGAAGGGTGGGTCGGTACCCTAAATGCTAGCCTAAATGTAAGAAACATATGCCCATGTAAAAGTGTGCTTTTAGAATGAATGGTTATTGACTGAAAAAATGATGTTTCACAGAAACTGTGCATTGATTACACCAAGTTTAACAAAATTGCACTCAAAGATAAGTTTCATATCCGTCATTGGTGAGATACTCAATGAGTTAAGTTGTTTTCTTTACAAAGCTAGATCTTTGATGTAAATATCATTAGATCCAAATTAGAAAGGACAATGTGCATGAAACTGATTTTCATAACTGAAAATGTAATTATGAGTAAAGTCTAGTCTTATAAAACAGCAAACAAGTCAAACTGAATTCACTCTGTGGTCCAATTACCGAACAAAACATACAGGCAAGTAAAAGAAAACAGCAAGAAGAGTCTATATCTAATGCAGACAATAAATTAAAACCTAAACAAGAGGAAAAACTTAGAGTAACATAAGTTCACTCAAAGAACACACAGAGCTTAGAACTAATTGCAAAAGTAACAAAGGCTAGATAGGAGCATGCACCCGATACTCAATTTTCATATTTTTATATTTTTTATAGCAAGTCCAAGCAAAAAATTAAGTACTGCGAGTCAGTCGAAATCTCCAAATACCTAATTTGATCTCTAACTATGCAAAAAAATCCTTCAGCAATGATGCTGGGGATAAAACTATTGAAATATAGACTTATTGAGGCTACACGAGCTGAAAACTAGTCATGTGACCTAGAATGATAACAGAAGACAGATATGTACTACAATTAGCATTCCAAACCCCTACTTCGCCATATAGATTGAATGTGTATAATCAGCACATCCAAATACAGGGGTGCTCATCTCAGTGGCAGTTGATATGACATCTTCACGGCATAAAAAGATACGCAATCTTCGTAGATTGCCTACCAGCACAGCCTACTGCCAAAGTGCTAGAAAGGCTATAAATCGCAAACTGGATAGGAAGCTAAGGAGTACCAGACTCTTGCAGAAATCTATAGATGGGTAGGGGATGTTCTGCAAATGTCAATTCTTATTGGAAGAGATCAAATCTCTGAGTTTATAAGAGGAAGAAAACGGAGCTAGAAATGAATCCCTTCAATGCCAAATCAGAAAGATGCGAAGGAGATTTGGTAATGAGAGTACTAGAACTTGGATTCAGCTTGATGAAGATGACCAGGACTCCGATCTTGCTATTTAGTATTTACTTCCATGGCATTTCAGGTATATCTTATTCGGCTACTCAAAATTCTCATGAGGCATGCAAAAACTTTGCCACCCTACAAATGTTAAGCGTCTTGTCTTAACAACTGGTAGTTCTAATCTGCCTCCACTTTATCACAAGTCTGCTTCAGGGATTGCCTCTAACTCCTGTTTTACTCCCATACTATGCACGTGTCTGGTCTCCCTCCTCCATCAACTCTTAGAGAGGTTATCATTACACCCAAGTGATTGATACTAACTACATGATACCTGCGACTACCCTTAGCATAACACTGTCATACCTCTTTTCATATGCAATCTCCAAGGACAAGAACTTCAGGTAGTCAGTCTAGCTCCTCTAAAATGAGAACTGCACTCAATATGGAAGAACATCAAAGCACTGAAATGTCATTGAATGCAATCACTCAACTTCATAATATTATTCACTCCATGTCCACTAAAGAAGGCACTAATGACCATCTCATCCCCTTATTGTGGAATTGTCGTTGAAGTATCATATTTGGATATTTCCCCTCAAATTGCTATCTTAATCTTTTGTCATCTTCATTATATTTTGTTTGAAATTATTGATGATATTAAATAATTTAATAAACATTAACTAATAAACTATTAGTCTATTAGTTAATGTATATTAGATATTCACATATATCTTCATATCTTAAATATGTAACTTCTTATTTGATTATGGACACACGAGGATGTCAGTGTGCCTTCCATTTCTCTTCATTCTCTCATCTTACTAAAATCAGTTTCAGCAAGTGTTCAAGGAAGCCCCAGTCTAAAATGACCAAAAAGAGAAGAATTATTTAAGCAAAGGTGTGATTTGCAAAGGTTGAGACTTTGAAGATGTGTGTGCAGAGGATGACATGATTTGCAGAGACAATCCGCAGAAAAATGATCTAAAAAGGAAAAAATGACTTCCACAGGCAGGAAGATAAGGCATGGCTGAACAAGAACAACACTCAGAAAGAAGATGAGGATCGAAAGTCAAAACACAGAATGAAAGATTGTAATTTCCAATGTCATAATCAAGAGTTTCAGGGCACATGACAATGCACGCTTTGCAGTGGAGCAGACAAGAGTAGGCAGACAAAGCAAGTGCAGATGATTTTCATACTAGTGCATGTGATCTGAAGGAAGATAGGCTACAGGAAGAGGACATAACACTTCGCAAGCAGACAAAAACATCAGAACATACATGAAGAAGTGTCGTAAGAAGAAATGTGAGGGCAGAAGGAAAACAGTCACAATTTTCAATGAAGAATGAATGTACACAATGTTTTTGAGTGCAAACAATTAAATCGCTTCAATACTATTTTGCAGATGGTAGGTACAGTCATGATTTTCTCAACATTTGCAATCAGTTTGTTGATTTTATTGTGAGCCAACTGACCTAAAAAACGGCTAAGTTTTGCCATAAGTGCCAAAATCAGTTGGTCAAAATTATAATGTCTGGAGTCACAAGATTTTAACAATTGTGGAATATCGTGATTGCAATAAAATTGTTCTCAAAAAGGAATTAAGACTTGATACAAAAATTGTCGATCCTGACAATCGTCATAAGGCGGTCCTTCTTCTATTAATTTTTTTTGTTTCAAATGACTTAATTTAGAGGTTCGGAATGCGACTATGGCAAGGGAACTTTGGACTAGTCTTCAAAATAAGTTTCAAACTTCAAAGAAAAGCCGAGTCTTGTACCTAAAGAATATGTTGTTTTCTGCAAAGTTAGTGTGGGTCCCTGTCAGAACATTTTCATATGAAAAATTCATGTGAACTCGTTGCCATAAACAAAAAGGTGGATGATGATGATCCGATTGCTCTTGTTTTAAGTAGTTTACTGACCTCGTATGAGTCATTTGCGTAGGCTTTACACTTGATGGCAGAAAGCTAGACCCTGACATTTGATTAGGTGTTAGTTTTTATTTGTTGCAGAAGGAATGCAGGAAGACACAAACAAGTGAGTCCATCTCTAAACAAACTAGGAGTGCATTTGTTGCAATCTGAGGAGGAATTGGAAATGTAACCGTAAAGGTCCTACTTCCAAATATCATGTGAAATGATATTGTTGTCATTACGATGTCAAAAAGGATTGGCAGAAGTGACAGTGTGCTCTTTCTCACTACAGCAAGTTGTGGGGTCATGCAAATGTGGCAGAAGTTGAAGTTGAACAAGATTATGAGGAAGAGTATACTCTCATGGTATCATGCTCAGGTGATAGTAGTGCCAATTGTTGGTTCTTTGATTCGAGGACATCCAAACATTTCATTTGTCATAAGGACCGGTATGTCAAATTTACTGCACACACAAATTTTTCTTATTCAATCTGGTTAGATGATGAGAAATCACATGCTATAGAAGGGATAGAAGATATCCACATAATATTGAATAATCTTGCAAAATTCATAGTAAAGAGTGTTACGTATGTTCCTAGAATGAATACAAATCACTTAGCTATGAGTCTATCAACTAAATATTTCAACATTTCAATGAAATTCTCTAGGAAGAAGTGTATTGTGTCTGATGTAAAACAAGACAAGGTATACCTAGGCATCAGGCAATGGTGGTTTGTATAAACTTGTTAAACCTACAACAGTAAACTTACATACATTAGTTGTGGAAGGTAATACCAGCATGTTGTCACATGACAACTTACATCTCAATATTCAGTACTTAGCCAAACTTAACAGAGCCAACATGGTTCTTGTTTTGCCAATCATAAAAGAAAAACAAGATATATGTGCAGGGTGTTTGGCTGGCAAGGGGAAGCGGAATCCATTTCCAATTGAAGGTGCTTGCAGCTTGGTGTGCAAAGGTTCTCTTATAAATTGTTCATGCAGATCTTTGGCAAACAAACAGTTGAATAAATTTAGGGACTAGTGTGCAATACACGAACTCAATCACTACAGGAGGAAACAATGAATACGAACTCTTGCTAAATGCTGAGGATGAGGATTTTAGTATGTTCATAATCAAATCTATTGTCATGATCCTCTTTAGGCACCACGCTACCTTCGTCACCAGCATCTCTTTAGAAACTAAACACAGTTCATTGTTCCAGCCAACTCCACCGTATCCTTCTTATAATAGAGAGGCGATAAATGTTCCCTCCAAAACCTCAAGTACAGCCAATGTCCACTCAGGATATTAACCAGGCCATTATCTATGCGAGGGAAAACCAATATTCCCTCTTAAGAGAATTTGGATGTAGGTACCACTAACAAAGCTCATGATAGAGGAAGGACAACGAAGGTTCTCCCCAAACAATCTTTAGAGGAGGGCATTACCAACCCAAACCTTATCCGTCATTTAGGGCAGGCATCTAAGGCTTATGCATCCACAAATTCATCATGGAAGTAAGAATATAATCCCCAAACAATATAATTATTACATAAAAATCAGTTACCATATGTAAATTTAATCATAAGATAAAAGTCAACAAACATTTGTCACGATATATCTCTGTGTGATGTAAAAGGTGAACAATTAAAGAGACAGGTTGTCATACCCTAAACAAAACAGAAATCAAAATGATAAGTTGAAACATCTATCCAAGTCCCTATAATTCTGCAATTAATACTAGATGTGCAAGAAAATGACAGTAAATCATGTGTTAAACAGAGCTTAAAAGAGGGTTACATATGCATGTTAATTGTTGTGAAATTGCTCCTCCCAGATGAGGAAAAGAGTCCCACTAAATGCCCGGAAATTGGCATTACACTCTCCAATGGTCAAGTCAATAGTGCTAGAGGCTGTGGTAGCCATTAACTTTATCTTTCTTATTAAACATAATGCTCCTCACTGAGTCACTGTCAATGAAGTAAAGCTTTCTGAACAAAAACACCTTTATGAAGCGCTTCATGCAGCTGTTTCTACTTCGCTAATTTCAATACTGATATCTTGGATTAATTAACTTGTAAATGTAAGTCCACGCCAAAACACCAAACCGGGGTGCTTGACAAGGCACTTATAAATTTTTGACTTATGATAGCCTCTCTCAAGCAGAGCTTTTAGACTTGCTTCGCATAGACATGCCATTTTCCCAATGGAAATTAATCTCGGGTCAATTAACTTGTAAATGTAAGTCCACACCAAAACACCAAACCAGGGTGCTTTGCAAGGCACTTACAAACTTTTGACTTATGATAGCCTCTCTCAAGTGGAGGTTTTAGACTTGCTTCGCATAGACATGCCATTTTCCCAATGGAATTTGATCTCGGATCAATTGACTTGTAAATGTAAGTCCACACCAAAGCACCAAACCAAGGTGCTTGGCAAGGCAATTACAAATTTTGGATTTATGATAGCCTCTCTCAAGCAGCGGTTCTAGGAGGTTTTATGATGTGGACAATTGCCCAAAAATAGAGGCACAAGTTAATGGAAACAGAAACATACATAAGAGTTTTACTCACTACATAATTTTATTAAATGCTGGAGAAATCAGCTTTTTCATAGTGTTCATATCAGCATTGAAGTTGTAGTAATCTAGCCCAAAAAAATTGAAAAATGGGGCATAACATGTTGTAGGTTTAAAGAGAGAATTTGAATCCAATAATGGAGACTTGCCTTGGACCTTATTAATATTTTAGCTAGTCATAAGAAGTAAATGTAGGCCTAGAAATACTGTCATGATGCTGGCTCGCATGAAGATGCTAAAAATTCAAGATAAAATAGTTTGTACTTCCAAACAACATGCATGTTCTACATCGCCGAAAGACTCTCATTGTGTGCTGCTGATTTCACATGAATAGCTCACAAAGGTTAAAAGCCATAAAATTTGTCCATCCTCACTAAAAATAATAATTCTTCTTATTTTAACCCTTAAATTATTGTTTGAGCTACTTAGTTATTATTCTAATTCTTAGAAAACTCTGGCAATCAATCTACTAATTGGCGAATTTATCACTTATGTTTTGAGGTGGCTTGTTACAAACTCCTAGAAACATTATTGCACATACCGCTTTGATGTAGAATATATTAAAGATAGTGGCAGCTGTATCACTATTTTCAGAAAAAAAATTAAGGCTTGCCTGTAAATAATCCTTGTATGAGCGGCTTACATAAACTATTTTAGCTTTCTTTAGGGTAGAGCCCAGAACTGTGGGGTATTTATTCCACCAGGCCTCGTCCTTTTTGAAGGTGGAGACCCTCTCCGCCCCTTTTTAGACACCATGCCTTTGCACTAGGGAAAACTTAACCCCCAAGTCACCTGATCACTTCACCATTTATGGTTTAGTATATATGTCAACTTTTTTTAATTGGCAATATGCCCGATTAGTGTCCTAGTTCACTTGCATTGTAGACACAGCCAATGGCTGTTTGCATAGTATTTTGCATATAGTAGCAGGCAGAAGCCTGTAGATGTCTTTGGCAAGCTTCAGTCCAGTCTTGAGGGAGACAGCCGATCCCCTCACCAAATGCACTGATGTGATCGTGCCGCCAGAGAAGAGATCTGGGCCCATATTCTATTGGCTGGCTGCAATCAACTAACAAACAATGACAATCAAACGAACGATGGCCCCCTCTGTCTATTTGAATAGAGGGCAGCCCGGGAATCATGTTGGATGCAAGATCCCGGCCAGTTCTATATATAGGGGCTCCGCTCGGCCCCACGATACTAGAACCAATGGATGATATCACATGCAACTTATCAATCCAAATAATCATAACTTATTTTATGCCTGAAACTTTTAAGACAAAGTGCTTTTTAGTGGTTTGAGTACTTAAGATAGTTTGCGTACTCAAATTTAAGAGAAATGAATTTTTAAACATTAACAGAAGAATATATTCCAAATAGTCATAAACTTTTCTAAAATCTGAGAAATACCATATAATCACATTCGTGCAGGTGGGGATTCTTGAATAATCCTAAAGCCAGCATTTTAGACAAAGATTGGGATTTCATCTCGCCTAAAGTGTATATGCACATTGCATTTTCTAAAGTTTGAAAGTAAAGAACATTTTATCATTAGGTATCTTATCTACTGTGAAATTTGTGGAAGATATACTAGTCTTTTTAAAGATTCCCGTAGATCCATGAGAACTTTCATTCAATATGAAAATCAAAGCTGTTTAGCTTAATTTATAGTATGGCACTTCAACTTCTACAGAGAACACTGCCTTCACAGTTCCTATTTCCAAACAAGGGGTTCCTCATTGAAATTTTCTCTCATCTTTTGTTTCCTTCTTTTTCTTTTTCCTTTAAAAACAGTTCTGACACTCCCTATATACTGGAATAATGTATTGTCCTCTTCAGTCCCCGACTCCCCTTGGCCAATGCCCATTCTTGCCCTCTAGTAGACACTAATATCTAAATTTAATTAAATGATTCATTCCTCATTTCTAATTAAAGTATTTTATCACTGTAATTAAATTAGATATATTTGAATATTAGTATTTGATATAAGCATGAATTTTATTAAAAGCAATTTCCGTTTCAGATACATCTTTCTCCGTTCTGTTATTCCGCTTCATTCATGGAACGATGCGACTACGGCGGAGGCACTCTCGTAACGAGAGAATAAAGCAATCGCTACACACGAAATGAATTAATGTATCGAAGATTTCGAAGTTAATTTAAAAATGACTTCACAATTTGCATCGGAAACTCGGACAAGGTTCGATTTTCGCGAAGATCAAAATAACATACACAGATATTTAAAGCGATTTATCAAAAACTACCCGTGACCTCTGGAAAACGAAAAAGGTCTGCCTGATGTGGAGATATTATTATTACGGGGACTCGAATCACAGATCCTCAACTAAATTCAACTTTAACTGCTCCAACAAAGAAAACAATTACGACTGCCTAATTCATACAAAGGCGCATGTTTATCGCTCAAAGATTTGTATTGATCGCACGCAAAAAGTAAAAAACTTACACGTTTAAAGCAACTTTGGTACTGGCGATTCCCCAGAAGCTGAGCAATATCGAGCCTCGCCTGCCTAATCCGTATGCTTCTCTTGTTCCGAAGCAATTTCAACCGGCTTATCACGATCTTCACCAGAACTTTGCTGCATTTCAACAGCATCAACAGCCAAAATCACAATCCAAATGCCAAAACTAACTAATACTCGCTAAAACAACTAGAGTCAAGCTAAAATTAGTGAAGCTCTGCTAAAATCAGGATGAAACTGCTTACCATTTGGAGGCTTTGCTCCAGCCGAACAGTCTCTCCAGCATGGCGACTCGCGGAAAACATAACCAAAGGTCTACAGATCGTGTCTCCAGAGCTCCATTCAACTGCTTAAATAATTATATCTTCTTCTTTTCACATTAATTTAAAATGTAAAACCCTGTAAAGTGCAGAACAAGGCCAAGATTGCACTTGCATGAGAGGGCGTTTGAGGCAGCCATTCACGGAATGCTAAAGCTAAAAACTTTTAACATTATTTAAGTTAAATTAACGCTTTATTTCAACAATCCACGCAAATCCAGTTATCTATTTCCCAAAATTTCTTCTAAATATCACTAAAATGTAGTCCCCGTCGGCTTTTAAGCTTGCAAAACCAGCCTTCTGGAAAGCCCTCTTTCGGACTCAAAAAAAAAAAAATAGAGCTAGAGATTTCAGAATTTTCTTTTTCCAATTTTACCTGACCATTCCGCCAAATGATTTCTTTTTCTTTTTCAGAAGTAGCCTGCCGCCAATTGGAAACTAAAGTTACTCAAGACCTGTTTTTATGTTCTGCCATTAACCGCCTGTTTAATTTAGTAGAACGAAATACTGTGAAGAAAAGCCATCGCGCCTCTCAAGAAAGAGAGTGCTGCCAGTTTTAGCGACTCTTTTGTTGTTTACGAGCTGGCCGGCCTGCGAGCGGTCCCGCAGTATTAATTAAATGAATGAAGTCTCGAGTATTTTCCATGGACGGGATGACTCGGCCTTGACAACTGAGGCACAATGCCACGTGTGCAGCGTCTGCGTGTACGGGAACTTATAAAGTCGTCCTTAACACTATAGTTAAGTGTTGTTTGCTTACCTAACACCCACTAAATAATTTGTTTTATTCGTACTACGTGTTTCCCTTGCCAATTATAGGTTCCAAAATTCTAACCTACTAGTACTACTTAGCATCATAGCTTTTCCATTTTGTCTTTCAGAACCTTCGAACTTCGTCGGCAACGTGTAGAGACCGGAAATGGGCCAATAAGGGGTGTTTTGTGTTTTGTTTTTTTTTGTTTTTGTAGTGGGAATGTTTGTCAATTTTTTATGGTTACCTAAGTGTAGATTCATATATTTATATACTAGCAATTGTATTAAAGTGTGCAATGGATACGTCGATAGGTAGATACGATGGAAGATGTATGCATAATCAATAAGTGTTTTAGTGTCATGAAAACAACTGTCAATAACGGAAATAATTATTTTCACAATTTTTTTATGCACCAAACTTGTAATATTGATAGAAACTGAAACAAACAAACTCGTACAAAACATAAAGGTAATAATGTATTTTTAATTAAACCCATAGTTTGTGATAGCTTTAAAAAACAATCTTTTATGATCTAGCATGTATGTAGTCATGTCTTATGTCTACTGAGTAATTTACACCACATGTGACTATTAAATACACACAACAAACAAGGTCAAAACAAATTCTATACTAATATTCAAATAATATCTTAGAGTTTATCATTTCCTACTCCTATAAAACTTCTATTACCTATATATGTTGTTGCATAGAAGAGCCCTCTCAAATTAACTTTTTTATGACACATATAATCCATTAAATTTACATAACATGCAATAGGAGTAAAAATTATGATCAATAAGAGCCATAAAGAATCTATGCATTAGTAAATGTTCATCGTGTTTGAATACCCGATACAAGAGCATCTATCTCACCTACGAATTCTTGTTGAATCTCACATCTCGTGGTATCATAGAGCATCTGAAAAACCACTCTCAAAAAATTGTCAATTGCTCAGAAGGTGGGGAAGGCACCATTAATGACCTTATGGAAATTGGAATGCTTTCTTACAAAGCTCTAACACATGAGGTGACAAGTATTCCTAATTTTTTTCAAACAATTCACATGTTTGCTTAATGGTCTGACAAATGTCAATACCCAATTTCAAAGCCCTTACTCCCACAAACGTCGAGAGTAAGCCAAAAAAGGTAAGTCAATCAAGTTGGACAATTGTTGGTTACTTTTGGTGATATAGTACAAGGGCCCGTGAGAGGGAAAAATATGGAAGAAAATCCAAAGCAACAAATGCTTCAGATTCTACAAGACAATTTCTACAAGCACAATAAAAGAACTTAAGAGATATTTGTAAAACGTCCCATCACTCCAGTTTTAGGTATTTCCCCTGCAAAGAAGTTTGTAGATAGATTTCTGAAATACAAGAATCCACAACAGGTTAGCATGTTATAAGGTGTTGTAGGCATGTTATAAGGTGTTGTAGGTTCCTTATACAAATTTGCAAGGGGTTCAGTGTTCACTATAATTCCATTTTTAGCTTACTTGCATTTGTTTTATTATATAATATAGAGGTTTACAAATCTCATTGATTTTATTATAAATGTTCCCAATTCATTATAAAGATTAATTAAAAATTTCATTAAAATTTGTCGTCTGTAGATTCTACATTTGAGAAAATTTCAAAATATCAGTTATAAATTAAAAGTTTTCAATGTGATAAGAGAAAATAGAGAATTAAAATCCTACTTACATGAATCTCAACATGCCCAACTTGCCAATAGATGGAGGAATTGTTCCTTTCAATGTATTGTTTGAGACATCCCCGCAAAAATGAGACACCTAAGTTCTAGTCATTCAGTTCATACTCCCGCTCGGGATATCCAATCAAGACTCGGGAGTAATATTTTTTCCTGCAGGAAAAACAAGGACCCTCCAAAAAAAAAATTGGCACTTACAATATCACAAAGTGGGTCAAGTTACCCAACTTTGCAGGAACCTTGCCTTCTAAGTAGTTATCTCGCAAGTACCTATGCATATTCACGAGAGCTCAATACGTGCAGAAACTACTAGATTTGGAACATGCAATCAACATAACATGCCTTGATCCTACTCCAAAGCTCTAGAGGCCAAAATTGTTATATATCGGTTGCTAGTATGACATAAAACATTTTCTTAAGACTTATTTTGATACATATGACAGTTCAGGGTATAGTGTAAAAGGAATTTGTGCACTTAAAAGATTAATGGCTGGCAGAATGCACATGATTTCAAATATTGGCTAGACTGTAACAAAAAACAATGACTTTTTTTTACAGATATAAGCCAATTTTAACTCAAAAATAGGATAAGAAAAGAGGTATGGTAAGCATGTGACAATGATTTAAGCATTCAACCCTAACAAGTGTGTAGTTCATGATAATCAAAACATCATGATTGTGATAATTGGAAACTAAAATTTTACCTTCTAATTTATCAAAAAGGGAGAACAGAAATTTAGCCCTCCTTCCATCATGTTTATGGCCTCTGAATATTTTTGGATACAAATATTCAAAAAGAGAATTGGACAACAAGGAGTTTGCTCACAATGCTCGCAATTCTCTACAACTACTAATCTCTAGAGGGATGAATCCATGTAGCCTATTTTTATGAAGAACTATGCAAGTCCAAAATAGTGGTCATCGCTAATGATTAAAATAGAATAAATAAGGAATTCTTAAGTGTGCAAAAAATATTAGAAAGTCCCAAAGTAGAGGCAGGTATCAAACATATAATCTATTCAACTTCTTCAATTTCCCAATGTGGGGAGATATGGTTCCACCAAGGAGAAGATACGACAAGTTTCTGGTAACCCAACAAATGATAAGCCTTATTAATAGAAAATAAAAATGGCAACTTCTTGCAAAAAAACAAGATCTTATTTCTAGTCGATTCATGTGAATTTGTTACAATAAAGACAACAATCTTTTAGGGATTTTAGGATTGTAATAATAAATGGCATTTGTAGAAAATAGGGTATTCGCACATACAAAGCAGTAACTCTCTTGTTGAAGTAGTTGCAAGTTACCCCACTCCATCCACATGGACTTGCGTCTGATTCATTCCAATTTCTCAAAACATTGTTTGCGTTAATGAGTTTTGCCTTGAATTCTAGCAATGCTAAATTTGTCACCCCAATGAAAAATCACAAGCAACCCACAAAACATGAAAAAACCAACAAAAGTTATAGAAAAAATCCTAACTTTATACAAAAACATCAAACTAAACTACCATTGTAGCATCAATAACCTAATACAATAACATCCCTAACTTTACAGTTTTGATATTGATGTTCATTGCCACCCAACACTTTGTAAAATGCAACTCTAACAAGTTATATGTGGTGAGTAGGATGAGAAATGCACCTTGGATTAAGGGGGTGTTCTTTATATATTTATTTCCGTATTTTTTCCACTTATACCCATCTTCCAAATGGTCGGATTCACATTTGGTTTTAAACGCATATATCGCATATAGTTTAGACGTCCTCTTTCTTCTTTGCTCATTATTTCTTCTGCACTGCAACAAAACATGTCAAAAATAAACTACATAAACACAATAATATTGTTTCTTTCAAATCTCAACTAAAGTCACTATGTATCGGAAGGAAATTTTTATGGGATCGACTGAGGAAGTTGTGTCAGGATCAAAATACGATCTCATGTTGATGTAACAGAAGTCTTCAACCACTCGTTCAGTGCACATTTCACTCGACATGAGTTGTATCAAAATGTATAAATCCCATAGCTCCTAAGAATCTAATGCACAATAACCAAAATTGTGGCATGGAGGATCAACGGATGTAAATAATTTCATGGTCTTGCACATGTACAACTTTGTTATCGGTCATTGATTTGCACAGTAGCAGGTGACCTCCGACTATAAGAAATGGCTATCGACATTAATAATTTCTTTTAATGGTTTTCAGTAGTTTTTTTTAAAAAAATAATTGTTTAATATTAATTTATGAGTTAATAAATTATTAACATGAATTTAATTGTCTATAATTATATAAATAAAGTAATTTTTTAATATTATTTTTTTATTAAATATTTGTAGGGGATTATAATTACATACAAAGAAGTGGAAGTACAAGCTCGATCAAGGAATCATTATAGTATTTATCATTATCTTAAATTAATACTTTTGTAGAGTATTTCGACTACATTATGTGATTTATAATTTTGAAGTTATTTCCTTTATGCAAATCAATGCTTTCAATATCTCAATTCTCGCTTTTTAGGGTTCTGACAACTAATGGGATACTTTTAACATTCACCAACTATAAAGTAAGCCTCTACATTTTGTTTTCATGGATGACAAGATATTAAAGGCACTCTAGGGAAAGGAAATTTTAGTTTTGCAAGGACACAAGAAATATAATGTGAATATTGGAGTGAGGGATCAAGAGATCAAAACCAGGAAAACCCAATTGTTAATTTATCTATAATCTATCTAGCACTTGACTAAAAGTGGCAATGTTTTGACACATGATTTAAAATGCCCTAAGCTCCTAACCCTTTACTAAAACCGGTAGCATTCTTGAAACTTGACAAGAAGCGGTTGTGCTCTTACCACTAATAAAAAGAATTGGTGCATTTGGTAGTGTTTTAAATCAAAATTATATTTCTATAAGAGGTTTGTAAAGGAATGACAACATGTTTTTGTATTCAAATGGTAGTTGTTTCTAATCAAAATTGTATTTCTATGAGAAGTTTGCAAAAGAAATGACAACATATTCATTTTACAATCCTCAGAATTTGAATAAAATATATACTAACTTATTATATTTACACAATTATTACATGCTTGATTAAATTGTAATTCATAAAAAATTATTGGACCATAAAAAAATTGAAGAGAGAGTAAATAACATCTGAATTAATGTGTTTATAAAGCTATCATTACAACTATTCTTAAGCAATCATGAATCAAATAACCATTACAAGTAGTGACTATTCTTATCAAGCTTTCCATGCCAAACAAGTCACGTGGAATGGTCAATACATAAAACTGAACATGTATTATTTGCTTACGATACAAATGTTATTATTAAAATCTATAAAAACAAATCTTCTAATGTTCAATTTGTAATCAAATGACTTTAAAAAATCAATTAAAAATACTCTTCTCTCTTAAGTAAGATTGTATTAAATATTAAAAATAAAAATAAAATAATTTTGATATATCAATTATACAACTAAATCAAATTCAATAAATTAAATTAAAATATTATTAAAAAAGACTTCAAAACCAACCAAACAAAATTACACAAAAAAGATTACATGACCCACAATTTTAACTTAATTTAAAAATAATAGAAAACTAGCAATCGCATGTGTATAATGCAATGTGAACGCCGAACGGTATATGTTATTTGATTTAGAAAGGTAGTTAACTATTTGGGTGAAATTGTGTTAGTGTTGCAATGTGTTTGAGACAGTGATTGCATCGGTTTTTTGGTTAGTTTTTTGTTGAAAAAGCTTTTGTTTGTATTGTCATTAATATGTTGATAAGGAGTGTGCTACTTCAAGCCAACAAGTTTGTATTATTGTACATGAATGAAAAATGTCCTTGTTGTATACAACACATTTCTCATTAAGCCTTGATGTTCTTGCATATTCAGGGTCAATGTAGCCAATGGTAACCATAACATAGGTGTAGGTGTGGGTTTTGGCCGAGGAAATGTACTCGGCAATGCCAAAGTCTGACAAATGTGCCTTAAAATTATCATCCAAAAGAATGTTACAAGTCTTCACATCCTTATGAACAATGCATGGGCTACAATCATGATGAAGATATGCTAATCCTTTTGTAGCACAATTAGTAATCTTTAGCCGAGTGTCCCCAGTCTAGCTTTTGTCTTCTTTTATGATTCTATACAAAATTAAAAAAATACACTTGTTAGATTCTTCAACAATCCATTTTAATTAGAAGGTTAGATATTTATTGGATTCTTATGAATCTACAATGTACAGATCCATTTTTCTTCATTATGATCAGTCAAACATTTCATCTTTAAGCATTATTTTTCAGTGTACAGAGATGAAACATCAGAATGCAATTGCCACCTTCTCACTATGGTGGGAGAGGAATAATTTTTTTTTTCCTCCTTGTCCACATCAATCAATCCATGATTTGAATCTGGGAAATATCCTCTTGCCTTCATCTCCCAACACAATTCGTCAAACTTTGCATAAATCCCCTGTGTTTGTGGATGTGATGTGTCTCCTACACAGAAAGCATGTACCATTTTATGGTCTTCAATCCAACTACACCTAGGTTTCTTTTGAATTCCTCTATCTTTCATCAATCTTCTTATCATTTGAACCTCACTCCACCTGCCCACTTCTGCATAAATGTTTGACAGAAGAACATAAGTTGCAGTATTTTGAGGATTGAGCTCAAAAAGAAGAGTCACTGTAAATGATCCTAACCCTATATTCTTATGTGCTCTACAAGCACCCAACAAACATTTCCACACAACAACCATGGGTTTAATTGCCATTTTGATGATAAAATTTAGAGATTCCTCAAGATAGCTAGCATGGCCAAGAAGGTCAACCATGCACGCATAATGATCAATTGTAAATGCAATGCAATAAACCAAAGAAGGTTCTGATTTAGATGTGTGTTTACTCAACATTTTGTACCCTGTTTGTAATAAGAAGACATGGGCAGGGATTACAGTAAAGCTGATAATGGAAATCCTAGATCAAAAAACTTTTCGACATGAAACAAATGCGGATGTCACCATGGTCCAACCGCCCCTATTTGATTGCAAAAAAAATATTTAGACTATGATGGGTTTTATAAAAAAAACAATAATTGGAAGAGCCTGTCCATCTGAAATACATAAAGTACAGATAGACCGACTAAAGCTTGAGACAGTAGTAAAAATTAGAATAGGGGAAAAAAAAAAAACATGTTAAAGTAAAGGACTTGAATAAATGTCCCGCATTGATAAAATATATAAATACTGACTATTCAATTTGAGGCAATGGTACGAGTAAAATTTTGAAATAGAAAAGGAATTATAAACATGTGCCTACATTTATAAAATTCTGGAGAAGGAATGAGGGGACCATTCTAGGGAGGCCTTTACATGGAAAACTTCATTAACAGCCTCATGTTATCAGGAGTCTGTGGCAGAAGGATGTCAGCCACAAGCCAGGTAATTATTGTTCCTAAAAAGTTCATCCTTTTCCTGATACACCATGCACACATCAGAGCTAATAATGACCACTCTCTCCACTGCCTGAGGGAATATATGAGCGAGCCTATATGCCACAAACCCACCATAGCTAATCCTACCCAGATGAAATTTCCCCACACCCAATTGTTTCAAAAGCTTCATCACTTCCTCTGCCTAAAAAAAACTCTGTTCTCCCACTACTTGTGGAATAGGATTTGCCAAAGAAAATAAGGTCAGGCACATAGAGATTGAAATTTTGCAGCAGGGGACCTAATCTGTGGATGCCACTGCCACATTGCATTGGCTCCAAATCCATGAATCAGAACAAAGTTCTATTTTGTGGGAGACGGTGTTGTGGGCACCCAACAATGCATCTCTGTGGCTTGGTCCACTTTAATCAGCTGGGAAGTCATACCACAATAAATGAAGTAGAGTCACAGTGACCAGTCCTCTCTATGATATGAAGCTCTATTTCAAAATTTACGTCTGACAGATGCATTTGCTTAAAATCTTCAATAGCTTTTTCAAAAAACCCGTTTTTTTGCATATCCTCCAATCATGGTATTCCACAAGACCACATTTTTTTGAGGCATTTTGTCGAACAGTTTTGGATGCCTTGTGTATACTTCCACATTTTGCGTACATATCTAACAGGGCGCTTGCAACTACAACGTTGAAAAAAAACACTACTTTCTATTATGCTTTTGATGGATTGCCATACCCTGTTCTAAAGCTCCCATTTTGGCACAGGTTGGGAGGATGCTGGCAAATGTTATGGGGTTTTGGCTTTTACACCTACCAATTCCCGTTGACAGTTCAATAGCTGCAAAACCCTTCTTCACCATTCTTGCAGTTAACGAACAAGACCTCAAATGTGAGAGAGGCATGAGCATGCACCTGGGAGTAATACAACACATCTGGACGATGATCGAATGCCTCTACACTCAAAACCCAATCAAAAGGAACAAATGGCGTGGTAAAAATACAAGATCTGAGATGCATTTGGCTAAACAAAACTGAAAAAGGTTTTTCGGGAGTTTGAGTTGATTTGAACAGAAATACATGCAAAAAGAGGATTTGAAAGATTGAACAATATGTTTTTAGCGAAAAATATGATCAAACGCTCATTCTGCTTCACAAATTTAACAAAACACTTCAGACAAGAGACAAAAGCTAGACCTCAAAAAAACCTTGTTTCACCTCTTCATAGCTCGAATAATCAATTTAGACTGTAAAATCAACCTAAGATTGCCCTCGCCAATGCTCAAAATTTGAAGTCCGTCAATCGTTAAGCTCCCATTTTTGGCACAAGGCTGGAAGGATGCTGGCAAATGTTTACGGGGTTGGCTTTTTACACCTACCAATTCCCATTGACAGTTCAATCGCTGCAAAAACCCTTCTTCACCATTCCTGCAGTTCAATAGCCGTCCTAAAAATCAACGCCATTATGCATTAAATCAGTCTTAAAAATAGAGATAAATTTTGTAACCCTAATAAAACTACAGTTCGCAATTTTTTCTAGAAAGTGACGGCCGTCAAATTTAAACTTAGTCATAGAAACGTTAGCAGAGGGCCTTTTCCCATAGGGGGAACGCCTTCGACGTAATTATAAAAAATGATTAATATATAAATTTTTTATATTAATAAATAAATTGAAGATTTTTAAAATTTTTAAAAGTAATTTTTAAAATATATTGAAGGAAATACACCTTGTATTTCTATTTATTATTAACTAATACTACACAATAACTATAATGGAAAATGGCATGATATATTAGAAAAATGTAATGGAAAATGGCATAAAAAACAGAACTATAATCGAAGGTTGGTTTTGCACGTACTTTCTGCATTATATACATGTAATAAACCGTCAATGTTGTGGAAAGAAAAAATAGAACCGTATTGGAAAAAAACAAGATTTAATTTATAGAAAATATAGACTTCTTTGTTATTTCTGCACCATTTTGTGCATATTAATATTGTATATAAGAAAGAATATTAAAATTATAAAAATAATTAAAATATAAATTTTTTATCATTTTAAAAATATATTGAAACCAATATATTTGACTTAAAAATAATAAAAACTTGTATTTGTATTTATTATTAAATACTACAACACAATAACCACTGGGTTAAGCCAAACACTGGTGGTTTACCTTCACAGCAATAAAAATATTGCATTTAAGGTTTTTTTTATTACAGTAGGCACCAAAATGCTTCGTTAAAAAATATACAATGGTTAGGCGTAAGTTTTAATAAAACTATTATAGAAATAACAAGGTATAGGTTTTTGAGTGAAATGTTGTATTTCTATCTTTCTTTTTAATAAAAACCTTATAATATTATGGTTTTTATTAAAAAGAAAAAAAAAAGTAAGTAGATGGAAATAAGTAAGTAGATTTAGGTTTTTGTCTACGATAATTACTATCAATATATATTGTATGTATAAAATTAAATTTTTAAAAATTACATAAAATTACATAATAAAAAAAAAAAAAGTATAATGAAAATCTATCAATTTTTTACTATTGGAATTTGCCCTTTAAAATTAATTAAAATAAAAAGAAAGTTACATAAGAAGAGGGTGACCATTTTTCATATCATATATTTTTAAAATTTATTTTTATGTATATAATATATATAAATAATTGAATATATGACAGAAAGATTTATAACTAGCAATCGCATGTGTACAATGCAATGTGAACGTTTGAATGGTATATGTTTATTAGATTTAGAAAGACATTTATTACTTTTTGTAGTTGATGTTGATAAGGGGTGTGATTCAGAACAATACTGATTTTTATAATAAAGCAAAAACAAATGTTGCAAAATACATTAGAAGAGATATTAGATAATAGTTAGTTGTGTAATAATTGAATTCAAATGCAAGTGAGATGTGTAAGTTTGTTAATACTCACTCTCAAGAATGTAGTGAATGTGAAGTGTTGTTGTCAAAATTAGATTGAAAGAATGACTAAGTGCTTTAAACATATTATCTCTCCTATGAAATGAGACAAAAATATGCAATCATATGTAAACAAATCTGAAATGGTTATGGTACATTCCAAATTACTTTATTACCTCAACGAGTTTGAGAGCATCATTGTTAGAGCTATTGTGTGCATATCTTACAATCATAGCATTCCATGAGACCACATTTCTTTGAGGCATTTTGCAAACAAAAAAAAGGTATATCTTATTTGTGTTAGAGAGATAGTTTTTTACTTTTGTAATTGATTTTGTCTTTAAACTATGGGTGATTGATTTGGTATGTGTAGAAAAACATAGATGAGCCACTTCATTTAAAAAAGTGCAAACATGAGGTCTAAACCCTTAGAAACAATTCAAAATGCAATAAAGTGATATAATGTACAAAGCTTTGGATGGAAAACAACTATAATTTTGCATGGTTCTTTTCTCATAATTTTTCCAAAATTGTAGATATGTGCTTGTGCAAATGAAGACATTAAAAATGTGTTGTTGTTGGTTAACCCAAAGAAATGAGCAACAATAAATAGGACAAAAAATGAACATGTATGTTGAAAGATTTCATCTCTTCATTTCAAAACATGTTACAAAATTTGTACATATACATTTACAAAATATCATATCATGAGTGGTATCGTTTTTGCGGACTATTTTTATTTGAAACTTAACATGAGAAGAATTATATCATGAATGGTAGCCTTTTAAGGGTAATTTTTATTTCTGGTAAAACATGAGTACATTTGATACCCCTTGAATGGGAAATGGCATCTAGGATAGAAGAAGTGTTGAGTAAAATTAGTAGCGGAGGTGCTATCAAAGTAGAGTGTAGTATTTATGACGGGTTTGAGTGATAATAGTATTGCTTCCTCCTTTTTTTCTTACTCCAAGTGTTTGGTACGTGCGCCATTTCTTAGTACCTTTCGAATGAAAAAGGAGGTGAAAATGCGTAGATTTGCAAGCGAGGAAACTCTAGAGAAAGTTGTGAATGTCAAAACCCTGCCTTTCATTGGTTCCAATATCAAACAGTTGCTTTATGCATAGTAAGTCCATGAGACTTGTGGATAGTTAATCCCCAGGGCCATTTTTAAGCAGCAATTGTCTTCGATTCCCTCTCGAAATAGGGGGGTATCAGAATATGCAACGAGCTGGAGGAATCCCAACATGGATCGTTTGTATCTATCAAAATTGACAACAACGAATAAAGGTAATGTCGGTGGTGGCATTGATGTGTGTCGTAGACAATGTCGGTGATTGTCCCTATAGCACCATTTACGAGGTCTACGTCAACCCATAAATTTGCAATAAGCATGATTTTTTTGTTGTTTACACAATATAACTTTGTGCTCCAACTGATCATCATCAGGACCTTTTCTTGGTCCAGCCCGACTGTTTACTTTCAACAATGGATTGGGCAATTGGAACGTTCAATGCCTTCATCATCTAAAGGTTTGTGGGGAGTACCCCATGAGGTCACGGCTTTTTTGCAAACAAATGTGGCGCGTCTTTAAAAAATGTTGAGCTCTTGTTGAGTTAGGTGTGTGTCTGGGAGAGACATTAGGAGTTCCCAATCCTCAATAAGAGGGGTTGAATCTCGCATGTTTGAGCAATAAATTTCCATAATGAAATTTGGGAATCTAAAAATTTGTTCCTTGTTGCCGAAATATTGTTTGCAAATATAATGGAAGAATGAAATCCCTTCTAACAGGGTGGCTCCATAGGATTTACTTGCATAAAGAGGACTATACATAAACCGGTGGGTAATTGCCCTAGGTCTCTGAGGAGGATGACTGATCTGTTTTCCAAATTCAAATGTTTTTGAGTGTGGGAAAGGCCTTGTGTAGTCTACTGTCAAATTTTCCTAGCAAATTTGGGCCGATGAAAATCATTTCATCAATAAGAACATATTCTATATGTTTTCCGTGACTCTTGAAAAGACGATAATGCTTGGCCTTCAAGAGGTTTTAATTCTTTGATTGGAATACAGAGGGTTACATGGATTGTGAGTGTGGCAATGTTGAATACTGAAACACTGGTAGGGGCGAGGAGAAGGAGAGGCAAGGGAGATGTGGTTGATGTTGTTGTAAATGAATTCCATATTTTATTTATCAGAAATGATTTTCTTTGTGCCAGCTGTTCCTTGAATTATCAATCTTAGTGGAGGTAGAAGTGTTTTTGTTTATTGAATGGTGTAGTATGGTATCAAGAGCTAGATATTGTTCTGAAGACAAAGGTAGTGTGGTAGATGGTGGTGTGGCCTGCATGCTGGTGTTATTCGTGTCTACCTTTTCTCTCTCGATGAATGATGAACCAGTTATCTACAAATCATGTGGAACGCCAGGTATGTTCCAATTATTGTGTATGTTGAAATCTCATTTCCCCAACATTTCAAAACTATCAAGACTCGCGTTGTTTCCCGGAAGAAGTTGTGCAAAGACCTTCCATTCATGCAATTGTTCATATTGAATACTGCATTCGACCTCAGAGTCAGAACTAACATCTGTAGCATGTCATGTGTCTGCAGTAGTGCGTTAAACATGCCACAGTCTGTAGGCATGCTTGAACAGGTCCCAAGTGCCATTAATGTCATGTGGGGTTGAGCCAAATTTGGAGGCAATATTTCTAAAAGGGTTGTATAAAAGGAGTTATGAACAATAGAAAGGGTCATAGGACGTTGAATTTTTAGTAACAAAATTGACTTCAGCAGCGAAATTGTAATATTTGGAAGAAGAAGGAAAGAAAATTGGGGTAATACCTTAGGATTTAGAGCCAGAAGAGAGAAAATATCTGAGAAGTAGCGTTTCACTTTTATGGGCATTCACTCTTTGGACAGCTCATTGACCTGCTGTAAAAAATGGATTATCATAGGGTAATAACATATTACTTATTACTATAGTTACACTGGTAGACACAAGGAGACGGGGACGAGCATGTCATTTTCAAAAAATACGAGATGAGTAATCAGAGATGACAAAACAATATATGTGAATTGTAGAGAAAACGATAATATATAGCCTAAGAAAAATAAGACTACATTTTCAAAATTAAAATACTAGATGTTGATAAAGGATAAAAGTAATTATATTGATATTTATCTTTGATATCTCATCCTATCTAAGGTCAAAAATATAAAATATATAATTTGTTAAAAAAATTGAAATACAAGTCTTTAAGACGAGTACCAACAAGTACACCAATGTGAGATGAGTATTAGCCTATGAGACACATTTTTTGGTAGGAGACAAGTCAATGGGGTACCCAAAGTGATGAATGTGTGTGAGAGATAAGAACATATGTTGAAATGGTTAATCAAACACTCCACCATGTATTGTATATGCTTTCCAAAATTATATCAAATTTAAGTGATCTTCTTCAGATACCTATTTCTTACTTTTTATATGCAATCTTTTTTGTAGAAATTTTATATTACTTTTTATATGCAATCCGTTTTGTAGAAATTTTATAGTCTTGATGATTTATGAAGTACTTATGTTCAATAGATGATATACCCACATTTTAAGTGATCTATTCTTCAGATAGTCCGTTTCACATTTCTATAGGCAATCTATTTTGTAATTCTCATATATATATTTTGAAGGGAATAATACTCCATGCATACATTAACCCGTCATAATCATGCATACATCAGCCCGTCATAATCTGAAAGCAACTATAGCCTATAATATTCTATGCAATTATGGATTACCATATTCAGTTGATTCAAAGTTGTTGCAATCAATGCAACTTGTTTATAACTTATAAATTGCAAGAACATGATGTCATTATCACTCGTACAAATGGATTCCCACGACTATTGTCACTCCTACAAATCTCTTAAAATTGGTGGACATTACAGAAATGTGTGGTTGTAGGATGACTTTCACGTGCCTCGCAGGTCTGGTAATCAAACTGAGAAAATTCGGAGGAATTTTGGGTTCGAGGAAGAATCTCAATAATTTCATCGTCAATTATACTCATCTCATTACCGACATTACTGCAAGTATAAAGCCCCAGGGCAAACATACCATGAATGAAGTCGAGTATGCAGGGATCAAAAAATCGTTAAAAATAGTAGGAAAATGTAAAAATGTCCAGACGGCCGTCAAACCGTCAAATTTAACATCATTGTAGAAATGTCTGGAGGTCCTTTACCATAGGGGGAACGCCTTCGGCATAATAAAAATAGAAACACTCAACTAATTTATTATTTAGTGGTGATTCATCTTCTCCCTAGATTTTGTACATGATTTGTGTAAAGTGAAAACAATTCTTTTCAACATAGAAAATAGAAAGTAACTATGAGTTATGCACTGGTACAATTATTCATTTAATAGTTAATTTATTAGAATAAATTCAATATTTAGAAAAATTAACATAACATTTAATATTTGTATGATACATGATTTTTTAGTTGGCCCTTCTAATGAAAAATTAATATATGTGACCTCATTTTAGTATTGACATGTAATTTTAAATTTTAAATTTCTTTTGAAGTATAAATTTTTAAATACCTTTCTATGACAAGTTGAAATACATTTGAAGGGCATTGGCAACTTCAAATTTGAGCCCTGGTGGCGTGTAGCAGTTAAATTATACACTTGAATATTTTTTTGTTTTTTTGGTTGAATTATCTTTGCATCATCTTACTTGTTAATTTAATATAAAATATCGAAAAAAATGTACTTGTCGATTATGTTTCAAATAAGTGTTATTCATATAAGAGAATAGGTAAAAATGAAGGAAGCAACAAACAACGAGCTTGGTGGAATGTAGGAATTGTAGGGCACGACAAAAATGTGAAGGCACATAGACTCTGCTATGAGAATAAAAGAAGTTGCAAGGAGGTTAGGGAGAGTCAGTGACACATGATTTTCTAGATTTGAGTGCAAGTAATGAGTGTAAAATTTTGAATTCACACAAGGGTTTGGTTAAAACCATTGAAGATTCTGAAAAAAAAAACTAGAAGAAATGGAGACATTTAAAGTCATTGTTGTTAACAGGTTTTGAAGAAAATAGAGCAAAAATTGGACCTACCAAGGAGACACCGACTCTGCTATGTCAATTTAGCGATGAACAATGTAAAACCTTGGAATTCCAACTCCCTACTAATATTATAGACTTCGTTGTCGATGTCAAACTATAACTATGATTTTATTTTTTTACGAGGAGTGCCAACGGAATTAGACTTTAATAAATGGGCTAAAATGAAGTGGGAAAATAGCGGTAGGGAGATTCGTGAGACAATAAGAGGATTGGGGAAAGAATATTTTTCTTGTAGGTTTAAAAATGTTGAGCATGCTCAAGTTGTACTGTAATATAACACATGAGTTATATGTGGACAAGTTTACATACCCATTTTTTTGCGATAACTTATGGATATTAATTTTTTCAAAAGCCATAATTACATATTTATATATATAAGCACAACCATTTCCAAATCCACATGGACCTATTACATATATTTCAAACCTTTCACACTTCATACCAATTTTATCCCCATAATTTTTTTCCCAACCAAGGGTGCTTATTTTTCCACTCTACTTTAAAAGCCCTCTTTAATTTTTATTTTCACTCTTTACCATAAGTATTGTTTCTCTCTACTTCACACCCAATCAATTCTAAATATTATTTTAAATTGATATTAGATCGAAATTCAAAAAGTTTCATGTTGAAGTTCTTGGGATGGATTTGACAATTTAAACATTTGATTATTTTTTGGGTCTTCCTTTTTGTGACATTGTAGAATTTCTCTAAATCTAAATTTATAATATTTTCTAAAATTATTTTATTTGATCATCTTCTAATATTTTTTTATAATAAAGAAAATATAATAGTATTTAAACATTAAAGTTGATTAAAATCTTTGTAGATGACTTTCAAATATTTTTGGTTAATAGACTCCAACCGTCACTCTAGACCCGTATAAGTTGATTACAATTACCTTCCATATTTAATTTTACAACTCGATGTCAATTTATCGATGAGAAGCACATAAAGAAAGTAATAATTTTACCATTACTAAATATTTAAAAAGTGACTTGTAACAACATTGCAGATACATATACACAAAATTGTATCGTGTATGATGTCCACTAAATTTTGTAGGTTATGTCTCATAAGCCCATACAAATGTGTTTATTTAATTAACCATAAAAAATTGAATTTCCTACTCTAACCTCAAGCAATTTCCCCTTCATTTCACAAAACCTTGTAAAATCACATAAAATTGATGATTTGATTTAACTTTTCCTTATGATGAAAACGTAAGGGGAGGATTTTTTTGGAATTGCTATATTTTTAAAGGAAATTTAATTAATGATTGTGTAATATCCCCTTCTGGGATATTATTTAAATATGCAACTGTAATTAACTCAAATCGACTCATAGATGGATTAGATCCTTTTAGTTCAACCTCAAATAACCCAATGTCAGCATTAATACAACCCAAATGGAATTGGAGTAAGCCAAGGTAGTGGGTTAGATGGGAGAACCAATTAGAAAACTAATCTTTTTCAGATCTAATTTTATAACAGCAGTTAATTAATTAAAATTGCACCCAGAACAACTTAAACTTCAAAAATTAATAACTCCTTCAATACTTGATATTTTTGCATGAAATAAATTGCATAATAAACTAGAAACCAAGGCCTTTCCAATGCAATATATATATTAAACTAGATTTTCTAAGCAACAAAAGCCTTTCAAAACAATTCCCAAAATCTGAAATCCAGTCGCTAGGGTTAGAATAAATTGCATAAATTATTATCAACTCTTCCTAACCATCCAACACACCCAAAATAATTGTCCCACACTTGGAAAATTATGTCAATACAGATCAAATTATATATTTAGCTTATTCACCCTCAAAACATGCAAAAATATGACCCAATGCAAGTCACCATAGCTTAAAAGGAACGATAACCAGATCGCGCCCAAGCCAAGAACACCGATGCTAATCAAACATCATGATCAATAAGATGAAAGCAATTCTCCAGAATAACTTTACATAAACCTTTGCAAACAAATGAGCAGCAATATCATATATTATTATGGAACTCAATGAAATACAATGAGAATGGGCCTTGCTTATATAGGCAAGGAATAACAATCTAAGAACCAGTCAAGGTCGTAGATCAAGCCATAAATCATGGAAAGAACTAGTCATCAAAGAACTAGTCAAGTCCATAGATTTATGAGAGAACTAGACATCAAGGATCTAGTCAATACCATAGATCTAGGAAAGAACTAGTTAATACCATAGATCAAGGAAAGAACTATACCTAACAACTAGATAATATCCCTCCCTAATATCTAAATAAATAAAAATAAATATCCACACACATAAGTGGGTGAGGATAAATACAATAAAGGTAAATAAAGTACCTAGGTGAACATGAGCTAAGGTAAATACCTACTCTAACACCCCCCCCTCAAGTGAATCTAGGGGCCAAAATAGAAGTGGCATGTCCACAGTATGAGTCCCGACAACTAGGCCTGATGAGGTACTCATGTACAATATATCCATGAAGAAATCTTGAACCAAAAGAAGGAAAGAATCCTGCTAGAAGGAAAGAGAAAGAAGAAGAAGAAGGAAGATATTCTCACAAACACCCCCCAAGAACAACTTCTGAAACCCCAAGCATTCCACGCAACTCAAGGTAGCGAGGTGATGCAAAAGGCTTCATAAAGATGTCTGCAACCTGTTGCTGAGTTGGAATGTACTCCAAGAAAATAACTCCATCCTGAATGTGCTGACGAATGAAGTGGATGTGTATCTCAATATGCTTGGTCCACTGGTGCTCAACTGGGTTGCGAGAAATGTGAATTGCACTTTGGTTGTCACACCAAAGTACAGTCAGTGAATCCTGTGGGAATCTAAACTCTGTCAATAACTATCGAAGCCAAAGAATCTGCTGACTTGTTGTAACTGTTGCCCTATACTCTGCCTCTGAAGATGAAAGTGTAATAGCCTGTTGCTTTTTACACACCCAAGAAACTGGAGAATAACCAAGACAAAAAAGATAGCCATAAGTGGAACGCCTATCATCAATAGAACCTGCCCAATCTGAATCTGTATACCCAACCAACTGAGTAGAACCCCTAGTGTAGTGTAGGCCAAAGTGGGAAGTGCCCTGCAAATAGCGTAAAATCCTTTTAGCAGCCTTTCAATGACTACTATGAGGAGAATGTGCAAACTGAGATACAATCCCTACTGCAAATGAAATATCAGGGTGAGTATGGGTCAAGTACATGAGACTCCCAACCAACTGCCTATACAATGTAGGATCACAAAGTGGTGTGGTACATGTGGAAGTAAGAGTAACCCAGACTGAAAAGGAGATGGACTTGGCTTGCAATCAGCCATATCAAAGCACCTAAGAAGATCATGGGTGTAATTTTGCTGACTCAAATGAATCCCTGAATCTGTCTGAGAAATATGCAAACCAAGGAAATAATGCAATAACCCAAGATCTGTCATGTCAAACTGTGTAGAAAGAGCCCTTTGAATACTCTGAATGTGGGAAGAAGAGTTGCCAGTAAGTAACAAATCATCAACATACAAGACAAGTATCACAATATCCTCACCAACATGCTGGAGATACACTGTATGATCAGAGTGACAACAAACAAAACTAGTAGATAGAAGAAAAGAATCCATCTTCTCATACCAAGCCCGAGGGGCTTGTTTGAGACCATAGAGAGACCTTCGGAGCCTACAAACAAGAGAAGAATCCTGAACAAATCTAGCTGGCTGCTCCATGTATATTTCCTCTTGTAGATCTCCATGTAAGAAGGCACTCTTCACGTCCATCTGGTATACGGGCCACCCCTGTGATGCAGTAATAGCAAGTACAAGGCGTACAAAATCCATCTTGGCAATGGGTGCAAAAGTCTTAGAGTAATCAATACCTTCAACTTGTGAAAAACCCTTTGCAACAAGACGAGCCTTATACTTGTCAATGGACCCATCAGCTGCATATTTGGTTCGGTATACCCACTTACACCTAACCATCTTTCTTCCTTTAGGAAGAGATACCAAATCCCAAGTATGATTCTTCATCAAAGAATAATACTCAGCTTCATCACATCATCCCACTCTTGTATCCCATGAGCCTTTGAAAAAGACTGTGGATCCTCATAAACTACCTGACACAAAATTCCAGAACCAGTAGAATGTGTGTGATGATGCCTAGTGGGTGGAAGATCCTGTATGAAAGGTGTTGCCTCAGAAACTGTAGTACAAGCCCACTTAGGCATAGTGACAACATCAGTGGGAATAGGATCCTCAATGACATCTATAACCTCCTCATCAATCTCCTCAAAGAAAGGATCCTCAAGATGAGATGAAGAAGAAGAAGGCATGGAAGAAGATGAAGAATCATGAGGAGTGAAGTGCTCATCAAACTGAACATGTGTTCGAAAAATAACATCATGTGTATCAGGATCTAAAATTTGATAAGCTCTCATGTCCTCACAATACCCTACAAAGATCAAGGGTTTACTCTTCTTATCCAAAGCTTTCCTTTTCTTCTTTGGCACAAAGGCCCAAGCATGGCTCCAAAGACTCGAAAAAATGAGACATCTAGCTTAGTGTTGGACCAAGCTTCCTCTGGAGTCAAATGCTCAAGTGCTCTGTGTGGTGTGTGATTCTGAATGTAGTTAGCACAATTAACTGCTTCTGCCCAATAGATAGGAGGTATATCTCTAGAATGCATCATACAGTTAGCCATTTCCTTCAAAGTTCTATTCTTTCATTCTGCTAAGCCATTCTGTTGTGGAGTATGAGGAACAAAATGTTGGTGAATAATGCCTTGAGTTGCCAAAAAGTCAGAAAACTCATTGTTGAAGTACTCCCCCCATTATCAATACGAAGGTTCTTTATGCAACTAAAAGATTGTTTCTCGACCAAAGCTTTGAAGACTTTGAAGTGTGAAAAAACATCACTTTTGTACTTGAGAAAATAAACCCAAGTACGCCTTGAGAAATTATCAATAAATGTAAGTGCATACTTAGCTCCATTGAAAGAGGGGGTAGGAAAAACCATCAAGTCACTATGCACAAGCTCAAGTGGTGAAGAAGCTCTCTTAGAAAAATTCTTAGGAAAAGGATCTTGGTGTTGTTTCCCTAATGCACAACCATGAAAAACTCCCTCAAGACAAGAAACTCTAGGAAGACCATCTACCATACCATGAGTGCTCAACTCCTTCAAATATCTGTAATTGAGATGTCCAAATATTTCATGCCAAAGCTTACTCTCTGAATCTACATGAGAAACCAATCATGTCCCTATAGAAGAAGTGTCATCAAAACCCTCAAAGTGATATAGTCTAGAACTATGATCAACAATACCCTGAGAAACAAGTGAATGAGGCTCCAACAAAGTTCGTACTTCTGCCCCATGTGGTGTAAAAGTCACTGTTTTTCCTTGACCAGAATGAAAAATTTGATATACAGAAAACAAATTTTTAGTGATGTTAGGAACATATAGTGCATCTTGGATACTGCCACCATCAAGTTGTATATCACCTTTTCCTTCAACAGAAAGAAAGGAAGAATCTCCAACCTCAATTTTGGAAGTAGAACTCAAACCTAGAGAAACAAAAGACTCCTTGGAAGAAGTCATGTGATGAGAAGCACCATAATCTATAACCCAACTGTCTGCAAGTGGTGACTGAGATCTCCCAACAACATTAAGTGTTTTTTCATGCTGATTAGAAGGAGGTGGAGTGGAGATAGAAATTTTTTGTGTTTCTTGAACTGCATCCTCTAAGGCTTGCATTCGCTTATAACACCTATGTTCTTCATGATTACATTACCCCCACAAAAAGAGCATGAAAGGCTAGACTTATTCTTGGATTTAGAAGACTCCTTGGGTTTTGAGTTGTTTTCTTTGGGTTTAGGAGTACTTTGAGATGGAGAAGGGGTGGATTTGGTTTTACTTTTTGGTTTTCCCTTGCCCTTAGGATTAGATGCAACTAATGCCTTTTGAGAGGTGGAAGACTCAAGGTGAGACAATTTGGATTCTTCCCTAGTAATTCTTTCACAAAATGTTTCTAAGTTAGGCATTTTGAATGTGTCACCTAAGGCATCCATGCTAGAGAAAAAGGTAGAAGAAAAAAATTTGGAATGGTCCTCTCAACTTGGATAGAATCAAGTAAACACACTCTTCATCTTTCTTATCTCTTCCACTCCCCTTCAACTGTGTCAACAAATGCTTGAACTTGGTAAGATAGTCTATAATTGTTGGAAAATCTTCAGGATTAAGAGAGGTGATCTCAATTTCAAGTTGCATGGCTCTCATATGATCCACCTTACCAAAATAAATCCTCCAATTTCTCCCATATTTTGAAAGGAGAGTCACACTTTTCCAAATGAAACAAAATACTGTCACTTACATAAGTTCCTATCAAACCCATACACTCATCAAATTTGCACTGGTACTGAAATTTCTCATATTCTCTAGTGAAAATTGGTTGTTCTGAAGAAGTTAAAGCCCATAATCCTTTCTGCTTAATTATTGTTTCCATTCTTGGTTTCCATGTGTGGTAATTATGTGTTGTTAATGGCTCAACATGATCTAATGCAGAAGTAGATGCCATCCTCAAAAAATCACCAAAAGAAATGCAAGAACCAAGAATGCAACAAGATCCCCAAACAATGCAACAAGAGCCCCCCCAGATTTTGGCACTTTATAATGAGTGCGTGTTACAATATGGCACTTTATAATTATAGTGTGATTCTCAAAATAAATATTTCCAATGGAAAGAGCACGAAAAAAAACACTTTTACAAAAAATGGCACTCAAAACCGAGTTACCGATCAAAAGTTACAAGCTTTTCAATATTATGCTCTGCTATTTATTTTAGTTGCCACTAAAACAAAATAAAATGCTCTTGTCTTCACCACACAAATAAAATGAAAGGGGGCTGGAGTTAAGCACCTACTAGTAGGAATCACAAGCTTTAAGCCCTCATATGACCATACCATATGACCAAGGGCTAAGAATTTCAATGGGTCCTCTGTTTTGCATAAAATTGCACGCACCAACAAAATACGAGCAAATCCCGAAATATGTGAATAAATTTACATAAACATTTGCAAACAAATGAGCAGCAATATCATATATTATTATGGAACTCAATGAAATACAATGAGAATGGGTCTTGCTTATATGGGCAAGGAATAATAATCTAAGAACCAGTCAAGGTCGTAGATTAAGCCATAAATCATGGAAAGAACTAATCATCAAAGAACTAGTCAAGTCCATAGATTTATGAGAGATCTAGGAAAGAACTAGTCAATACCATAGATCTAGGAAATAACTAGTTAATACCATAGATCAAGGAAAGAACTATACCTAACAACTAGATAATATCTCCTAATATCTAAATAAATAAAAAGAAATATCCACACACATAAGTGGGTGAGGATAAATACAATAAAGGTAAATAATGTACCTAGGTGAACATGAGCTAAGGTAAATACCTACTCTAACATAGCTGGAATAAATGCAACAGTGAACAACAGTAAATAAAACACCTCAAACCCTTCTAATATCACTTAAAGTTGAGCCACAACAAGCAGATTTAACCCAATCAATTAATGCACCAACATATAAGCCAAGTCGTCAATCTTAAAATGAACATATAATGCAATATTCACTCAAAAATAGCATAGAAGGCTTTCACACTCTCTCCAATAATAGTGGTGTTGAAGAACACCTCTATAATGTGATCACTTGGGCATACATCCCTCTTCAAGCATGAAGATATTTTAATAAAAATCTCAACATGCCCCCAAGGGGTCGCCATCATATTCTTATATAGCTTTTGCATTTCAAACTCCAAGTTTCCCTCCTCTTTTTTGGTGCAAATCTTTATGTGTGACAGATACTTTTAAAATAGATTTTATTCCTAAAAAGTCACATTCCAATTAAAAAAATAATTTCCCATTTTTAATATTTTAAATAAAAAAAAAGAGGAGAATTAATTATTTAATTTAAAAATAAAAAGAATAGTGAGATTTTTCAATTTTAATCCTTTAATCCATGGGAAAGGTGGATTTAATGTCTTCAATATTTTAATTTGATTAATGTCCCAAAAAGGGGACATTACAAATTGACAATATATATGATATAATTTTGTTAATAATTTTAAAATTAATTTTAATATAGGAATCCCATAAAATCTCTAGTAGAATGAAACATTTGGTTTTTGAAAAATCCCTTAAAATGTCTAAGAGAAATATTTCTTTCAAGAAGTTTCTTCAAAAAGATTTTTATATTTCTAAATGTAAAAAGAAAAGGGGAATGTTCATCGCATAAATCATGATCACAATTCATCCTTACACATTCATATAATGAAAGGCATTTATACACATTTGAAAGTTAAACATCTATTAATAAAATCAAAACAAAAATTAAATTAAATTAAAACAATACATAATTAAATTAAATCCATAAACTATAGAATGTATTTATTTAATTGATAATAAATTCAAGAATCAAATGATGTTTCTATTTCATTGATATAGAATTAAAGCAATAAATAATTAAATTAAAACTAGAAATTAGATGATGTTATTTCATTGATATTATTTAAAATCAATAAACAACTAAATTAAAACTAGAAATCAAATGATGCTTTTATTTCATATATATGCAATTAAAACTTGAACCTGTTAATCATTTTGATATTTAACTAATGTTTTCACTCATTAGTAAAGACAGTCATACTTAAATATTGATTTTTTTACATCTAAAATAACAAAAAGTCTAAACACCTTGCAAATCCTAGTATTGCCTAAAATACTTAAATTGCAAGGGCTAATACAATTCTTGTTAATACAAATCTTGTTATCATGAGATGTAATCGTAAATAGCTACATATTTGACCAAAAAATGATTTAAGTGCTAATAAAGGGAGTTAATTCATTTACTTAATTTAATTCTATATCAGGGTTACCTTTAACCCTAGGTCATATATAGGGATATGGATAGCAAACATTTCTCTATAATTTTAATGTTCTTTGGTGTTATATTATTGTTGACATTCATATTTATCCAAATAATTTCATTATAAGTGGTATAGAGCTTCAATCTATCCAAGGTTGGGTCAAAACCCTAATTTTAAAGATTCAACTATATCTTCAAAACAATGGAGATTTTTTTTGAAATTTTTAACTGAAGTTGTAAAATCAGTCTAGTAAGTTGCTCTCCAAATTTAATGATATGTGGACTTATTTTTTGCAAGTTATAAATACTATTGTTTTTCATAAATTTGCTCCATAGGATTCTATTTTTGGAATTTTTCTAAGTTTCTTATATTTTCAAAAATATCTCCCAAAATTAGCTAGGTCTTGTTCTTGGTGTTTCTCTTTGTTCAACCAATAAATATAAGAAACCTCAAAACCTAAATTCATATTTAATCCTTGTACCAAGACCCAAACCATACATCATGATAGAGAGATCAAATAAAGGCCAGGGGAAGGGTCTGTTGGAAGCACAATGGACTGAGAGTGGGGATGAAGCATTCCTTCAAAACCTTTAACCAATTCAAATTAACTTGCTTAAATCATATACCATTCAACCATTAATATTTGCACAACAACATACAACATTCATTCAAATAATCATAACCATGAGAGTGAACACCATAACACAATATATAAGTGAGAAACCCTCAAGGGGAAGAAAACCCACTGAAACTTTTAATTATATTACTCAAACCAAAATACTTGCATGAATATGACTCGTCACACAAGAGTTTTTTAGTGAGGCACCAACCCCACAAGGAACACTAACCCCTAGAAACCCTTGTTTATATTACTCACTATAAAAGGACTCTATGTGAATATGACTCATCACATAAGTTTTTAATAAGAAGACCACTGAAGAAATTTTGTCAACACACACAACTGATAGTGATCAAATATTCAACTCCAAAATATTTCAAACCCTCTTCAAACACACCTTCCTCTAACTTGCTCAATCTTGGATTTTCATGACCTGATTTGATCACAAAACCTTGCACACAAGCTCTTTAACACTACTCATAATTTTGCACACACTCTTGGCTTTGATTTGATTCCTTAGAATCACTTACACTCTCTCAATCAACTCGCACTTTTCCCTCCTAATTGACTTGATCAAATTTGAACCAAAACAAGCACTTTATATGCTTCTCAACTCAAAAACATAACATAAGTCGGTCCTAACCAAAGGTCTCAACCATTATAACTTAAAAACATAACACCACACTCATAAAATTGATAAAATGGACCCATGTAGGTCGCTCATGCACCGAGACAACCAAACAAGCCCAAAATAGGCTCAAAACAACATCACCTGACTCATTAAGGACCTCTAAACATGTTGCCATGATTATTCAAGCCTCAAAAAGCTTCACACGTGTAAAATACATCATAAAAACATCATCTATGCTTGCACATTACTTTGAACCAATCATTTCTTCATAACAATACCAAGTAGGACCATTTCCTACTCAAAGCAGTTGTTCCCAGGAACCATTTTTCACCTATGGAGCTCAAGATCACACAATAACACCTCAAATATGCCATGTAAAAACTCATTGGAAATCCACTAACCTATAGAACACATACATGTTTGATAGACCTCATGAAACATCCAACCATGCAAACTATGCCTCTTTTCCTCTTCACCAAACTAAACTATCCACAAAAATCATTTTTGGAAACTCAACTGGTGTGTTCACCCTTTCTGTCACTTTCAAGAGCTCTAAATGCCTTTATTAGGAAAAAAATTCATCCCTCTTCACTCTCCAATAGATAGAAAGCATCATTTAATCCAAAACATGAGTCTTCTACATCCATCTTCTAGTCAAAGCAATCCTATCCTAAATCAATCAAAACTAGGTCTTCACAAATTGAGCTAGTTCACCTATCAAAACACCTCATCAAGATACAAACCATATATCATTTTAAATTTCTCTTGAATCTAATTTCCATAACATCTTACATTTCCTTCCAACTTTAAGTGGAAGGCCTTCAACCATTTCAATCTCTGCATCTGCTTAAAACTATCTTTTTAGACCCAAAAACCAGTCTTCAAAGATAGGGTACACTTTGTCCCTCTAGAGGCACAACCATGATTTGAAACCATCATGGAAATATATTAAAAACCCCAAGCTTCAATCAATGGTGATTTATTCAATGCCTTCAATGGACAATTTTTCCACAAACTGAAAATCTTCAGAAGCTTTCCTATTTGAGTGGGGCCCACATACTGTCACAATCTCTACCATACCTTTTTGGAAATATGGAGGAGTCCTCTAAAACCTCTAATCATCCCATTATCAAAACCAATCCATTCTAGCTTAGTACAATAATTTTTCCTCCAAGTCACTTTTGAGCTAGGGTTTAATTGAGGTTTTAAACCACTTTAGCTTCTTTAACAATTGTTCATAAAAACTAGACGATCAAATGACCTCATTATTTTTTCAAAATAATCTTAGCTAAATGGAAAAAATCCATCCAAAACCTTTGGGTCCCATGAAAAATCACATAATTTATAATGAGCATTTGAAGTTCACAATTTGAGATGGATTTGCCTTCTTCTCAACCTTGTTTTAGTCTAAACCTCATAACTTGCAAAATTATCATCATGGAAATTTGAAATTTTTCCCACAACACCATTATAGACCCTAAAAACATCTCCAATTCTCATCAAGTTATCATAAATATCTCTACATCTCCATGACCAATCTCAGTTGCATGACTAGACCTTAGGGTTTTGCATGATTTAATCCAAAACTGAGTAGAACATCATACCTCATCATGAAACCTCTCTAAAAGGCCCTAACAACCTTGAGACATCATGTATCACTCACCTACATGTTTCCATGAGCTCACATGGCTCTATACCTCACTCTCATGCTCCATTTGGCCTCCAAGCACCTAGACTAGGTCTAGATGAGCACCTATAACTAAGTCTTATACCTATACTTGCACTATGAGACTCATGTTAGTGTTTAAAAACTCTCCCATCATGTTCTCCATGCCTTTACCATGCTCCTCAAGTCACCAAGAAACTCAAATCATCATGTTTAGTCACCTAGGCTAGTTAGGTCACCTAATTGGGCTTGCAAGACCAAGCCATTCTTACCTTGTCCACTCTATGTAACCATCAACAAATATGAATGTCCATATCATCATCACTCCAATCCTCTACTAGTACTCCTCCATAATCCTATTTATCATTAATGAGCTTTTACATCAATGACAACACCTAAAATCACACATGTCCAACAATCTCCCCCTTTGTCATTAATGGAAAACCACCTAGTCTTCTCCCCCTTTTTACATTAATGACAAAGCATAACTGAGTACATTGGTATTCATCTTATTTCAAATCTTTTGGATTCATTCTTGAGTGAAAACATCACCAAAGTCATCCTATTAGCATACATAACCTATTTTACCTTACAAAACTTTGTTTTTGACCTCTTCTTCATATACTGGAAAGCATTGTAACAGTACCTAGGACAGATGTATACAAAACACTCACTACATGCCAAAAATCATATCTGGTCTTGAACTATCATTTCTTACACTCTATTCAAATGATTCATCTCAGCTAGAGCACCATCAAAAATCTTATCTCAACCATACACTTGTTGCATACAACACTATTAGGGCTGAGATCCCTAAACAACTCCTTCAGTGCATCTTGAGACCAACTCCGTGATGTAGAAGTCCATATTCATCATGTACCCAACTCCTTATAACTCCCCCTAGAATCACACTATTCATCTCTAACTAGAAATTCAAAGCGTTGAGCTCTTACCTTGCTTCCATGCCATGTAGATGGCTCAACTTCATTGCATCTATCCTGAATTAACACTTCAGTGAATTTTACCTTCTTTGTAAGCTATAGTGACTGACTTGGTCATATTATTTTATTTTCTTGCTAATACACCTGCCATCATGATTATATCTACCTTTCTAACCTTATACCTTGCCTTACTAAGCCTTCTTTAGCAGTTAGAGCACCTAGATCAAGATCATAAATGACTCCCCCTGCCTTTAGAGGTTTTGGCAGTCCTGTAGCACACCATTGTAGTCTATAACCATGGTATAGTGCATTCTAGAACACTTGACTAGATCTCATTTGAATAAAAACCTGTACAAACACTCATTACTCTACCATTCTTGCCTTCTTGTCACCTTATTCATTTCATTGAGTGTCAAACCTTGCTCCCCCTACTCTAATGGGTCTTCACAAACCTGTGATCCACTCTTATAGTGCCAATATGCCTACTGAGCTCTTGTTATGATGCAAATGTCCCCTCTACACAGATCATGCATTTCTAGCACTCTTAAGCACATTATACACCTAAATGGATGTCAAGACAATCTCCCATTCCTACCTTGATGGTCCATCTCAGACACTATTAGCACACCATTCATTGGTGCTCAATAATCACCTATCAGAACCTTGACATGATACACTTATCCATTTAAGGTGCAAAATATCACAAACTTATTGTTTAATATCCCCTCAACACACCTTATTGACACTTCACATACCTTGTACACTTCTCATTTTAACCCTTCAAGAGGACTTTTACTCTACTTGTAGCATGTTTTTCATAGCTTCTTTAGACTTTAAACATTTATCATACCAAATCTCAATAAGTTTACCATTACTTGAGTCATGTTTTGACACATTATCACTGAAAAAACTGTATTCTCGTCTCAAGTGTGATAGACTACTCAAACTCATTCTCATTCACATATTATCATGAAAAACATCATAAGCATGTCTCAGAAATAGATCAACTAGTCATAGACTATGTCAAACCTGTAACAACCTATTTCACTACTTTGTGACTAATAATAACTTCTCAAACAATCATACATGCCCTTATGACACCTTCTATCTCTTTTAACAAGTCTTAAGTTTTTAATTTAGGTCAAGGAGACATTACAAACCATCTTATCATTACATCCTTGATTGAGGCAAACTACAAGCTTTCAAGCAGCCATACACATGTAGACAAACTTGATTGACAACTGAGAACCTTGACCTTGATCCATGCAGACCTAAACAGATCTCCACACTTCTTCATGTAGACTTTATGATGCAAAAGTACACTTAACACTTTCTCAAACTTTTCTCAAAGATTAACAACTCATCATAGACCATATCAATTAGCTCACATGCCTAGGGAGCATTAAACCACTTCACTCAGATGGTCTGATCAAGTCATCATACAAATGAATGGCTTATTCTTCATAAGTTTGTCTCCTAATCCAATCTCTGAAACATGTTGAAGAGCTTAAATAATATGAAGATCATTCCTTTACTCCACGATCTTACTGCTACAGTGTCATTCTTCATCTTACAAATCCCTTCAAGCCACAACATGAGCCCTTAACAAGCTCTGACCTTGCAAACCATTATTTTGATGAATCTATACACTTGGAGTTGTCATCATGCCTAATCATACCACTTTGAATTCTTAATGATTTTCTTATACCTATCTGAGACACTACAATAGAACCTCCAATCAACCAATCATAGGCAGGAAAGTATGATTAACAACCAAAGAACCTTATTCATACAAACTTTCTCAGGCCTACCAATGCCTAACATACCTGCATACAACCTTCCATGGTTCTTGAACACTCTTGAGTATTCTTCAAACTTGACTCGAAGAAGAAAAGAACCACCTTATAAGACACATTTCAATCTATTGATCATGTCATGAAGATCCTTCAAAAAAATGATCATCTTTCAATGGATCTTATCCTCAACACTGTAAGAGACTTATGGAATCCAGGCATACCAAACTTTAACATGATGAACACCTAAATAGTTGTACCAAGACATGACCTCGATATTCCTTTGGAAAACCCCACCTTGGTAACATAATATACATACTTTTACATAGTAAGAACATGCTTAAACCATTTACAACCATGACAAACTCTTTGATTGACTTCTAATAACACAACTTGAATCATTCCTCAAGATAGGGCACCATAGACCTTTTGATGACTTCATACTTCAAATTAAAACCTTGTGAAATATTTAATACTCAAATGCATATCATAGACATGTTTAAGATGCACTTATGGACAAATATACTTTCAATCCTGAGACATCATACTTGCAAACTTTAATGCCTTCACCATCATTATAAACTTATTAGGGATTATTAATAATAGCATACACTCAAAATTAGACATATGAACTCTGATCCTTCAATATCAATCGTAGCATTGGAATCTACTTTCTAAAATACATTTTTGAAATGACAAGATTAGCTATCTTACACTCAAAAATTCAATGACTTTTTACTTTTAAGGAAAATAATAACCGATAAGATTATAGTTAGTAGGACCATCAATTTGGATAGACCAAACATGATATATAATTTTTGCTTATGGTGAAAGTTATATGCCACTATCTAATGGATTTATTCTTGTAAGAAATCATTACAACCTTATGATTTTTTCCTTGAAAGTGGTATGATAAACTATTACAGGAAATTAGATCACTATCTTTATGCCATAACTTCAACAAGACAAATACTTGAAATCAAATACATTTATTTTATGAACAATATTTCACCATAGCTTGGGACTCAAAGTTTCATCACATTCATAATAAGTGAATCAAATTTTGCAGTCTTATTGACATAAAGACACAGGAAAAAGTGTCTTACTAAGACCATAAACATTAGAAAACAATTATAACAATAGATATTTTTTACATACCTTAAAACATATTTCAATACAAAGATGATAGGCTCCCATACGCAATGGTACCTTTTATGACATCTTGCACACCTAGTTGGCATGGTCTCAAGTCAAGGGAAGACTAAATTTCATGTTTTGCTGATACATAATGTCAAAATTCATCATTCGAATGTACTTAACTTGTCCCCCATTTACTTACCCCTAAGTATCATCTACTTGGTACATACCTTCTAGAGATCAAAACATGACTTTAAAAGGATTCAACCATCAATACTCCATATCAAAACAAACAAACTCAAAGACATGATTGTACATCCTTAGAAAGACTTATTGACTGTAATCACACACTTTCATTATTTGAACAATCACAAACAACCACGTAGAGTACAAAACATACCTTTATTTTAATGACATACCTTGAATACATCACAAACCTCCTATAACTAACATACTTCAACCAATTAGCTCCCCCTTCTCGTAATGCTTATGTATGGATCATTATGTCTCTAAGAATCCTAGTAGAGACATATCTTCATGATAGATCTAGAAGAAATACTTAAAGAGGTCCCAAGCCCTCTTAGACACTTGAAATTCACTTCCATCCACTTGATCTTCTATTTTTACCCTGATTAACTCCTTGATTTGCATTCATATTAGCCCTTGGTGGAACATTATTGTTCACTTTTGGCTCCCAAGACCATTTTACCTTATTTCTTGCATCCTAGGACCTTGGAATCTCTTGAATTTCCTTATAACCATAATGACATTATCTATCAACATGAACCAAATTCATTAATTGAAACATACAATTGACTTCTTACCTCTAGCTTATCCTTCATTACTCCAATTCTGACTTGAAGGTTCATGTAGACAATATCTAGTAGTATGACCTTTCTCATGATAATTGTAGCACACCACATTCTTTTTTTCTCATTTCTATTATCCCTCCATGGGTGATCATCCTTGAAAAACCTCCTACACTCCTTAGCCCTATGTCCAAAACCATTACAAGTGAAACAATAACCATTAAATGACCTTTCATACCTTAAAGCACTTAGGTTGCCTAATTGACTTTGTCTTCACATTGTCTTTGGTGGAGTTTTCCTTCTTTCCTTCCTTAGTACTTGGTCTTCAACTGTCCTTGCTTGGAACACTATCTTCTTGCATCATCTCTTTCCTTTGAAGTCATCTTTGAAATCAAACTTGCTCTTATCTCTGTAGATTTCTGATTGCTCAAGAAGATCATCAAGATCTTCGGAGTTTTTCTCAAACTTCTGAAATAATTTAGCCTTGTTAATAGCATCAGATAACTCTCCTTTAAGAAGAATCACTTCTTCTTCAAATTTGGATTTACAAGCTTATATGTCATGGTGCTCATTTGCATCTCTAGCCTTTTCATTGTCTCATCAATCTTCTCTGTCACAACCCAATGTTTCTCCTCAAGGTCATGAATCTTTTTTTCATATTCTTTGACTTGAGATCTCAGCTTCTTACATTTTCTTAGCATGATTCAACTCAGATTGAACACATACCAATTTGGTCTCATAGACACACTTCTTCTTCTTCATTCTCAGATTGCATGTTATCACCAAATAGAGTGGAACTTTCACTCATAGACCTCATGGCATATTTTGGTCATGAATAAAACCTCATCAGCAACCTCTTCATGCTCTAGATTCTGATTCAAAATCAAATCCTCCATCATCAATTTTGCTTCCTAGGATGAATAGCATTCTTCTTTTGAATATAGACTCTTCTTGGAACTTTTTCTTGTTGTCAAACCTCTTGAACTTCTTTTTACCTTTATCAGACTTTTTTTATCCTTCTTGTCATGTTATTTCATCATTTTCTTCATCCTCATCTTTATGTGCTTATGAGGGAATTTTTTGCAAAATGGCCTACTTACCACAATTGAAACATTTAAAAGGAGCTTCCCTTTATACTTACCAGATCCAACCTTCAATCTTCTAAAAATCATGGCAAACAACTTCTTCATCATAAATCTCATGAGCATCATCATCATCCTTAGTCTTCTTGCCTTTTGTCTTCTTTTCAGATCTTGAAATTTATCTCCTTCTTGATCTGGTTTATCACCTTGAGTTCTCATCTCATAAGCAGTCAAGGTTCCATGCAAATCATCCATTGTCAAGAGATTCAAATCCTTGGCTTCTTCAATAGCAAACACTTTTGACTCAAATTAGGAGTAAGAGACCTCAATACCTTTTGTACCACAACCTCTTCCTTTACTTCTTCACCTAGACCTTTCATGGTGTTGAAACTTTGTCAACTCTAAGCAAGTATGCAACAATAGGCTCATCATCACTCATTTTCAACCCTTCAAACTGATTTCTGAAGGTTTGAAGCTTAGCTATCCTTACCTTGGAATCTCCCTCATGCATGACCTATGAAGTTTCTTCCACATAATTTTTGTTGATTTGCAATGCATCACCTTCACAAGTTTAGGTTCATCTAGTCCACACATGATTGCATTCATAGCCCTTGAATTGTCACTACACAACTTCTTATCTGCAGTACTTGTTGGGGAGTTACAGGAGCATTATATAACCATCCACCATTGATTGCCAAATATCAAACCCTAATGACATGATGTGATTCCTCGTCCTTAGACTCCAAAAATCATAGTTAACTCCATTAAACAATGGTGCCTTACTAGAAGAAGAGCCACTCTGTTGACTCATCATTTTTGTGCTTCAAGGATCTCCTTTCAAGTGATCAAACTTCTCCAAAAGGACATGCTCTGATACCAATTATTTGGAAGCACAATGGACTGAGAGGGGGGGTGAATCAGTCCTTAAAAACCTTTAAACAATTCAAATTAACTTTTTAACACCATATAACATTCAACATGCATTAATGTGATGCACAACAACATATAACATTCATTCAAATAATCATAACCATGAGAGTGAACACCATAACATAAGATATAAGTGGGAAACCCTCAAGGGGAAGAAAACCTCACTAAAACTTTTGATTATATTACTCAAACCAAAATACTTGTATGAATATGACTCATCACACAAGATTTGTTTAGTGAGGCACCAACCCCACAAGGAGCACCAACCCCTAGAAAATCTTGTTCATATTACTCCAACAAAGGACTCATGTGAATATGACTCATCACACATGTTTTAAATAAGAACTTTACCACTTGATGAAATGTTGCCAACACACATAGCTGATAGTGATCAAATATTCAGCTCCAAACTCCTTTAAACCCTCTTCAAACACATCCTTCCACTCGCTCTAACTTGACTCAAATCTTGGAATTTGACCTAATTTGATACAAACCTCTTGCACACAAGCTCTCTAACACTCATTATAATTTTTCACACACTCTCAGCTCTAATTTGATCCCTTTTAACCTCTTACATTCTCTCAACCTAGACTCGCACTTTTCCCTCTTTCAACTAGTTCAAATTTGAACCAAAACAGCACTTTATATGCTTCTCAACTCAAAAACATAACATAGGTCGGTCCAAACCAAATAGCATCAACCATTAAAACTTAAAAATATAACACGTTACTCATAAAAATTCATAAAATGGACCCATGTAGGTCAGCCATGTACCAAGACAACTAAACAAGCCCAAAATGAGGCTTAAAACCCCATCACCAAGCTCATCAAAGACCTCCAAACACATCACCATGATTTTTCAAGCCTCCAAAGGCCTCACACATGTCAAATAAATCATAAAACATCATCCATGCTCACCATTAATTTGCACCAATCATTTTCTTCATAACTCTATCAAGTAGGACCATTTCCTACTCAAAACAATTGCTTTATAGGAACCAATCTTCACCTACCAGTTCAAGCATCACAATAAAACACCTCAACTATGTCATGTAACCACTCATTGAAAATCCACTGACCTTTGGAACACATCCATGCTTTCTAGACCTCATGAAACATCCAACAATGCAAACCACACCTCTTTTCCTCTTCACCAAACTGAACTTCCCAGAAAGTAGTTTTGGAAACTCAACTGGTTTGCACCCATATTGTCACTTTCAAGACCTCTAAATGCCTTCACTAGGGACAAAATTCATCCCTCTTCACTCTCCAATAGATATTAAGCATCAACTAATCTAAAACATGAGTCTTCTACATCCATTTTCTAGTCAAAGCAATCTTGTCCTGAAATCAGTCAAACTAGGTCTTCACAAACTGAGTTGGTTCACCTATCAAAACACCTCATCAAGAGACAAACCATATATCATTGGAAAGGTATCTGAATATACTTTCCATAACATCTTACATTTCCTTCCAACTCCAAGTGGAAAGGCCTTCAACAAGGTCAATCTCTACAACTGCTCAAAACTACCTTTTTAACCCCAAAAACTAGTCTTCAAAGATAGGGCACACTTTCCCTCTAGGACTTCAACCATGACCTAAAACCATCATGAACATATAATACAACTCCCAAGCTTCAATCAATGGTGATTTAGTCCATACCTTCAATGGACAACTTTTCCACAAACTGAAAATCTTCAAAAACTTACCTTGTTTGAGTGGGGCCCACATACTGTCACAAGCTCTATCATACCTTTCTAGAAATATGGAGGAGTCCTCTACAACCTCCAATAATCACATTATTCCAAGCCAATCCATTATGCTGTCCAGTACCAATCAATTTCCTCCATCGCTCACTTTTGAGCTAGGGTTTCAACTAGGGTCATAAACCAGTAGTTTACCTTCTTAATGATTGTTCATTAAAATATTACGATAAAATGACTCTCATTATTTTTTGTAAAATCACTCTTAATGCTCAATGGAAAAACATCCCCCAAAACCACAAGGTCCCATGCAAAGTACACAATTCATAATGAGCATCATGAAGTTGTCTATCGAGCTGAAAACACACTTTCTTGGACCATGTTTTTTCCTAAAACTTCATAACTTGCAAATTTCTCTTCATAACATCTTGAAAATTTGTCCACAACATCATGACACGCCCTTCTAACATCTTCAATGCTCACCAATTCATAAACAGCTCAACTTCATGTTGCATCTCATTTGCATGACTAGGCCTTAGGGTTTTGCATAGTTTAGGCCATAACAAACTATGCCTCAAACACTACAGCCAAGCATAAAACTCTTCTAAATGCATCTACATGATGAAAATGACTTGACATACCTCAATGAGTGATCTTAAGAGCTCATACATGCTTGCAAGTGATTATCATGTCTTATTAGATCTCCAATCACTAGGATTAGACCTAGCTTAGACCTAGACCAGAATAGACAAACCCCCTGACTCTGCTTCCAAGCTCTTCAAAAGGACCTAAAACCACTTAAGACAACATGTCTCACACACTCTACATGCCTTCCATGAGCTCACATGGCTCTCAAACTAATCTCTCGTAGTCCATTTGGCCTCCAAGCACCTAGACTATGTCTAGATGAGCACCTTGCAATTGGGTCTTCACACATGTACTTGCACTCTGAAGACTCATGTGAGTGCCTCAACACATTCTACTATCATACTGTCAATGCCTCTAGCATGCTCCTCAAGTCACCAAGCAACTCAAACCGTCATGCACCATCACATCACATAGGCTAGCTAGGTCATCTGAATAGGCTTGCTAGGCCAAGTCAATTCTCACTGACTCCACTCCTTGTCAATCATGAACCAACATGATTGATCATTTCAACATCATGTTAAACATCTCCTAGCACTCCTCCATCAACCTCTTTGTCATTAATGAGCTTTTACATCAATGAAAACACCTAAACTCACACATGTCAACAGGGTCAAGTCACTCTAGGAATGACTTCAAATAAGGAAAATATGGATTTTAAATCCTCATCTTCTGGGGTATTGTAAATGGTCAAAAAACTTCTAGAAAAGGTGAATAACATGGTGAATACGTATGACCTAAACATTGTGCATGCCCAATTTGGTAATCAATTAAACTTTATAAAGGAGGAAACGAGGATATATTTTGACAATGGATTAAACATAGTGAAGGGTGAAATAAAGATGGAGATTGAATCAATTAGGAAGGAGGAAATGAACACTCTTTCAAGCATGAAGGTTGTCATGTGTTCTCATTCAAGTCACATGGGTTCCTCAAGCATTTTTCAACTATATCCAAATCACACCAACCAAGGAGGATCCTACACATAACCTACAGGATCCTTTATACTTTGGCATAACATTATTGCAAAAGTGGAAATGTACAAGTTCAATGGGAATGATATGATCACCTAGATCAGCCATATGGAGAATTTTTTGATCTACGTCAAGTTCCAAGTGGGCATAAGGTGGTAAGTGTATCCTTGTATCTGGAACTAGAAAAATTCAATTGGTATTGTTTGTTGTGTACTCAAAGTAAGAAGAAGGATCTTAATATCACATGTCTAGTTTTTTACAGAGGTGCTAAAAATTCGCTATATTCGTAGTGTGGCCAAGAACTAATTTATATAATTGGAAAAGTTGTGGTAAATAGGGTTAGTAAAGGATTATATTTAGTAGTTCCAGAGCTTGTTATTGTGGGTAAATACAATTACACATGAAAATTGGAATGAGTTATTCTTGGGTTCTCTCAAGGATCACATCAAACCTAAGGTATGAATGTTTTATCCACTCACTATTCTTGAATCTATTATTATGACACCTAGGGTAGAGGAAAAATTCCTTTCCATGAAGAGGAATAACTTCACTGCCATTAGAGACAATAGCACCTCAATACCATCATTCCCTCAACCTACCCAATTGATTCCACGACAAATTGAATAGAAACAAGTAAAGTGGTTATGTTATAGTTGTGATAGTAAATGGAGTAAAGTACATAAATGTGATGAGAAAAATATATTTTACATTGAGGGACTGAATGATGAAGATGAAGATTTTGGTGAAGAGGAAGAGATTTTTAAGATCTTGATTGAGGAATATCAACCAACTATATCTTGTCATGTAATTTTTGGCATTAGTACCCCACAAACCCTTAAGGTAGTTGGACTCATGAAGAAATAAAGGGTGACATATTGATTAAATCTGGAAGTACTCACAACTTCATCAATCATAAGTTGGCTTTTCACTTAAATTGCTTTGTTATTATATCCCCAAAGTTTCACGTTATGGTGGTAAATGGTGGTACAATTAGTTGTTCAAGAAAATGTCATAATATTAAGCTATCCATGGGATATTACCTGCTTGAAGCTGCCATGCATTTCATTTCAATGGGGGGTGTAAACATTTTTTTAGGGGTACAATGATTTAATACATTGGGAACCATTGAGATGAAAGGATTTATTCATGTGGTTTCATTCTTAAGGGAGGACTTTTAAGTTGTGATGGATGCAAGAAATAGCTCCATAGTTAGTAAGTTCTCATCAAATGTAGAAGCTACTTAAGAAGAGTGTTGATGGGTTTGCGGTACAACTATTTTCACTAAAAACTCAACCATCAAAAGGAATTATAACATCATATCCACAAGAAATTATTAATAAGCCCTCAATTGTTATTGAGGATATGCCAAAAGGGTTATATCCCAAAAGATATCATGATCGTGTTATTCAACTAGTACCAGAAAGCAAGGTATAGGAGATGTTGGAACCAGGTATTATTCACCATAGTCACAATGCTTACTCTTCTCCAATGGTGATGGTAATAAAGAAGGATGAAGGTTGGCGCAAGTGTCCAGACTACGAGGAGGTCAAAAAATACACACCAAAAGATAAGTATCATATTCATGTAATTGAAGATTTATTAGATGAATAACATGGTGTTGTTTATTTTATAAAATTAGATATTTGATTGGGTTACCATAAAATTAGAATTTTTGATGAAGATATTCATAAAACAACATTTAGGAAACATGAGGGCCACTATGAATTTCTAATGATTCCTTTTGGCCTTAAAAATGCGCCATATACTTTCCAAAGTTTGATGAATTCAATATTTCATTTATTTTGAGGAAGTTTGTCTTGGTATTCTTCAATGATAGATTAATCTATAGTAAGACTTGGGAGTAACATTTACATCATGTTAACAAGGTATTAGACACTCTTAAACAACAACACTTGTATGTTAAGCCATCCAAGTGTGTTTTGGGGTAAGGGAGGTACAATACTTAGGTCACATCGTGTCTCATGAAGGTGTAAAAGTGAATCTTCGTAGATCCAAGCCATGATGGATTGGAAAATTCCTAAAAACCTCAAAAACCTCAGGGGATTATTAGGGCTTATGGGTTATTATCATCAATTTGTAAAGAGTTATGGTAGAGTTGCAACACCACTCACAACATTATTGAATAAAGACTCTTTTCATTGGAATGGGGAAGTAACTCAGACATTTGAATCATTAAAGAAAGATATGTGTAACACTCTAGTTCTAGCTACCCTAGATTTCTCCAAAACCTTCATTTTTGAATGTGATGCTTTAGGGTGTGGCATAAGTGCACTACTTATGCAAGAGGGCCTCTCCATTGCATTTGAGAGTCGTCAACTCAAAGGTAAGAACCTATTAAGACCAAATTATGAGAGGGAAATGGTGGCTATTTTTCATGCACTCAAACAATGGAGACCATATCTCATGGGTTGTCACTTCAAGGTAAAGACATATCATGACAACTTGAAATTCTTCTTAGAGAAAATACTATCATCTGAAGAACAACAAAAGTGGGTCACTAAGATATCAAGATATGACTTCGAGATTATTTACAAAAAAGGAAACTAAAATGTGGTAGTTTATGCACTATTTAGGAGAGATGAGTCCACAAAATCCTTATTATATGCCATGTCCATATTACAAGAAAATTGGGTAGATCAAGCAAGATCAAAATGGAAAAATGATATAGAGACCAACAATCTAATTCAAAATCTCCAATAGGATATGAGAATTTCAAAAAAAATTGTATCGAAGGGGGATGCATTATGGTACAAGGATTAATTGTACTTATGCAAAAACTCTACCCTTAAAAGTTAGTTTTTTCTCAGAGCTCCATGTTTCTCTAGTAGGTGGCCATTCTGGATTCCTAAAAAACTTATCATAAAATTAAGCAAGATTTATTTTGTGAAGGGTCAAAAGGAGATGTCTAGAAATCTATTGCATAATTCTTGGTATGTCGGTGTACCAAGGGTGAAACTATTATGTCTTTGGGACTTTCGCAACCTCTATCTATTCCTAGTGATCGAAAGGCAGAGGTTTCTATGGATTTCATCACAAGATTTCCAAAATCTGAAGGGAAAGTGTAATTATGGTGATTGTGGATAGACTCACCAAGTATGTTCACTTTTTTTCCTTGTCACATTCATTTACAACGAGTACAATTGTCATATCTTTTATGGATTTAGTTCAAAAGCTACATGGAGCACCCAAGATTATAGTTAGTGATCAAGGTCCTATATTTACTAATAATTTTTTGACTAATTTATTCTCATGTTTGGATACTCAATTAGTTCATATTTCTTCATAGTATATCCCCTATCAGATGGACAAACTAAGGTAGTCAACAAATGTTTGAAGAAGTATCTAAGATGTTTTATTTCAGATAACTAGGAGAGATGAGTTAAGTGGCTTCCACTTATAGAATGGTGGTGTAACACTTCATTTAATACTTCATCCAAAATTTCCCCATTCTTGGCATTATACAATTACTATCCACCATCCCTCGCTTCCAACTTAAGGGTCCAAACTAAAGTAAGAGCACTTGAAGATCACTTTTAACACCAATGAGAGATTATCTTTAGTTTTGAAGAGAACTTGGTAATTGTTACCCAAAATAGCCCCTGGTTATTTTGCAACTTACAATTCCATTATGAATATGGATCATTTTTTCAGGTTGCGCACGCCACTAGTTTTCTTCCTTGGTGCATTTCCTTAGTTGCAATTTTTTGTGCACACCTCGCATGTTATTTCTTACTTCTTCCCTTCCTTCATTTTCCTAGCATTCTTGCAAGTCCCTTGTTGTCCATCTTTTCTTTGGTTATCATTGATATGGTTGTGTTCTCCCAGTGTCTCTTTATCATGCATAGTGTGTGTTCTGGAAGTCATAATGTGTTGGTGTACTCGCTACTCTGTGTTAAGCCAAATTGAGGCATTTTCAATGCATAGGAGTCAAATGGGCATCTATGGTGCAAAGTGAGGCAATGAATTGATTGGAGCATGTCTTTAATAGGTAAATAAACCCATCTTGTGACTCAGGAAGTGAAGAAATAGGTCTTGGAGTAAAATGCTACATCGAGCCAAAACTGCTCCTTGGGATCTCAGCTATTTTGGCATGCAAATGAGATTGGTCAGGAAATTCTAGAGCTATTATTTTCAAGAAAATCATGAGAGATGGTGGAGGAAATTTTCTTGGTACTTCATGCAAAATTTCAGGTCATTATGAGGTCATTTGAGTAAGTTATGGGAGTTTTTGCAAAACAAGTATATTGAAAAGGTCATTTTGAGTTGCTAGCTTCTTAGCTTTCAAGCGAAATTATACAGAATCCTTCGAATAAATCATAGAAGGAAATTTTGGAGTAAATTGGCATAGAAATCATGTGCAAAAATAATTTTCTTGAAAGGAGGTGTCAGTGAAAAGTTATGAACATCTTTGTGAAGTTATTGTGTGCTCTTCTGGACTGAGCTTCAAGCTAAGAGGAGCAAAAAGGTTTGTTTGATCTCAAATGCCTTAATTGAACATGTTCTCAAGATTTAAGGAGTGAAGTGATGGTGTTTAAATGTTCTTGAGCAATTGTAATGGTGGTTTTTTGAAGTTTGGTCACATTTGTCAAATTCTTTATGTTGTCATGTAATGCAATCAAGGAGCTCTATTTAAATTCAGTTGGAATCACTGTCCTAAGTTGTTTTACTCAAGCTCAATGTCTCAAAACATATTCATCATGGTGTGTGGTGACAATAGAAACTCACTTATTCATGGGTGCAAACATGTTAGAGAAAAGACAATGTTAGTTCATCATCATTAGCTAAGATAGTGAGGTATGCACACTAGTTCTCTGAGCATAAATGGAAAATGTATGGAGTATTAATCAATTGACGAATTCTTATCTCTAGAGTAGCATGAATTAGTTGAGGAAAAAATTCTTTGTCTCAAAGACACTACCAAGGACCAACAGTTGGAGACTTTTACTTGTAGTTCTTGTAGAAGTATGAAAATCTGGTTTTGCCAGTCAAGCCATGAAAAATCTTCATCAAATGAATGCACATGGAAGCTTCTACATGAATTTGGTGGTTATAAGCGTTCTGAGATGATCTCATGATGCTATAGGGTCCTGAAATTGTATTGTTTATTGCTAAATTTGAAAGAAATCATGTTTTCCTCTTCTCAGGCTTCCACAAGTTTTGAACACAGACCTAGGGTTTTCTCGATTGTGTTTTGGCTCGTTCTCCATATTCCTCCAGCCAATGCTCACAAAATTTTGACAGTATATAATTGGAATGCATGAGGAAATCTTGCAAAAGGAATTTTTTTATTTGGTTGAGTCGGCTATGAGAATTTCTTATCAAAAATTTCTAAAACCGTGCACAATCTTGCACTTTGACAATGACATTGATATTCACATATTTTGCTGCAAATTGGGAATGGATCAAGTTGAAAAGGTTTGAATAAAGTATTTGGTAACCTCACACATCATTTTTAAATGTTTCTACAAAGGTAAATTGCTTGGAGATCATGAAAAATGTGGATTTCTTGAACACAATAAACGGTATGTGTCTGTGAAACTGTGTGGTGTAAAAATTGAAGTAGCTATGCTGAAAACTTGTGGTGGAAAAGAATTTGCTCTCTCAACAGAGTGGTTAGAATCTTAGATGAATTATTTGAACTCCATTTGAAGGCTTCTCATTCACAAATCAGGAAATAATTGATCAGGCACAGAGTACTTAGTCTTCAAATGAATATAAGAGCAGTCTCACTGTTTTTGCTTGCAAAATGTTGAAACTATTTGTATGCATTGAGGTGTAACATGAATAATGTTTATGTCTCAAACATTCTCAACCGTTCTTACCTCGATGGAGAAGTTGAAAAGACTCCAACAACAGTCAATTGTAACTCTTAGGCTTCAAGAAGTGACTTGTAACTCTTGGGCTTCACGAAGTGACTTGAAAAGTCAGAGGACAAGAAAACCAAATGAAGCTCTAATGGAGGAAGTATTTTTTCTTGTGTGGATTGTGTGAAATTTGAAGAGTCATAGACGGAAGGAAGTTCTTTTTTCTTTTGTTCTTTGGTGAAGAAGAAAAGTTTTTTTGTTTTTCAAGTAAAATGAATGTTGAAGCAGATGGTTTTTGTTGTTGAAGAAAAGTGAGTATGAAACCTGAATAAAAGAGAGACTGAAAGTAGAGAAAAAGAATTAATAGATAACAGTGAAGGGTGAACAATGAAAAGAGGCTAAGTAATACAGATATCAGGGGACAAAGGACTGAAACTTAAAGGATAAATGACTGTTGTAGATCACTGACAGAATCAGCGAATTGTGTGAGTTTGGACATTGAAATAAGGGCAATAATCAGGTCAATTGCTAGTGAAAGTAAAGAACCAATATCTAGGTTTGAAGGTATGCAAGCAAAGAAGGTTCTTGACAGTTAAAGGATTCTGAATCAGCCTTAATACAAGACAGGGGTCTATTGTTTTTAATCAGAGTTGCAAAAGTGCAAAAATAGAGAATGAGGTGTAGCATGTGCTCATGAATAAATTGTTTCAGAAAAGTGGTCATGATCTGTTGTCAGAGCAACATTGGTACTAAATGATCATTCAAACATCCAAATTGTCTGAGTTGGTGCTTAGACCAGCAGAAGTAGGTGCTTCTCATTTTGCCAGCTGAGTAGGTGCTCAGTGGATCATCTAGTGGGTGTTAGGTGCATTAGGAAGTTGGTACTTCTCAGATCAAGTGGGTGCTTGATCATTGTAAATCAGTATTGAATTGGTGTTTAAATAAAAAGGTTGATTTCAAAGTGGGGTTTTTCCCTTCCCGGGTTTCCCACTATAAATATGTGTCTTGTTCTTTGTGTTGTGGTCTTTGAAGTTTTTCTTGAGCTCATTGGTTTGCTGTTACTTCAAATTCATTAAGATAAAAAGTTTAAAAGGAATCATTTGTGGTAAGCATCGATTCACCCCCCTCTCAGTGCTTGTGAGTTTCAAAATCCCCGGCATGCCTTCTACGCACACGTCTTTTCCTCCCAAGTCTTGCACATCCCCTCGCACACACTCTTCCCCCCTCATGCATTTCCCTGCGCATCCCCCCTCATGTATCATTGCGTTGCGCACTCCCTTTTCCTCTTGACATGCTCCACAAGCCACTTTCTCCTGAACTTTTGCGCCTCCCTTTGCGGGTCTTCAGGCTTCTCTTGCGCATTTGCACATCTATGCAAATATGCACCCATATTCTCTTCCCTTCATGCACCCTCTTACGCGTTCAGACAAACTTCTTCTACATCCTTACATATTATGAAAACTTTCTCTTTTTCCCCTTGCTCCCACGCATGCACCCAAGGCTACAACCTCCATGCCAATCATAGCACGTCACGTGTCCACTCTAGGACTTAGAAAATAAAGTGCATATCATGAAGACGAATAGAAAAGTGCCAAATGCTTGTGAATCCTTGTAGTGAGTGGAAGTGTGACACGTGATGAAAACTAATTGCAATCAACTTGAAAAATCCCATGACCAATCAGACCGCGCCACATGTCTGGCATGTTCCCCTTGCACTACAAAACTTCAAATTACCATAACTCTTTCCACAAAGCTTGAAATCATGCGCGATTAGTCTTATTGGAAAGTTTTTGATGTGGGCTACATTCTAGGATCTTCAAAATAGATTTTAATGGGATTTGGTTGGTGAAACTGGGAAGATACGATTTAGGTCATTAATGCACAGTTCCAATTGACTCAACCACCCATATTTCATGGGATTTGCCCTCTTTCCTTCTTCCACAAGAAACTGACGTGGAGAGGTGGATTTCAAAGAGTTATAGGCTGATTTGCAAGAATTTGTTGCATCTATTTGGTGGTTATGATTGGAAATATGAGTTTTCCCTCTTTTCCCTCATCCTCTCTTCTTTATATTCTATATATTATAGAATAATTCTCATTTGTAAAGGTTGGACCCTCTTAGAATGCAAGGGCATTATTCAGAGTAGTGTATTTTTTGCATTTTAAGCTGCAGGCCTTAGATATGGGCTACTGCGTGTAGATTCTTGCCTTCTTCCAATATTGTAATGGACTCCACATTTATTTGAAGCAATATAAGTTGTGTTTTGTGGTTATTCTCTACCTTAGCTCGTGTTTATTGAATCTTCTTGCCTTTCTTTTTCAATATTGGTATGTTGTGCATATTTTACATCTCTTGCAGGGTTTCTTTTCTATTGTGATCCATGGAAATGAGATCCTAAATGTTGTTTCAAACTGTGGCATGCATGTCTACCCTTCCTTTGCACATTTTCTCTCATTTTCACTCATCTGAGAGTTTTCTTCCCATTCTTTCTGGTGCCATCACCTCCCTTTAGTTTATGATCTCATTTTATGTCCCTTAGAATGATAGAGTATAGTTAGACAACTGCATTTCCCTACCTAGGAGTAGTTTTAGTAGTATAAATAAGTAGAGGAAGATAACCTTCTCTAGAGGTCTGTCTCAATTACAAGTCCCATAACTTGGAGATATTCCCATGTTTCCTTAAAGCCCTGGATCATCCTGATTTAAGAAAGGTACAATTTTGAGCTCCAACAGTAACAAAACAAAACCACATGAAGCAAGAAATTGATCAACATCATAGTGAGAAAAGATTTGAAGTTGAAGACTCTGTTTTTATACAATTGCATCCATATAAGCAACTATCTTTGAAACAATAGAAAAAATACAACAATATTTCACCCAAATACTATGGCCCTTATCAAGTGTTGCAAAAAATTGGTAGTGGGCCATATAAATGGAAGTTTCCTCAATCAACTAAAATACATCTAGTTTTCCATGTTTCTTGTTTAAGGAAGGTCATTGGGTAAACTTTGTCTTCTCAATTAGTGTTACTAGAGCCTTATGAGGAGGGACACATAATCTTGGAGCATGAAGGAATCCTATAGACATGAACTAAGAAGTTAAAGACAAGGGTCATCACCGAGTATTTGATCAAATGGAAGAATTTTGAAATTGAAGCTGCAACATGGGAAGATGAAGTCTTCTAGCAACAATAACCAAAGATTACCATCATCGGGGACAATGTTTCTTTAAAGGGGAGGGTCCTTCTACACCCTTAACCCTATGTCATATATATGGATATGGATAGCTGACCAGTGACTAACATAGTCTTTTATCATGTCATATCATATTTATTTATGTTTTCATATGCTTAGTAGGTCAGCCTTGGTGCATTTCATAGCATAGTAGGGTATATATAGGAGTTATAGGGTAGTAGATGATCATTGTATTGAGCACTTGAGTCTTATTTTCTGGTTTGGAGGTTTCCCCCTCAAAGTGAATAAATTATTTTACTTGCATATTATGATCATTTCTCTATAATTTTGGTGTTCTTTGGTGTTATATTGTTGTTGATATTTAGATCTATCAAATAATTTTATTACATAAAAATAAGATGTATATTTAGTTTATTAATTAATCACGCAAAGTAATTTGTGTGTATGGGGTAATTTTTAAGATAGATCAATTAGAACACATGCTAAATATGGTAAAACATGAGAGATAGAGCAAACTTAGATATTTCATTAATTTGAAATCTGATTTGGGTGTGACAGGATGATGAACAAGTTATAAATGTCATCTAGATGATTCATCTATGTTTCTAGAAGTGTACCCTACATAAGGATAAAACTATCAAACTTGGATTGAACCATCAAACTTTGTTTGGAAATTTCACCCCTAACTCTAACAATTTATATGCCCTTGTGAATAATTGAGATACATGTCATTGTAAGATATTAAGTATCATAAATGTGTGAATTTTTTTGAAATCAACTGAAAAGACACAAAACCATAACCATGGGTGAAACCCTCGGAAAAATGTTATTGTTTGGGTTGAAGTGCAATTTTATACATTGTTTATGTTGTAATGTCCCCTTTTCCACGCTAGTCACTATGAAGACCTTGGGCCCATTCCACATTATGTGGGCTTCAAGGAAGGAAAGTAAGGGAGGTGAACATTGTCATAATTGTAAATTAATTTCCTTATTTATTTAATTACTAATAATGGCTTAGAGTGATTTTATTAGGTGAATGAAAAAGAGAAAAAGGAAGTTTTATATTCACCTTCAATATGGTCGGTCTTCTTGAGAGCTACAAGGGAGATAAATAAATATTATTTTATGAGGTCATTTTTTGTAAGTGAAGGGAAGATTAAAAAGTGCATTTCCCCCTTCATTAAGAGGTTTTACATGGAGATTGAGCTTCTAATTTATCCTTGACGCCAATAAGGGGTACTTAAGGAGGTTCGAATGGAGGAGGACATTATCATCATTCATCTATTTTGACATGTACTTGGATTTGGAGCTAGTGTAGCTTCTCTTCTTTCCATTGAAGGATGAAAACCCTTCCTTTGATACCTATTGAGGATGAAAACCTTTAATAACATCACACTTGGGGAAAAAAACCCTCTTATGTTCTTTGGTGGCTTCACCCAGAAGTCACAAGTGAGCTTTAAAGATGACTTTATATTTATTTCTTCCCTTCTAACCCTATACTTTCTTAGGTGAAGGGTTTGATATCATTTAGGGAACTTTTGGACAATTTGAGTGTAGATTAATGTTCTTCATATTTTATAAGCATGAAATCTACATTTTGGTGATTTTTGGAGGAGTTTAACTATCATTTGTAGCCCTTGGTTTTGGTTGTTATGTTGTTATCATAAAATAAGTTATAGTTGGGTGTAATCACTTATGTGTAGACACTAAATCACGCACTATGGGTATTTATCTAGTCCTGATCGCATATTATTATTCATATGATTCCTAAATAAGAAAAATACTAATCAACCCATGTCTTTGGCCATCTTTGTTTGTTTTATGATTATATTCTTGATCTTACACTCTTGCTAGCCCAGTCTATCTTTTCATACTTTGGCATTTCTCATCCTGGACACCAACGCCCAACCAGGATGCCAACGCTAGTGCTCCTATTCCCTCTGGGCACCTCTGACCTCTTTGTACTTTGTTCATGTCTTTTGGGTCCTTTCTAGCTGTTTGGGCATCTTATCTTTTTGGTAGTCAGCATTTTTGGGGTTAATTACGAAATTCAAGCAAGGGAATCATATAAATATAAAGTTATGTGATCATAATAAGGGACCAAACACTAAGCATTAGTTATCACCACCTAAGGTTACATCCAAAGGCATTACCAAGAGCATTCAAGCATCCATCTAGCATCTAGACACAAGGGCAAGGGACTGATTCTTCTGCATACACTTCATAAAAGGGGAAGTTCATTCTTTCATGCACACATCTACTTACATTGCTTACATCTAGTTACTTATTCGCTATAAAATGTGAAACGCTCAAGAGCCACCTAGGGAAAAATTGCTTCACACACACATAGAACTACATTGGGTCTGAAATGTAGTGCAAGGCCTCAGTCGTAAGATCACTCGTTTGACAGTTGAGGACAATCTGACCCCTCATTTGCATTATTTTCTTTTTGGGATTTGATACGCTTTTGAGGGTTTTCGCAGCTCATTTATTTATTACAGGTTACTAGCGAAATCTGTGGTCTTGGCACAACATACTAGCAATAAGAAGTGAAGGACAACAAACATCTTACAGCCTTGTGAAACTAGTTTGCTGAGGTCCTGAGCAGTCACAAACACCCAAAACAGGTCTAGGGTTCCCCAGGCACCCTTGACCCTTCATATGTACCCCAGTCAACAATCTTCTCTACATTTTTCTGAGGCTCGGTGTGACAATTTTCCTCTATGTTCACTAGTTCATCACTTCCAAATAGTCCAGGATTATTGCGAAACAACTAAGTCATTGTATCGCTTCATTTGCACTTAGGGTTTTAAATCTTAATTACTTATTTGCTTGGGTCTATTTTGTACTTAATATCTCATTCATTTACTTCTGCATTGCAATCAAATTTAGGCATTTATTCTATATTTTCTTAGTCATTTGGTGAACTTGATGATTCCAACATTTCCTTTTGAGTATGGCTTCACCTTATCACATCATGGATCAATCTTCCTATCCTTCTTTCACTCCAGCTAAGGTTTCCGGCATGGTTACTACTGTTGTTGATTTTATGCAAGTTCGTACTCAACATCATCCTCTCTTTATTACACCTATGGTTGATCCTAATATCAAGGTAGTAACTACCCACCGCATTCGTCCTCCTACATCTCTGCTTGTTTCTATTCCACCTCCTATTACTTTTATGGCTCCTGATGCTACCTCTAAAGGCTATGATATCATTGAATAACTTAAGAATATACCACCCAAAATATCTCTCTATGAATTATTGCTCAATGCGCATGAATCTCATCATACATTAGAGGTTGCCCTTCATTCTATTGACATTGAGAGTGATAATTTGTTAGGAGCATTCATACACCTCATTCAGTCTCTCAAAAATATGCCACGTGTTATATCATTCGTTGATGAGGACATATCACCATTTAATATTGACAATCCATGTGTGCCTTTGCTTATCACTACTATCATTGGCACTGTATGTATCAAGCACGTACTTATTCACATTAGATATGTTGTTAACTTATGTGCTCATTCTCTTTCAAAGAAAATCAACATCACAAACAACCTAATTGCTAAAAATCCAATCTTATTCATGAATATGATTCAACTACTCGCACATGCTTGGGTACTATTACATTACATATATAAGTCAGGCCTAAGATTTTCCCCACACCATTCTTCGTTATCGATGCCTAGTTTTAGTTCAATATTTTGTTGGGTAGACCTTGGATTCACGCAATGCGTGCAATTCCATCCATTGTTCATCAATGAATTAAATTCTTACATGATGGCTATGAACATACCATTGTTGCAGATCCTGATCCATTCAAATTCTACTGCATAGACCTTTTACTGCTATGCCTATTCCGCCATCGCAACCTATTCCATATAACAACATTGATACATATGATGTTGGTCATTCTAGTGCTTCACAGTCTTCTTATGATGCTCTAAGAACTCCGACTATTTCCACTCATACTACTGCTATCATTTCACCCATTGTGTCCGCTCCTATACACACTAATGCTCCACTGTTGAGGCTCCTATGCTCCTCTTAGTGCACCTCCTACCAACATCCTTGATACTTCTATCCAACATGAAAATGTCAACACTAATGATTTTGATGATGAGGTTGATATTGTTGAACTTATGATAAGTTGTGCTCTCTTAATTTCACTCCTATTGATGTAGATGACTCATATTTCAATGATAATTTCGTTGTCGATGGCCCTGGTGAATATAAATTCAAAACACCCCCTCCTTTTACTAATGTTATGGTACTTTATGGGGGTCTGTCCATAATTTGGACATTCGTTGTAGTACCTTCTCAAGGGGAAATCCACATCTGTGCAACCTCCTTTCACATGCACACTCTTCATGAATAACTCCTATTGACATCATATTCCGTTGGATCTTGGTTACTTTCTCTGATACTATTTGTACATATGATGGCTTGACATGACTTGGCTTTACACTCGATGATATCTTACCGCCGCCTCATTCATTTCATCTCTATCATGGATGTGTCCATATTACAGCTGCCTATGGTCTTCGTGTTTTCTATCTCACAGTCTTTATCACACACACTCCTTGCAATTCTTCATGACACTTGGGAAATCTTGGCTAGATTACATTTGGGGCACTTTGGACCCTAACCACACTAGCATTACATTTCCTATGCCTTTCAACCAAGTTTCTATTTTCAATGATTCATCTTTAGGCTATTCACAAAATCTCACTTGTTGGTATGCATATGGATGTCCACCAACACCTTTCACCGATGAGGAATATGCAATGCACATGTACAATTTATTCCTTAATGGCTCCTTATATGATCCACCGCACACTATTGCTTACCAAGTTTCTGACGCATCACCAGTTGGCTTCAATTAGGACAATGATGATCTTTTAGACAATATTACTTGATCATACTTATCATCATCCACTTGGGGGCATCATGCTTAATATTCCCCCCTTCTCACACTAGTCGTTGTCGCACATATTATACACTTCACACGCATCACACGATCATGCACACATGATTGATATTTGTATCGTCATTACCCGATGACACACTCTCATGCTTTGGTTCACACTTGACTGTTGAGGGCATCCTATACACATGAAACTCACACACTACACACTACACTACATGTTGCACACATTACACACTACATACTTCACATTTTATGCATTCATCTCCTTTCCACGCCAATATCTACTCTACGCATTCATGACATATCTTTCCGACATCTACTTCTACACACTGTTGGTCATTACCCTATGACACACTCTAGTTCCATGGTCCATATGACTACTAAGGGTATACATCTCAAATGGACCTCGTCACACTCTACATGTTCACTCACTCACTCACTCATGCACACACTCTATATGCTATATGCTTTATTGATCACACATTTTTAGCACACACATTCAAACCATTTCCTGATGACGCACTCTTGTTCTACGGTTCATTCTTGACTACTGAGGGGGCATATATAAATGAACCTCATCACATCATAATCATACACATCCACTCAGGGGGGCACATGGACTCCTATCACACTCACACTGCATTCCATTCCATGTCTCATCCACAACATATTGCATATCTTGGTTGCACATTTTCTTCTTACTTATGCTTACATGTACACTTTTTACACATGCTAGATAGATATTTGGTATGTCATTATCTTTCATATACACATGCACATTCACTTGCCTTTCTAGTTGTGATTATATATTTTACAGATCGATACACGTAACATGGATGCTTGGCGCAATACCTATTACCAATCCCACATGCAACTCTGGGGGCATCCACTTTCATACACTACATGTGTTATTGTTTCATTTTTCATAGCACATCATTATTGGATTATACACACTTTGACATAATTTATATCTTTCTAACATGCTAATGGGTGCTTCATGTGCAACATTTGTTTGCAGGTCTATTTGCTTCCATGGTTGTCTGTTATATTGCTTGTTGCTTGTTTGTCTATGTCATTGTTTGCGGGCTTTTCCCTATGTCTTAATCTTGTTCTATGATTGTCTGTATGCTTATGGCCACTACGGCCTTGATTGTCTTGTAACATCGTGAGTGATGTCCCATGTTTGAAACCCACTTTTTACGATTTGGTCTATCTTCTTGTGTGTTCTGTTCTTGTGTCTTAACTCACACATTGTCTTCTTATTTGCTAGCTTACACATCGTATTTTACATGTGTTTATCTTGCTTGTACTAACACTTGTTTCCTAGCCATTTTTGTTTGTGTGTGCCTTGGTTTCTACCAAGCACACTTCCTCCCCCCTGCAGGGCACAATTTCAGACACAACAGTGAGTCCTCCTTTGGGCCACATACTTCCAAATTGACGTCGCATGCACCCCAAATGAGGGGGGCATCATTTGGGTGAATCATTCACCCCACACAGTAGATTACAATCATCACACAACATAGTTTAGTACCAATACAAAATAGTCATCAATCACAATAACGGCCAAGATCTTGACTTGGGTCCTTACCACAACACAGACACTAGCGCCCAGATAAGGATAGTAGCGCCTGGGCACCCCTAACTCTTCCTGGATGCCTGTGACCAGGGGGCAGTTACACAATCATTATTTAGTTTAACAAAGTCTACAACACTTCACACAACATTTTACAAGGCACACAGTCCTTAGCACTCAACATGCATGCACTACACAACATTTTCTACTTTCGCGTTGGATCAGAACTGTTTGAAATGGATCAGATTTTTACACACCATCTGTAGTGGTGTTCATACTTGCGGGAAGCATTTAAAGATTTGTAGAATGAACACCAAACTTTTCTCCCTACACTTCTTCCATGTCTTGGCATGAGATCTCCCAAAAAACTCACATACAACGCAATTGGCATGAGATAACCGAAAAATGTGTTCTTCTACATCATCTACAAGATTCTTTCTACACTTTCACTCATCACGCATCGGGTGTACATGTTCCTTTTTTTTACATTTTCACATATTTCTTACATACTTTTTACTCGTTTTGATCATATACACGCATATTTGACTACTTGATCATTCTTCTCTTTTGTAGGTCTATCCTTATGGGAAACGGTAGTCACATCACATCACATCAACAACATCAATCACACCAACATCAACATCAACAACAGGTACACACATGACATCTACACAGATGCTCTTGCCCTAGGGTCATTATCATCATCATCACTTTTTTCACTTCCTCTTCCTTAGTTTCCACGCTTCACATTTTTATCACTCCACACTTTTCCTTATCTCTCGGCACATTTTTTTTGTCTATCTACATGGTTATCAGTACACATCTCTTATTTACTTTATGTTATCTAGCTTTCACTCAAAAACATAAAGTGGGGGCAAATATAGACACTAAATCATGCACTTTGGGTATCTATCTAGTCTTGATCACATACTACTATTCATATGATTCCTAAGTAAGAAAAGTACTAATGAACCCATGTCTTTGGCCATCTTTTCTTGTTTTCTGATTCTATTGTTGATCTTACACTCTTACTAGCCCAATATTTATTTTCATACTTCGGTATTTCTCATCTTGGACACCAGTGCGCCAGATAGGACGCCAACTTCAGGTGCCCCCATCCCCTCTGGGTGCCCCTGACATCTTTGTACTTTGTTCGCATCTTTTAGGTTCTTTCTAGCTATTTAAGCATCTTATATTTTTGGTAGCCAACCTTTTGAGGGTTAATTATGAAATTCAAGCAAGGGAATCATATAAATATAAAGTTATGTGATCATAATAAAGGACCAAGCACTAAGCATTAGCTATCACCACCTAAGGTTTCATCCAAAGGCATTATCAAGAGCATTCAAGCATCCATCTAGCATCCACACACAAGGGCAATGGACTGATTACTTTGCATACACTTCATAGGAGGGGAATTTCATCCTTTCATGCACACATCTACTTACATTTTTACATCTAGCTACTTGATTACTATCAAGTGTGACACGTACAAGAGCCACCTAGGGCACAATCGCTTCACACACACACAAAACTATATTGGGTCTGAAATGTAGTATAGGGCTTAGTTGTAAAATCACTCATTTAATAGCTGAGGACAATCTAACCCCTCATTTGCATTATTTTCTTTTTGGGATTTGATGTGACTTTTGAGGGTTTTTGTAGGTTATTTCTTTATTATAAGTTACCAACGACATTTACAGACTTGGTGCGACATACTAGCGACAAGAAGTGAAGGACAATAACTATCTTGCGACCCTGTGAAACTAGTTTTCTAAGGTCCCGAGTAGTCACATGTGCCCATAACAGGTCTAGGGTGCCCCATGTGCTAATGACCCTCCATAGGTGCCCCATTCTAGCCTATTCCAACATATCTACATTTTTTTAGGCTCGTTGCGATAGTTTTCCCTCTATGTTCACCAGTTCGTCACTTCGGCACAGTCTGAGATTACTTACGAAACAACTAATTCGTTGTATCTCTTCATTTGCACTTAGGGTTTTAAATCTTAATTACTTATTTTCTTGGGTTTATTTTGTACTTAATTGCTCATTCATTTATTGTTGCATTGCAATCAGATTTAGGCATTTCTTCTATATTTTCTTAATCATTATGTTATCAAATTCTTTGATGTAATTTAGACTAATTATTACGTCGAGAGGGGTTCTACAATGGAATTCAAGGTTGTAATGATGTGCATTGTTAACTTTTATTCTCGACATTAAATTTGATGTTCATTTAACCGTCATGTATGAAAATTCATTCATAAATTTAAATTTTATTGGACTGTCGCGTAAATAATTTTATTTATTTTTTCTTGTTATTTTGAGGGGCATTCTACAATGGCATGCAAGGTTGCAATGGAGTGTGTTGTTCACTTTTATGCTCGATATTAAATTTGACGTTCATTTGACCATCATGTGACAACTCATTCATAAATTTGACTTCTATAGGATTGTCATGTGAATAATTTTGTTTCTTTTTTCTTGGAGAAGTCAATAAAAAAATGAATAGCCATTTTTAAGACCACCACAATCGCGTAACTAAATGATTCTATTTTCCAAAAACCAACAAGAAATTGATAAAGAATTTAATGAAGTTGTTGATTAAAGAGGTATGTAAAAAATCAAACCTAAGAACCTTGACATTGATATTTATTGATGTATTTTATATAGATACATTTCTTATAATATACTTATTATTTTATATTTTTTTAATTGATATTTATTGATGCATTTCATATAGATACATTTATTATAATATATTTATTATATTATATTTATTTGTAATTGTTACTTTTTTGGTATACTTATACTACACTTGCACAGTTAGATAGGTGCCTCATGATTGATATGTCTCGGCGTATTTTAGATAGATGTATTTAAGATATCTATCCCAGTTTAGAAGCATTTTCAACTGTTATTGCATGGTTAAATGTTGATGTGAATTTCCTATATAGTTCAATGAGCTAAAGGACTGGTGGTTGATTATTTTAATAAGCTTGTAGTGTATTTTCATATTGATGCTTATTGGTTGATGGTGTATTTTCAGCTATGGTTCATTAGGGTTTAGGATAAACCCTTAGTCTTGGCTTCATCCCTAGAAAGGGACACTACAGTGGTATCAGAGCTTTAGTCTTCCCAACCTGAGGGTTTCTTGCAAGAAGATAAATGGCTGATATAATTTTTGGTGATGTTAAACTCAAAAGGCTTGCCTTAGGGTATGAAAAATTGGCCAATTAAATGGCTCAACTGATCTATACCCTTTCAAGATCTGAATGGTGGAAAGAGATCTTCAAATGGAATCGATAATACTCAGCCATTCAAAATGAACAACATTGTTACATGGTATGAGGAGTATAGGGAACCTCTAAAGCATATTTGTGATGTCATGTCATTTTTTGTGTTCATGGGAGTAAGTAAGGGAAGATAAAGGGCCAACCATAGGTCACAAGTTGCACAAGAAGAAAAATTATGGCTACAAGTAATGGAGAAGAAACATCCCATAGAGGAATCCACAACACAAGTTGAAGAGAGAGAAGTCATGGAGCTTAAGCCAAAGATGAAAGAAAAATTAGATTCACACGGTGTTGAAGAGAATTTGAAGGTTGGAGCTCAATTGCTAAAGGACAAGAAGGATATTCATGATTATAGAAAGACTCATGAGGTGGTTCATTACACGTCTCAACAAATTGCTTCAACAAATTCACATAAAGACAACCGAAGGTATGAAGATTATTTAGAGTTGTTTTTAATCACGTCATTTCAGATTTATAGTCATGGGAAATTTGTTAAAAATGATGACCTTGTGGTGAGTTTGACACTCCATACTAAGTCACATAAAATGGGTGATCATCATGGTACTAAAAAGGGATAAAAATCAAAGTTACAAGGGGATAATGGGGAAAAAATGTCAAGTGACCTTGTTAAAAAGCATGCCCATGAAATGAGGGTCTCTCTAGATGCCCATGATAATTTTCAGTTGGCTAGACTATTCCAAACAACAATAACTAAGGAGCAAATCGATGGGGGTATCCAAAAAGAACAATCCCAATTTCATCATCATTTGAAGAAAGGTAAAAATCGTTTTAGTTTCTATGATAGATTATTGAATTATAATGGTCACACAGGGCAACCATATAATGAAGTCAAATTATATTTACTAAGGACCAATGAGGATGACATCATGTTTGAAAGAAGGACACCATTAGATTATTTGTGAAGTGTTGTTCCTAACTTAGAAATTCCAAGTCATAAGAGTGTCGTAGGAATTCCCTAGTATAAGAATATCTCAGTTTTGTTGCTTGTTGATATGTCATTGCTAGTATGTTTCCCTCATACACAACTGGTTTGGGAAGGGTGATCAAATTTCATGCTTGTCATGTCTTCCTATGTCACCATTTATTGGACATTATTATGCATTCATACTCCACAGAATAATGAGCTAAGAAGTACTTTTTGTTGTGTGGATTCTCGGGCTCAATTTAAAAATTATTTCCGCATGTGGACTATAGGTGCAATGTTGGGAGGATATCTATGTTTGATGCATCAAAGGCATGTTGTTTATTTAACAAATTATTTGAAATTTTGTAAAACCCTAGATATTTCAGAGTTACTTGCAATAGATTAAAACACTAAAGTACATATTTGACCTAATCAATAAGCTAAACAAATTTGAAACCCTAAGTGCAAGAGAGGAAATGAAGGACTTAGTTTTTTTTGCACTTGATCTTAAAGTGTGCTAGACTATAAGAACGATAAACAAGAGGAGGAAATTATCACAACCGTGTTCAGAAAATGTGTGTGACTTCCGGATATGCCTAGATTGGGGTGCCTAGATCAGGTCAGGGGCGCCTAGGAATTGGATACCTCTACTGAGCACTCGTGACTGTAAAACTGGTCAAAAACTGATTTCTTCTATGTCGCAAGATGGTTGGCTCACCTTCGTTATTTGTCTCATGTGTGTCAGACTATGCCCGTAGAGTTCTCTTGTGACTTGCAAAACAAATGATCTCCTATAAAACCCCAAAACACATCAAATCATAAAAAAAATATGCAAATGGGGAGTCAAACTGACCCCAGAAGTCACCCAATAGAGTGAGGTTATAACCGAGTGTTGCACTAAATTTTAGAGTCCACTTAGTTCTCATGTGTGTGTGCAAGAAATTTTGCCCTAAGTGGCTCTTGTGCAAGATGCACTTGACTAACGAGAAATAGCTAGATGTTGTAATGTAAGTAGATGTCTAGATGGCAAAATTAACTTCCCCTCCTATGTGTGTATGTAGAAAAAGGAGTCCCTTGTCCCTTAAATGAAGCTAGATGGATGCTTTGATGCTCTTGAAATGCATTTGGATGCAACTTTGGTAGGGTAGTAATAGATGTTTAGTGCTTGGTCCCTTATTATGGTCACGTAGCTTTATATTTTTATGATTGCCTCACTGGAATTTTGCAATTAATAACTAGAAGGCCAAACCATAAGAAAATAAGATGCCCGAAAGATAAAAGATTCCCAAAAGGAGCAAATAAAGTATAAAGAGGTTGGGGGTGCCTAGAGCGGTTGAGGGTGTCTAGGCGCTAGTGCCCAGAGTCATAAAAGATAAAGCAATAAGGTATCGACTGAGTTGTAGGGTGTAAAAGGCCAGAAAGAAGACACGAAACAAAAACAAGAGGCCAAAGATAGTTGTCAATTACTAGTTTTATCACTTAGGAATCATATGAATATTAGTATATGACTAGGACCTAGAAATGTACCCAAAGTGCGTGATTTAGTGTCTAAATTGCTAAATCTAATTTTCCATTCCATGATTCCATAAATATGGAATATCTATAGAGAATATGGTGGAAGGGAAGTACTCTTACTTTAAGGTGTGGCACTAAAATTTATCATCCATTTCGGATGAAGGGTATTCTTCATAACCAAGGAGTCATTATGCTTGTAGAAGTTGGTACCATCACACCTTGTGCAAGAAAAAATAGTACAACCATTAATTCTATAAGGAGATAGTGAGGTATGTGATGAATTATTTGTGATTGAACTAACTAATGATGAAATTATTCTTGGGATTCAACGATTACAAACATTGGGGGAGTTCACCCTCTACTATCAAGATAAAGAACTAAAATTCTGTGACAAAGTTGAAGAAATAAAAATTCATGGTAAGAAGTAAAAACATAGGACAATTGCTTTGGGACAACAAGTGAGGCACTTACAATCAGACTATTCTCCACAATGAAAGTTGCTTACACTTGGTAAGAATATTTATTACTATGAAGGGAATTCTAAAGAGCATAATGGGGTGAGAAACACCATATTCAATCATATATATAGATTTGTTTTGATTCAAATTCAAGCTCACTATGGCACAAAAAATCCAAACGGTCTTTAGAGATGCAAGGTGCATCAATTTTTGGAACCAAGCTTCACAGTTGAAAATTTAGGTATAAAGATAGTAACCATTATTGGGGCAATGAGATGTTTGATATGGAAAGTAGGTAAGCCATATGATATTTTTTATATTTGTTGTCATAGAAGTAGTTTCAGTCATTGGAGGTAATAAATGGTTGTTCTTGGACATGGTTGTGGCATATTCCATCAATTTTGGGTTGTTTCCAGCCCCCATGCCATAAATAATGAGGAATTTTTTGGAGAGATGGCATGCTTACAGTTGTTGTACTTTCCTTTTATCTATTATTCATAAATTTTCCAGTTACTTTCCTACGCATAAGACACCTAAAAAATAGATTTCAATCATATGGTTGAAGGAATTCCAAGCTACCACTGACATTTACATATTTGTACAACCAATTTAAGGTGGTTTCTAGCTACTATCATTCTGATTTTTGAGAGAAAAATGCAAGGTTACAACTATGTTTGGGACAACATTGCGAAAGGTTTAGGAATATATCATTTGAATGGAAATTATGAGATGGTGACAAGAAAAGGAAGGGAGCTAGCCATCATGCATGATGAAGAGATTGTAAAAATGTTGTTAAACACTCTTGTTTTCCTAGATACATTTGTTCCATGTGTAGGTCCAAGAACGATGGAGAAGAAGGCTACTTGCAACTTTGCATACATTGGTGAAAATATTCAATTTTCATATTTGAATTCTTGTTGGTACGAATCCTCTGTTTTTTCTAACACATATGAGAAAATTATGGAATATTTAGAGACTTTCCAAGTTGGGTATCATGAGGGTTGCATACAAATGAAGGTTCAAAACATTGAACTAATATTTTCGCAAGAGCTCTCCCATTTAACAGGAACGAGCTCTAGGATTTTAGGGCACTATGACATGTTCCTCCACTTTGATATGGTGATATTTGGGCATCAGAGTTTACATTTTCTTAAGGGAAAACAAATTTGGGAAGGGAGGAATGTGATTTCTCCTTTTCCACACTAATCACTATGAAGGCCTTGGGCCCATTCCACCTTTTGTGGGCTCCAAGGAAGGAAAGCAAGGGAGGTGAATATTGTCATAATTGTAAAGTAATATTCTTATTTAATTAATTAATAATTATGGCTTGGAGTTATTTGATTAGGTGAATGAAATTTAGCGATAAAGGAACTTTTATCTTCACCTTCATTAAGTTTGGTCTTCTTGAGAGCTACAAGAGAGATAAAGAAATATTCTTTTATGAGGTTGGTTTTGTTAAGTGAAATGAAAATTAAAAAGTACATTTCTCTCTTCATTAAGAGTTCATCTATGAATATTGGGATTTTAATTCATCCTTGGCGTCAAGAAGGGGTACGTAGGGAGGTTTGAATGGAGGAGGACATTATCATCGTTCATCTATTTTGAAATTTACTTGGATTTGGAGCTAGTGTAGCTTCTCTCCTAACCATTGAAGGATGAAAAAGCTTCCTTAGGCACCTATTCAAGAAAAAAACCCTTCGATAGGATCACACTTGGGGACAAAAACCCTCTTATGTGCTTTGGTGTCTTCACTTGGAAGTCGCAAGTGAGATTTAAGGAGGAATTTATATTTATTTCTTCCCTTCTAACCCCAAGCGACTTTCTTGGGTGAAGAGTTTGACATCATCTAGGATACTTTTGGAAATTTTGAGTTGAGATTATTGTTCTTCATATTATATAAGGTTAAAATCTACATTTTGGTGATTTTTGGAGGAGTTTATATATCATTTCCAACCCTTGGTTTTGGTTGTTCTGCTGCTGTGATGAAATTAATTACAATTGGGTGTAATCACTTATTTTCTCAATTTCTTTGATGTAATTTGGATTGGTAAATATTGATGTGGTTGGATTGATATTATAGAAGCATTTTCAACCATTATTGGTTTAATGTAAATTGAATTGTTAAATCTAATTATAGAGTAACTATTGTAATAAATGATGTGCAAATTCTAATATACAATAAGACACAAGCAGTAAAGCATATGTAATATAAAACTCTAACCAAGAAGGAGAGATAGGGGGACTTAGTTGATTTCTGAAAAAAAAAACAGGAAGTGATCTGGGTAGGTGAAATACTGAAATAAACTGTGAATAGCGTTGTCAATATAAACTAGAGGTTCTGATATCTAGGACTATGTCAGACAAGAGCGCCTAGGAGAGGACAGGAGCTCTCGACATTGGTGTCTAAATCTTGGCGCTAGTGTCCAGGGAGGTGCTGCGAATATGGATCTTTCAAGGCAAGATAAGCTTCGTTGTTGGTCTCTGTGTGTCACTCTGGATTCATTGCATAAAGTTCAAATAACTATAACCTATAAGAAATAAGTTCACATGTACATACCCACAAACCACATCAAACCTAAAAATAAAAATGTAGAATGGGGAGTCGAACTAACCCCAGTAGTCACCCGAAGAGTGAAATTACAGCTAAACATTGCACTACATCTCATACTCCATGCAGTTCTTGTGTGAGTGTTTAGAAATGATGCCCTAATATGTCCTTGTGCAAGTTGCACAGTGATAGCGGGATAGATCTAGAATATAGAAAATGTGTAGAATGTGTGGGATGAAATTGAATAAAATTCCCCTCCTATGTTGTGTATGTCGAAGTGATGCAACCCTTGTCCCTTATATGAATGCTAGATGGATGGATTTGATGTTCTTGTGCCTTTGAATACAAGTTTAGGCGGGGTAGTATGTAATACTTAGTGCTTGGTCCCTTGTTTTGAAAACATAACTATGCATTTATATGATTCTCTTGTTTGAATTTCACAATTGACAACTGAAAGGCCGACCCAAAGTGATAAAAAGTAATTAAGAAGTGAAAGGGGTCCAAAAGGATAATAAAAAGATAAAGAGGGACATGAGCGCCTAGGAGGACAAGAGCACTTGGTGCCAGTGTCCTAACTAGGTGTTAGTGTTTTAGGCCATAAAAAGATAAAATAGTCAAATGTCGGTAGGAATGCAAGATGTATAAGGCCAATGAGGGTATAAAAGATAAAGAAAAAGGCCAAAAAGATTTGTCAATTACTAGTTTTATTTCTTAGGAATCATGTAAATGTTGACATGCTTTGGGGATCTATAAATGTACCTAAGTGCGTACATTTTATGACTACATTTTACCCCCACTTTATGTTGTTGAGTGAATAATCGATAACATAAAGTAGATAGAAGATGTGTACTTTATGATCATGTAGAGAGTACAACGAATAGTGTGCCAAGTGGACAAGTGAAGTCTAAAGTACTCGTAAAGTGAAGCGAGGAGACTAGGAAAAGGGAAAGTGGAACCTAGGGGTGAAGTGTATGTGTAGCTTGTACTTATAATTGCTGATGTAGGATGCTTCTTGTTATGTATTAAGGATGAACCTACAAAAGAAGAGTGAAAGAGTAGTCAAAATCCTGTATATGAAAAATAAAAGTAACATGTGTATAAGTAAGTAAAAGTGTAAAAGTACATAAAAGGAAAGTGTGCATCTCATGTATAAGAGTGTAAAAGATAGAGAATTTGTCATGAATTGTTGAATTTGTTGCCAATGGTGAGTTTTTTAGGTGATTTCACGCAAAGAGAGTTTTTTAGGCAATCTCGCGCTAAGAGCAAGCTTTTTGGGTGATCTCACACCAAGAGCAAGTTTTTGGGAGATCTCATGTCAAATGTGAGTTTTTTGGGTGATCTCATGCCACGGGAGAAGATTTCTAGGGAGATAGGTCTAGTTTTACTCTCCTTCCATGACTACTTCCCGAATGGGCATCACTGTTGATGGTACACCTTGTGTTGTTTAGTGTTGTTTTGTATTGTTCTGTATTGTAACTACTATAGGAGATAGAATGCATTCACTATTTGGAGGCAAGTGTCTCCTACTAGAGACATGTGTTGAATATTGTTGGGAATACGAGACTATGGAATAGTTCTATGATTTAATAACAAAAAAAATCATGCACACATGATCTAAACAATTCCCCACAAAATCTACAGCATTGGAAGTATAAACTAGAATAATCCAAATCACACAAAAGTACACACACATAACAAGCATGTACCGTGGTTCACCCAATGTGGGCTACGTCCACCAAAGATAGAGATCTCATATATATATAATATAACAAGAGATTAAAAACCAACTCTTCTGCACAAGAGTACATGTATCTCTACAAGAGTATCTCCTCCTCCCAGATCTCCAATCGGATCTGCCTGAGTACACTAAACCATGCCTCCATACCACCACTTGTGTCTCCTCCAGATCTCTAACCGGATCTACCTGAGTACACTACAACCATGCCTCTCAAAAATAACCAGATCTCACATACCTAAAGCTACCCTACATCTGCCACTGTGCAGCCAAGCTCTCACTGTATTGTGAATCTGCAAACAAGACCTCTAGAAAGATCTACCAATGTGTAACCCTAACCATGCACCAAGAAGTAAGTCTCTCCTCCATCACTGCAAAAAACTGTAAACATGAAGACAACTTCCTCTACCATGCTAGATTCCTATGGATCAACAATACAACATGATCTCATGGATATACAATACAAGATCTCACAACATGTGGATCTAAAAGAATAAGCAATAACAAGATCTCACAACAACCTATGGATCTAACAAGAAGAAACCCTAAGTGCTTTGCATACTATGCAAGCCATTACATTAGACTAAACAATACAAAGGAAATACAGTAGAAGATAATACCATCTTCTCACCAACAGTGTACCTACACTTTCCTTCTGTTCAGCTTCTCTCCATGAAAGCTCTTGTCTTCATGTAATCTACTTCTTCTTCTTCTTCTTCTTCATCCTTTCAACCAAGGATTATGCTCTTCTTCTCATCAACTCATATCTAACCCTAGTTTTCTAGCTTATATAAGCTTAGACAAACTTAGGGCAACTTAGCCATGAAATTACATCCAATAGATTTCCTTTAAAACAAAAACAATATTAAAACCCATGACTTAAAAATAAAGTGCTTCACACAGGTAACCGGCGCCGGTTAGACCTATCCACGGCTGGGTCCTCCTTTTCCTGACCGACATTAGTCCCACTGTAACCGATGTCGGTTACTATATTTCTAGTCACTTTCCATTGCATGCTAACTGTGAAGCAATCTAGCTCCACAACCAAACAATCTCCCACTTGGAGATAAATTATTGAACCTCTGTACTTGTACCTATACATCACTATCCTGAACACACCATGAAGACCATCTATTCTTTCCTTCAACAATTATATCAAAGAAAAATAAAACCAGGAAGATCAAACCATCTTCTCAAACCAAGAAGATAAAACCATGACTTACCAAACTTGCATGAAGCTACAACTGATCTGTGACACCAAGCCTCAAGCTCCCACTAAATCGTAACACCATACCAATTGTTGGTATCAGAAAAAAAGCCAACCTAGCTCCTCATGCAACAAGTCATCATGACTAACACACCTGCAAGAGCTCCCACCCAAACTGAAGTTCTGAGCCTCAATCGCATCCATAGCCATACTTGTAAAACCAACCATGTTCTCCATCCATCTATCCATGTCTCCATGCAACTGACCAAGACAAGTCAAACTAGAATATGCGAAAGCAAAACAAGATCCTGGGTAAAGACAACCCAAATAGTTCTACCTGCAATAGTGGGTGATCAATCCACAAACCTACATAACTCAAAGAATCCAAACACTGCAATCTGCAAATCCAACCCTACATAAAAAACTAGCATGTCCAAGACAATCATCTGTAGATAACATCTCTCAAGGAGTAACATAGTAATCAAGAGGAAATACAAACATCCCCTACTCATGCTTAAAGAATCCATGTGCAAATCAAACATCTGCATCATCATAGACTCACAAAACTGAATCTATCCAACATGTACAAACTCACCACGTACATCCATCCATATCACCAGCTCTCCAGAAGCTCCAAGTCTGCCACTGACTAACTCCAAAGCTGAATATGAATCATGTTCTCATCAATGTCAATAACAAACATCCATGCTAAACCATGCCACTAATACCAAGTGCAAATACTTGCAAACATGTCATCAACATACTCTACATAAACCAACCAAGATGAAAGCAAAAAACAAGGGCACCATCTAAAAATGGTAAATAAACACTGCTATCAACCCTGTGACCAAACCGACCACGGTTTCCCCTAACCAACCACGGTCAACTCCTAACTGACCACGGTTACCAGATGACCGACCATGGTTAACCTTAACCGACACCGGTCTCTGTAACAGTCAGATTTTCTCCCTTTTCACCCTTTCAAACTCTAAAAATTGCTCTATCATCTAAAACCAACTGAATCTACCATCAACTGTCATCCCTAAGGAATATCCAGGCACCACAAAACAAACTAGAAGTGACATCACAAAGCAATAAACTCAAAATAACTGCAAATCCATGACTGCCCTCCAAAACCAACTTGTGCCTCCCGCCACTATGAATAGTTGCAATCTCCTCTCATTTTGCATGTGCATCATGTATCCAATCTTGCAATGCAAACAACCATGGCTTGCTCCCACTAAACACGAAATCCCTAGCACTGCCTCTAACACCAAGCTCAAAAGCTAATATGTCAGTGAAAAATAAAACCAGATGAAAGAACTATAAAATTGATTCCCTTTCTTCTATGAGAATACTTCTACATCACAGAATTTTGGACTTCTTGTGAAGTAGGTGAATCACCTTCTTTCAATCTGTATGTACTCAACATCTCTCGTTACCTACAACTGTGTCTAACCATGACTTTTCATTGAGGATCTCATCCTTAGACTAGAAACCCTTGTCCTCAAGATTCCACACAACCGGGAAATAAAATTAAAACAACACGAAGAAACCATGGTGTAAATTTGTGCACACAATCCAAACATAATATCAGTTTCTCCAAACGAAAGAAATAAAACATGAACCATATAGAGATACCTGACTCAAAGTCTCAATGGACTAACCGAGCCAACTCCATCCTCTTTCTGACCCAAACCATGAAGTGATCTACACCGTCTCTGCCATGTACACTCTGTGCAAGAAACTCGATCCTCCAAACTAGGACAAAGAACCATCTGCCCTCTCTTGTTGCAAAAAACCCTGTACAGATAAGTTCCCACAAAGACCAACCACATTCATCCCCTAACCAACCATGGTTAGCTGACCAGTATCGGTTCCTCTGTGACCGACCTCGATTCTCAGACTGATGTCAATGCTACTGGAATGAACCCAATGCCACACAATTTAGCATAGCACACCACACCAGGTGCATACTTCGACCGAAGCTGATAGTTGAGCTGAGCCAGTCATTTAAAGAAGCATCCAACTCTTATACAAAAACAATACAACAAATCCATGTAATAAATTTCATCAAGATGAAATACATCACCTTACCAGCACCAAGATACTCGACCACATCTTTAACTGAAGTACATGCTTCTCTGATGGAAGCCCCGTCTTCGTTCTGTGCTACTACCTCTCTACTGAAGCCCATGCATCTAATTGCACCAAGAATGCATACATGTTCCTTCTCTCTGTCTAGATCTGCAATCCAAAACCATGCATGTGCAACTAAACCATACACTCAGCAAACAAGATACATTCCATGCATCTCTTCATTTCTTCAAATATTTGATTTTCTGTTTATAACCAAGCTGCTCAGTAACTGAATATGATCACCCTGTAACCGACCACGGTCCTTAATAACCAACCACGGTCTCACCCTGCCGACGCCGGTTGCCACTTAATCGACGTCGGTCAATGTGTTCTCTAGCAACCTTACACTTCCAGCTCCCACTTGAGATTCAATCTCTTCCTTGCAATTTTCACATTAGGCAAAATAAACCCTACTCTCATACATGTCAGTAATAACTACTAACAAAACCATGAAGCAAACCCTTGCTCTGAAAACTAAATACATCGCTCTGATACCAGTTGTTGGGAATACGGAACTGCGGAATAGAGTTATGATTTAATAACAAACAAAATCATGCACACATGGATCTAAACAATTCCCCACAAAATCTACAGCAGTGGAAGTATAAACTAGAATAATTCAAATCACACAAAAGTACACACACATAACAAGCATGTACTGTGGTTCACCTAATGTGGGCTATGTCCACCAAAGATAGAGATCTCATATATATATATATATAGATAATATAACAAGAGATTACAAACCAACTCTTTTTCACAAGAGTACATGTATCTCTACAAGAGTATCTCCTCCTCCCAGATCTCCAACTGGATCTTTCTTGAGTACACTAAACCGTGCCTCCATACCACCACTTGTGTCTCCTTCAGATCTCAAACCGGATCTACCTGAGTACACTACAACCGTGCCTCTCAAACATAACCAGATCTCACATACCTAAAGCTACCTGCATCTGCCACTGTGCAGTCAAGCTCTCACTGTATTGTGAATCTACAAACAAGACCTCTAGAAAGATCTACCAATGTGTAACCCTAACCATGCACCAAGAAGTAAGTCTCTCCTCCATCACTGTAAACAAACTGCAAACATGAAGACAAATTCCTCTACCATGATAGATTCCTATGGATCAACAATACAACATGATCTCATGGATCTTCAATACAAGATCTCACAACATGTGGACCTACAAGAATAAGCACTAACAAGATCTCACAACAACCTCCATGGATCTAACAAGAAGAAACCCTAAGTGTTTTGCATACTATGCAAGCCATTACATGATACTAAACAACACAAAGGAAATACAGTAGAAGATAATACCATCTTCTCACCAATAATGTACCTGCACTTTCCTTTTGTTCAGCTTCTCTCCATGAAAGCTCTTGTCTTCATGTAATTTGCTTTTTCTTCTTCTTCTTCATCCTTTCAACCAAGGATTATGCTCTTCTTCTCATCAACTCATCTCTAACCCTTGTTTTCTAGCTTATATAAATTTAGACAAACTTAGGGCAACTTAGCCATGAAATTACATCCAATAGATTTGCTTTAAAAACAAAAACAATATTAAAACTCGTGACTTAAAAATAAAGTGCTTCACACAGCTAACCGGCGCCAATTCAAACCTAACCGCGGCCAGTTCCTCCTTTTCCTGACCGACGTCGGTCCCACTGTAACCGATGTTGGTTACTGTATTTCTAGTCACTTTCCATTACATGCTAATTGTGAAGCAATCTAGCTCCACAACCTAACAAAGATTGTGTTGTATTGAGAAATTTCTTGTTTCTGCCCCCAGGACATTAGTACCTAGGGGAGGACACAAACACCAGGGTGCTAGTGTTTTGTACTGTGTATGAAGTAAAAGTCTGGATTTTGGACTATTTCGTGACTGTATACATGTGTTGATCTAAATTGTAGCTCTGACCTGTTGTAGGGGTGATTTTTTCACCCAATGTATGCCCCCCTCGTTTGGGGTTCAAGTGATGTCTATAAGAAAATGTTGTCCAAAGGAGAGGACCTAATGTTAATCTGAAATGGATACCTACAGGGGGTAGGGGATGTGCATGGTAGAAACCAAGGCACATGCAGATAAAGTAGGCTAGTATAATTGTTAGTAGTAAAAAGTAGCTAACATGCAAAAGAAGACAATGTAACAAGCAAGTGTGTGTTGATGAGAAAAATATGTCAGTTGGGAAAATTAGATGTCTCCACCAACATTCACGGGGCTATGCCCCTCTGCATTGAATGGTGTATCTCCCATTATTTAATGTAGCGAATATAATCCTAAACTAATTGTTGTGGGTTGGACAAATAAGTCGAGGATCACATAGGAACACTCCATTAAATTTGTGGTAAAGTGATTGTATGGGGTACAAGGGAGGAAATCACAATGATGAGGGGAAAAGGAGAGAAATTAGGAAAGGAAGGTTACTTTTGTGAGTAGGCCAACTATAAGTTCACACCCAGTAACCGGAATAGTTCAAACATTCAATATAGACGAAATAAACAATGAAGCTAGTAGACCAATGAATTAAAACACAAAGTTTTTGGATTCATCTATTGAGGAAGAAAAGTTGCTCTCTAACACCATACAAGATCACTATGCTTGCAAAGTGCATAAAAGAGACAAGTGGAAGAAAAACAAGATTCTTATAACAACTATGTTTATGACGTCAACGATGAGAGGAAACCATGCACACAAAGTTGCACACATTCATGCATCTTGAAAGGTAGAAAACTCCTTCCTTAATTGACATTTACACAAGCTATACAATACAAGGGAAAAGAAGAAATAATGTAGAATAAATGTAGCCCTTATTTCTTATGCATTGATACAAAGTCCAACAAGAATCCACAATTGCTACAGAGAACTAAAATTTTCAGGATCCTTTGGAATGAAGAAGCCATCCCAATTTATAGTAATGTGAATTGACTCTTTTTCTACCCCCCACATGACTCTTTTTTGTCTCATTCAACTCGTGACTTTTTACCTTCCTAGGAAGTGAGAAATAAGTTCCCTTTTATAAATTAAAGGTACTTTTACAATTTTACTTCATGAAGTCACTTTAATGAATGAGAAAAATTACAACGATTATGCCCAACGAATAATTAGAAAGGGTAGAGAAAGAAGAGGGAGAAAGAGAGAAGGAAGGATGGTTTATCACAACCGATGAAGAGGTTCCCTAAGATGGATAACTTTATTGAATCATGCCTCCTGATGGGGGATCCCTATAGTGTGTTCCTTTTCCTTAAATTATTTTTTGAATCGAGCTATCACAACTATCAACTTATCTTCCCCTAGAATGCAAATGTAGCCCAACACCTTGGGACACCACCGATCCTTTTACATTGATGAATCCATTCTTCATGATCCATTGCAATTGTGGAAATTGAAATTTTGATACCGACTAGGGACTCTAATTTTTCTTTATTGAAGGAAAGGAGTCACTTGACTCCTTCTTGACCATCTCTTAAAATGAAATGATGAGTTATTATGCTGACGAGTCTTCAATGAGCAGAGGGAACTCAAATATTCGAACACAGTGGTATAATTTTTTCAAGATTTTGAAAACCTATCATTGCAGGACTCCAATTCGGATATGGCATTCCTGAGCAGTGCATATCATGCATCCAGGATGCAGATCCAAACTTGAGATAAGTCCTTGGTAGTTGATGTAAACACTTCCTTTCTCACGAGGGTGTGAAATTCAAAGGAACTCATTTCAGACATGAGTGGGGGTATCTCATCCAAATGAATGACCTCCTTTGCAAACTCCTCCTTCGTCTTGTTTACTTCAGACAATGTTTCACGAGCATACTTAACAAGGGAAATAAGGTCAGGACACATTGCTTTGCCTTGCTCAATTATTTCCTCAATCCAATTCTCATTTTCTTTCCCCCCACATCATGTATTATTGTTCTTTATTAGGGTCAAATATTGTTCAATTGGAGGGACATCGTCAATCGGAAGGGGAGATGTTGACTCGAGCCTTGAGAAGGGTTGAATGCATGCACTAAGATCTCTTACATGTTCCTCCAATTGCAAAATAGCTCACTTGTATTCTCTAGTCTGAGAAATAATACGAGAAGAGGATTCTTTGAACAGGTGAGTGTCACCCTTATGAGAAGCTCAACCCAATGAGATACAGGTCAAATTATAGTCATATGGAGTCATTTCCTCCATGGGCGTATCAACCTTAGGCTTAGAAACTTCAACATACTAGTTACTTGAGGTGTCACTGAAGAAGCAGGAAGTTGTATGGGCCTTATTTCTTAGCTTGGACTTCATCATTCAAAATATTTCCTATGAGACCAGGAATGGAAATGAGTTGCATTGTTCTTGGGCCACTTTTGAGCATTTCTTGATTCCATGGAAATGAAACTCTTTGGGAGTTACCACGATGTCAGTCACTGGAATACTTGTAGAAGCTTGTCATGGGTTTAACTATCGATCACCATGGGGATGATCTAACCCTTTAGAAGAAATATTTGGATGCTTATGTAGAGAACGATGTTGCTATGAATCACCCCTTCTTGTTCTGAGAATCCTAATCCAACCAAATCTCCTTGGTTTACTTAATCAACTCTTCTATCTCACCAAACTCACTGACTTAGCTCATTTTGAACCAACTCACCAAGGGGGAGTACATGATCTTGACTCAATTAAAGGTTTATAAATGATGATCTCTGGGAACTTTGAACCCTTTTTAATGTTTATCAGATTGTATAATGTCCCTGGGTTTTACCTGTTGCACCCTATGGTGTTCTGTCTTGCTTCTGGGTATAAATTTGATGCCTTAAGACCTTTGCGAAGGATGAATTGACTTGTTTGAGATATGAAATCATATTGAAACCATGTGAAAATGAAAAAATTAGCGAGATAGCTGAAAATAAAGTCTACTGTAACTTTTTGTACATGGAACTGGATTTTTCTATTTTTAGACCCTAAGACCCAACAACTGCTATTTCAGGAAAGGTTGCCTTTTTTACCTCAGAATCAGTACTAAGGGGTTATCACCATGTTTAGAGAATTTCCACAGATTTTTAATGACCAAATTTAAGCACTTTCTATTTTTAGAAAGTTGCTTTTTACTTTTTTTTTTTTCTTTTTGCTTTTTTGGCTCGTGTGCCCTAGTTTTCCATTTTGGTGATTTTCAGTGTTTGCTTCTTTGGAGGTTTTTACTGTTATGAGAAACTTACTATAAATAGTAAGTATGAACCAAAAACACTTAGTATTTTTTTTAATCTGATCTCCCCCTCCTCGGTTTGACAAAAAATCACTGTTTTTGATTGTTATGGATGCTCCATGCAAAATTTCATCTTCACCTATTATCCTGATCAATGGAAAATTGCAAAAGAAGGGTTTAGGTCACAAAATTAGAAATGTTTGTCATTAATAATCTTAGATACCTTTTCAATTTATATTTTTTCAACATCAAGGCACCTGAGAGAGGAAAAGATGCCCAAAATTTCACTGGAATTCATCTTGGTGTTTGTAAGATTTGAGTACTTCACCATTTCCACTCATGGAAGTTTCTAGAAAAATGTTGACATGGTGACGGCTAAAAAAGAAATGTGTTGGTGAGATAGTAATAATGGAGGAAGGTTAATGGATTTGAAATGAAACGGTGAAGTTATGGGAGCAGCAATAATGGAGAAAAAGAGGATTGCAGACAGTGAGGGTTTTTTGTGCGCACACACGAGAAGAAGTAGACGCAACAAAGAAAACTATAAAACTTAGTTTTTCTTCAACATTGGCATGGGTGAAATTTTTCATCCCAAGTGTCCCAAAAATTTGGCATGGTTGGTGCAAAATCTCGTGCCCCTCACCCATTGGTCTAAGTGGCATTCATTGATTGGTTGTTGGGAAATTGGTGAAAAAGCACTAAAAGCACCCTGAGGCCAAAATTGGGTCATATGGGTGACCTGGGAATGGGTTGAGCAAGGGTGGAGAAAATTTTCCCAACCATCCCAAATGTTTGGGATGGTTGGTGAAAAAAAGTGTGCACCCCTCTCTCATTTTTTCAAGTGGCGAGAGGTCATTTGTTGAGGTGGAGAGGTGAGGGGGCTAGAAAAAGGTGCACAAGGCCTTAACTAAGCAATTTGGGCTCAGAAGAGGTCATATCATGGTCTAGGGGGATATCTAGGGGTTGGAAACACTTTTTTGTCCCAAGTGTCCCAAAATTTTGGGATGTTTGGTGCAAAAAATTGCGCCACCACCTGGGTATTACTTGTGTCCATCTAGAAATTTGACTAACTCCTTGATCTTACCTTGGGGAACAACCTGACATAGGCATAATTCGAGCATCTGGAGGTCTTTTCATGCACTTATGTATTTGAAATTGATTGGAAACAAATTTTTGAAAAAAATGGGAGGGGTATGATACATTTATTCTTCCTGAAACCTCCTAAAAAATAGGATTTTCTTTCGGGCTCATAGGTTGTGCATGTTGAAATCATTTTGTGGGTATAAATTATTATATCTTGTAAAATATGTGAGACCACAATCCTCTAGAGCTCTGAAATAAATTTCAAACAATGTTTCATTTGACATCTAACTCTTCACAGAGCTCCTAGAATCACATCTTGAAACTCAAGGGCTATTTTTGCACTACAAGCTACTTCACTCTCTAGGACCCGCTTCTGCTGAATTTGTCCTAAAACCTCTGAAACTTCCCAGAATCTTACAAAATTAGTTGAAAAACATTTTTATCTCTCTGATACACATCCTTTATTATTTTAAGCCTTTCATACGGCTCTGGGGGGTGCGAACTAGCCTTAGGAAGACAAGAAAATGACCTTTCTTAAGCTTCTCAAAGAGCCTATCTTGAAGGATCTTGGATTGAAAGTAATTGAATGAGATTGATATCCCTAAATCACCTACGAATTAGGTTTACACAACATGTATGATCACTTAGAAGGGTAGGAAATGCTTGATATGGGTTAGGATGATCCGGAGGAGGGCTCAAGATGACTTTCAAGTAAAAAAATTCATAGTAGGGTATGGTTGTCATGTTTTCAAGTTTGAATTTTGCCCTTGGAAAAAAACATGAAAATAGTGTGAAAAAAATGGAGTGTGAAAATATGGTTTCAAACATGGGACATCACTCACAATTTCATAAGACACACGGGGTTGAAGATCACACAAGACATATGACATAGCTCGAAAACAATAACATATGATGGCAAACAAGCAAGATAAAGCAAAACGTATCAAATAACCATGGTTGCATGTAGTCCTGCAAGGAAAATTCTACACATGAAGCACCCATTAACATGTTAGAAATATAAATAGTATGTCAAAGCATGTATAAATCAGCCAAAAATAAAGTGACAGTAGTAGTAAAGAATGTGACAATAGAACTTGTAAATTGTAAGAGTAATAAAGGTAGATGCCTCCAGGAGCCTCAACGAGACTGGAAATGGATTTAGTGTCAAGTATCATGCATTGTGTAAGGAGTTGTAAGAGATATTCATTCCGTTCCAGATACCAAGTGAACGCACATGTGTATAAATGATAAAGATAATGACATGCTAAGTATCTGTTTGACATAATAAGCAAAGTGTAACATATAAGTAGTATAAGAAAGCAAGAGTAAATGCAACCAAGATATGCAAATGTTATGATGGTGTGATGGCATGGTATGCAATATGTGAACATGGAAGGAGTTCCATTGCCCCCATGGGAAGTGCATGAAATGAGGTTCATTTATAAATGCCCCCTCAATAATAAAGAATGAACCATAAAACAAGAGTATGTCATCGGGAAATGGGTCTTTCATGCGTGAGTAGATGCTAGAAAATATATGGCATGAAGCACAGAGCTTGAAGTGTGTAATATGTTCATTGATGTAGTATCTCAACACTAAAGTGTGAACCATAGCATGAGAGTATGTCATAGGGTAATGAGACAAAAAATGGCTAAGCATAATAGCATTTAAGATGCATGACATTGAGCGGATTATTGAGTGGTTTTCCAAGAAGAGTGGTGAGGTGATATACACCATGTCCTAACTTATCAATTATTACATAAGGTCCAAGCCAATTAGGATTGAACTTGCCTTTTACCACAACATTGACATTAGTACTTTTCTAATTTTCATTTAGAACAAGATCATCGATATTAAATTCATGTGAGTGTACTTTATTATTATAAGTATTTGCAATGTGTGCTTGATAAACACAAAGATTCTCCAAATCCTGTACCCAAAGAGAGTCAAGCATTTCAAGTTCATGTAGTTGATGGTCGCGATATTAATTATATTTTAGAATTCCTTTGAGAGATACGTGTAACAAAGGAATTTCACGCTCTAAAGGAATGATGGCCTCAGTTTCGTAGATAACTGAAAAGGGTATAACATTAGTTGGAGCATGAATACTGGTGTGGTAAGCCCAAAGAGCATATATAATTTGATTGTGCTAGTCACTCCCAGAAAAATTGACAGCTGTGTAAGATTTTGAAAATGGTTTTATTACTAGCTTCTGCTTAGCCATTTCCGTATGGATAATAAGGAGTAGAAAAATATTTCTTATTTTTGAACTTGACACAAAGTCGTTTAACATCCTTATTTTTAAAATGAGGGCCATTATCACTGATAATTGTGGATGGTACATCAAAGCATGTAATGATGTGACTAGTAATGAAATGACATATGTCATCACCAATGGTGGATTGTAAAGGCATCAGTTTGACCCATTTAGTAAAGTATTCAATAATGGTAATGATGAACTTATGGCCATCAACTGATTCTGGATTGATTTTTCCAATGAGGTCAAAACCCAATAGGGAAAATGGCCATGATGAGGAAATGGGTTTGAGTTCATGTGTGGGAGCGTGATAGAGATTGTTGTCCTTTTGATACTTTTCACAATGTTTGGTGTATTCCAAATAATCTAGTTCCATAGTGAGCCAATAATACCCTTGTCGTAAGAGCTTTTGAGACATTGTTTTTCTCGAGAAGTGTCCACCACAAAGGCTATCGTGAATCTTGGAAACAACTAAAGGAATATCATCGACACCTAGACAACATAATAAGTGATCGTCATATGCTTATTTAAAAAGTAAGGTTTCCAATGATTATGTAGCATGTGGCTTCCCATCGCAGTCGACGAGCTTCATGAGGTTATAGGTTGGCAGGGATGGTTTGGCGATATAGGAAATTAAATATCAGGGTGAACCATTCAGGGGTGTCATGACTGTGTGTAATGGCATAAGCATCCAAAATTGGACTATCATTAAAGGGATGACATAAATGACAGATTATGAAATGTGGCTTGATAATCAGTGATATCTTGTGGAATAAGAAAGCCAGTACTACCTATGGTGTCAGTATGACGATTGTCTTTGTGAGGAATGGTGGTGATAGAATATGAGTCGAATGTGGCCAATATAGCTTTTACAAGGTCATTGTAAGGGATGAGTTGCTCTTCTTTGGTTTGGTAGATGTCATTGACTTGATTAAACTAATTGAGAGTCACCCTGAATGTGGATATTACGAATAAGAAACTTGCGAGCAATGGTGAGGCCAAGGATAAGGTCTTCGTATTCACTGATATTATTTGTATAGGAAAATCCTATGTGATAAGAAAAAGGGAGATAATCACCATGAGGGGTGATAAATATAATGCCAAATCCGGTGCCCGAGGTACAACGAGATCCATCAAAATACATGGTCCATGTATCATGATCAATTAGTGTAAGTGTGAAGTCATTGTGGAAGTCATCACGGATGGGAGAAAGATAAGAAAGAGGAGCCTCTTCTAACTGGTCAACAATAACTTGGCCCTTGATGGATTTTTGTGGGATAAACTTGAAATCAAATTTTTTAAGTAACATGACCCACCTAGCAAGGCGATCAGAGAGATGTGTGTGAGATAATAAGTATCGTAAAGGGTCAACTTTGTGATAATATGGATCTCATGATTGAGAAGATATTGGCACAACTTATCCGTGACAAAGACAAGGCCTAGGTGTAATTTCTCAATATAACTATAGTTGCATTCATAAAGGAGTAATGTACGACTAATGTAATAGACAAACCATTCACAGAGAGCATTATCGTGTTGTGCAAGAAGGGATCCCAAAGCATGAAATGTAGTAGAGAGATATAAGAGGAAAGGTCGATCAGTCGTGGGAGGCACAAGAACTAGAGGATTCAACAGATAAGTTTTGATATCTTTGAAATCATGGTGACAATGATCATCCCAGACAAACTTAGTGTCCTTTTTCATGAGGTGTGTAAAGGGATGGGTTTTTTCAGCTAACTGAGCGATGAAATAACGGATATCTTGGATTTTCCCTTGGAGTGAGTGCAATTGATGGAGATTTCATGTGGTGGAGGCATGTCAACTATAGCATAGATATCTTCGTAGGATCATTCTCAATTCCACGTTGAGAGATGATATAACCAAGGAGTTTTTCAGTCATGACCCCAAAAACACATTTTTAGGATTTAAGCATACATCATATTATCACAAACATGTAAAAGCTTGTGCGTAGATCATCAACGTGAGTGGCAGATTATGAGATTTAACAATTATATCATCAAGTGTAATCCTTCAAGGATTTTTTGGATGTGATCATGAAAGATGTGAGTCATTACATGTTGATAGGTGGCACCAACATTTTAAAGGCCGAAAGGCATAAAAATATAACAAAAGGTACCCCATGGTGTAGTAAATTATGTTTTCTCTTGATCGGTGGGGTTGATTTTAATTTGATAGTAACAAGAAAAATCGTCCATAAAATAAATAATGTCATATCCAGTCCATGGAATCGACTATACCATCTATGTGCGGTAAAGGAAAACTATCATTTGGGCAATATTTGTTAAGATCACAAAATTCAGTGCAACAATGGACCTTTCCATCTAGTTTCATAATGGGGACAATATTAGAGACCCATTTAGGGTAGTCCACAGCACAGATGAAGCCTGCATCCAATAGTCATTGTATTTCTTATTTGACTAATAGAGCAACTTTAGGATACATTTTTCTAATTTTTTGTTGAACCAAATTGGCTCTAGGGTTAAGGACTATATTATGCATGGAAATAGAAGGCTCTATACCCTGACATCTCGCTATAGTCCCATGCGAATACATTAGAGAAGTCTTGAAGTACTTGTTTGATGTCAGACTGTTCTGAAGGTGTAAGAGAAGTGGTTGAGAGAACAATACGAGGGTTGTCCTGGGTACCAAGGTTGTATTGAATAGTCTCTTCATTTAGAAGCACAAAGCAATCTTCAATATAGGGATCGATAGGAATAGTATCAAGAGTATCATTATTTGTAATGGGATGAGCAGATTCACCAAAGTAATCAAGTAGCATTAAGTACAAATGGAGAGCATTTTTATGATGATAAGTGGGGAGATGGTCATAAGTTCATATTGGTTCTAATAAAGCATCATCAGTGTAAAATGTATCTAATGTAGGCCAAGTGGAAGAAGTGGAATCATCGATGAGCTCAAGATATAGTAGAGTGAGGTGATGAGTGTGGGAAACAATTGCAAACTTCAGGGGGAGACTGGGACAGTATAGCCAATGCCTAACTTGGTGGATTGGGTGGGAATAGAAAGAGGTTCAATGATTCCTTGTCCATCTTTTCCTAACCCAGTGTGAATGAAGCCATGACGAAGCATATATTAATATCCAAGACCATATTTAGTGAAAGTGGGTGAAAAGGTGTCAGGAGGAGGGGTAGAAGGTGAATGATCAATGATGATGTAGAAGGAAAATGGAGAGGGATAAACTAAGCCTTCATAAACCACAACTTGATATAAACATTTAAGTTGTGTATGAAGGGTTGAGGGAACCACATTCATAGCATGGATCCAAGGCCACCTAAGAATAATGTTATATTTAAGATTATTGAGCATTACCTGTCATGAGATGGGAAAAGTGTATGGTCCAACAGTAACGGTGAGGGTGATTGTACCTAAGACCTGTTTAGGGATGTTATCAAAGCCATGGATAGAGATAGACTAGGGAAGCATGAAGGCTTCAGAAATGCCAATTTGGTGAAGGAATGCTAAATTAAAAATATTAAGGTTAGACCCATTGTCAATTAAAGCTCGATTAACCACCACGTTATTGATGTAGACATGAATATAAAGAGGGGGATCATTATCTAAATTAGTTTGAGAAGGAATTTTTGCAGATGTAAAAAGTAATATTTTCTTCCTTAAAAGATAATGTTATAGTAAATTTATGATACACATGAATTTAGGAGAAGTATACGGATGAATATAGGTGTTGGACATAAAATATTGGATTTTAGTTTGACATTTAGGGTTGGCCCAGGAAAAAAGGCCGGGATGGTAGATAATCATGGTGACAGAAACCCTAGGGTATCAAATTTGTAAACAAAGAAGGAACATATAGTCTTCGAAGAAGGATGCGGGCCCACCAAATGATTTAATGAATCAAATTGAATTATTAAATATGATTGAAGGGTAACCCTATAATAAACGATGTGCAAAATGCTAATATACAATAATATGTAAGTAATAAAGCATATGCAATATAAAACCCTAAGAAAGAAGGAAAGATAGGGGGCCTTAGCTGATTTTTGAGCAAAAAGGAAGTGATTTGGGAAGGTGAAATATTTGAAATAGACTGTTCAACGACGTCACTATGAACAAGAGGTTAATGAGATCTAGATCTATGTCGTATAGGAGCACCTGGGAGAGGACATGAGCACCTGGCGTTGGTGTCTAGATTTGAGCACCGATGTCCAGAGAGGTGTTGCGCATCTGGATCTTTCAAGGCTGGATAAGCTTCAATGTTGGTTTCTTTGTGTCACTCTGGATTTGCTACCTGATCTGCGAATGTACCTGTAACCTATAAGAAAGAAGTTCTGATCCATAAACACTAGTAATTATTTTACCTTTTTAACTATTTACCTAGACCTCCCCTATAAAGTCATCAATGGTCATGACCCTAGATTAGATCCAAATTGGACCAACATTTGATTTGGCAAGTTTAAAATATAACTTGGATACGAAACCCATTCGGGTTTAAGTTTTCTTATTTCACAATATGTGTTCAAATTGATTTAAGAAAAGGAATACATGACTTCAATTTCAACCGATTAAAATTGGTAATTTTCAGCATACCCAGGTCTTAAACTACTGATTAAATATTGAATTTTACATTCAGATTATGTAGAATTTAATCACCATTTGTAAGCTTCTTTTCCCTTCAATAAGAATCATAAATCTATACAAAATAATGGACTGACATCTGTTGAGTGGATGGGGTTCTGTAAATCCCTATGTCCCCATGTTCGTTTAGATCTGCATCCATTAAATTTTCTCAAACTATAATTTGAATAATCCTATCTCTGATGGTAAATTGTTACAAAGATAGGATTGATACCTACAAGACTGGGATTTCAGGAAAACCATTTGGTAGTACCCTGGTATGAGCTCAATGGAACATTCTTTGATAGTTCCTGAATCATATTGCAGAGATTTTGTGCCTTAGGATAATTTGATGGCTTTGGCGAATTCCAAGTGAGCCTAAGCACTATTTATTTCATCTGATCTAAGCAGGTGGGAAGAAGTAAAGATAGCAGAAAAAAAGTGTACACATGGGCAACATTGAAAGATTCATTAGTTCACATCCCAAGGTCTAGAATTAATTTTAGGATAATCAATTTTTAGATAATGTTCTAGTATATAGTTTTTCTATTTTGTCCTTTGTACAGTTGGTATTCAAAAAGCCTGTAGTTTGGTTGTTACCAAGCCCCTTTTGTAACTCAATAAGGATTAATGGCCTCAACAGTAATGACTATTTTAGGTAAACTGGTCCCTTCAACCCGCCTTATCAATCAAGAAAAAAATCTCACTTAACTCCGCATGTTATTGATTGCAAACATGAATATAAATCCCACATTTGGGGGATCAATGTATCTAAGATAGCCTTGAGATAGGAATTTCTAATCCAGATGTATCAAGTAATACTGGTTGCTTCCATAAAAGATAATGTTGTAGTAGATTTACTATACATATGGCTGAAGAAGTTAATGTGAGATGCCATATAAGTGGTTAGACATGGCAATATTGATATGCCACATAGGTTTGACAGGTTCAGGAGTTGGCCCGAACAACTGACTTCGTTGGGATACAGACATTCATGGTGATAGGAACTGGAGTTTTTATCGCCAAGCTATGTCGGCAAAGTTCACTATGAATAATGTTGAGCTAGGCAATGAGTAGGATGACTAGGTCGTCGAGCTAAAATGATTTAATTTAAATCCCCCTGCAATTAATTAAATCTTTTTTCCCTGTAACTACTATATCCTACATGGATCCAGTAAAAACACTGCTAAGGCATATAATAATGACACAGTTGTGACATAAGTAATTAATGATATGAAAACTTAAGCAAGAAGGCACCCCTCCTTATAAGGGGGACTTTGTTGATTTCCGATGAATAAGAAGTGGACCCCAGGGAACAATTAACAGGGCCCACCTGTCTGAACACGATTGTCGAAGTACCGTGTTATCACAAAACTAAATTTTAGAGGTTCCCTGAGATTTGGGACTTGTGCCGGACAAGAGTACCCAACTTGATTGGTCAGTTGACTCTGTCTTCTCCCAGGTGTTGACCAAATGTTTGGATCTGGTCGTAACTGGTGTCCAGCATACGATCTTTGTTTGCAGATGTTCTTGATATCGTCAGAAATCTCTCAGAATGATGTATCATGTTAGTCTATCACTCTTGGGAAGTTTAGGCTACTTCTATGACTATCAACCTGTAACTCTGCCAAGAAATAAGTTCACCTGCATATACCCATAAACCACATCAAACCTAAAAAGGAAAATGTAGAATGGGGAGTCAGACTAACATGCGACAGTCACCCATGAAGAGTGAACTTACGACTGAGCATTGCACTACATCTTAGAATCCTTGTATTTCTTATGTGTGTGTGTGTATAAATTATTCCCTAGGATGACTCTTGTGCAAGTTTCACAGTGATAACGAGTTAGATCTAGAATGAAGCAAATGTATAGAATGTGTGGGATGGAATAGAATAAAATTCCCCTCATATGTTGTGTATGTAGAAGTGATGCAACCCTTGTCCCTTGTATGAATGCTAAGTGGATGCCTTTGATGCTCTTGTGCCTTTGAATTTAAGCTTGGGTGGTAGTATGTAATGCTTAGTGCTTGGTCCCTTATTTTGAAAATATAATCGTGTATTTATATTATTCACTTGTTTGAATTTTGTATTTAACAACTGAAAGGTTGACCCAAAGTGATAAAAATTAATTCAGAAGTGAAAGGGGCCTAAAAGGATAATAAAAAGATAAAGAGAGACAAGAGTGCCCAAGAGGATAGGAGCGCCTGGCGCTAATGTCCCAATTGGGCGCTAGTGTCCGAGGCCATAAAAAGATAAAACAATAAAATGTTGATAGGAATGTAAGATGTATAAGGCCAATGAAGGTACAAAATACAAAGCAAACGACCAAAGAGAGGTTGTTAATTACTAGTTTTCTTGCTTAGGAATCATGTAAATGTTAGCATGCTTTTAGGACCTATAAATGTACCCAAGTGCATAGATTTTGTGGACTACAGTTATTACATAGTTAAATGTGGATGTGAAGTCCCTATATAGTTTGTTGCCTTAGAGGATTCATTGTTGATTACTTTAATAAGATTTAAGTGTATTTTCATATTTGTGCTTGTTGGATGATAGTGTATTTTCACATATGGTTAGTTAGGGTTTAGACTAAACCCTTACTATTGGTTTCATCCCTAGAAACATGCATTACATATTTTGGCACTACTCTCAAGAGACCTCAATTTCACGTAGTTCTCCACTTAGATATGTGATATCTATATGGATACAATTATTTTTGACAATTTGATCACTTGGTAATGCTTGTAATGGGTTGTTTGCTTAGTTCTTGATTTGTATTTGATGGTATTTGACATAGGAAGCTTGACTCTAAAATTTGGTTCTAAGTGATTTAGACCTGTGTAGGGGCTACTCCTAATGTGTGCTACCATTTTAGGTAAATTTAGGGTGATTTGAGTTCCTTTGAGGGATATTATCTTGAGGAGTTCTTGAAAGTCTCAAGTGAATATACGTGTGTGTTTTGAATTTCTTATATAGCGTTAGTAGGTTTAGTTTTATATTAAGGCTACTCCATGAAGAAAATTAAAACCCATAAAAGATATGGATTTTAAAAATTGAACATTAGAAGGATTTGGGATAAATCTCCCATTTCAGACAAAACTGCATGATTGTTCTGTCCACAAGGGAAATGGGGTGTTGTGAAGTTATGAATGTGGAATCATGAATAGTCGACTGCTTTGGACTAATATGAACTTCTCTATGAGCAATTGAGTAGTGGAATGGGAAGACCAAGTCTTGCGATGGTCCGATAGATATAACACTTGGGCTCGAAATAAGTGCATAAGTCATGATATAGGGATTAAACCAATATTGACTTTATCAAGTGATTAATTGCCAAATTTAGGTGCTTATAACTATCATGCTTCCTTGACATTAATAAAACCACAAATAAAGTTGGGAAACATGAATTAAATTCTCATAAACATTATTGGTAGGCAACTTCACAAGCTCAAATTGAAGAACTTAAAATGCATCTTACCCTTATTCTTCTAGAAAATAAGGGCCACGTAATAGCTAGTGTTTACCTTAATATAGTAAAATGTGTTGGTTTTGTAATAATATAATAATAGTAATATTTGCAATGATTATGTTGATAGACATTATACAATGGTAACAAGGATTGTGATCTAATGATGTGATCGTGAAGGTTTTATTTTTGATATTAAATTTGGCATTCATTAACTGCCATTTTTATCAAGCTAAAAATTAATAATATATCAACCATATGGTAGAGTTTGGGACTCATTTTATTCAGAAAATATTTTTTTGTCGCATACTAATAGAAAATATGAGGAGAATGTAATGAAATTATTTATCGATGTGGTATATTCATTCCTTGATTTTTTAATTTTTTTTATAAATAATTTATATTATTTTATATTTTGTATGATTAGCTCAATATATTTATGTTTATGTTTATACATTTAATGGTGTGATCATATATAATTTTCTTTTGTGTATTAAATTTGATATCTATTTGAGTGTCACTGAAGTTTTTTTGGTATAACTTTGAGAAGTCGATCAAAGAATAATTCACGTCCATAGGCGTTTGGAGGGTGACCTGCACTGTTCGGATCAATGGCAGTGAGGTTTTCCGTGTAAATAGAAGACCATGGAAATGGCTGGGGCTGTTTGATTTTCTGTTTACTATGCTTACTTTGTCATTTTATTGTTCGCAGCGATTCCTCAGAGCAGCTTAGTTCATCATTGTTGGTTTACCGTGCACTGGGTTTAGCAGGTAGAGATGTACAAGTGAATGACTATCCACCTAATCTTAGTCGTTCATGATTCTAGAATCAAACCTGCTACATTCTAACCCAGATGGCCATGATCTGCTCCGTACTCGTGCAAGAGCATAAGATATATTTTAGCCATTGATTGCATTATTATTTGTTGGGATTCAGTGTGAAAGACATGCTGCAGACAAAGGAAATTTAATGGCGAGCCTATGATTGTTGCGTTCTCCTAGATTTGTCCAACCAACTGCCATTACAACGGGCATCAGAATTTTATTTGTTTACATTCCATTTTGCGCAAGCCGTCTTCTAGGGAAGAAAATATGCACTCCATGGCATTGCTCCACATGAGTTATGGGAGAAATTTGATAAAGAAAAAGTATGTAAATAATGTGAATAGATTTGCTAATATGAATCCATTAATTAGTGGGTATTTTCTTTATCGAATTCACCTGCTGCTCCATTTCTAGAATCAATATTTGTTAGAGTGGCGCTATGATTCTAATATTTTAAAAACCCTACTTTTTGTCAACAGACAGGGTTGTGGAATATTAATTAGTTACCACTTGTATAAAATTAACATTGACTGCTTTGATTGGATGTCATTGCCAGAAAATCCCTGTTATTAATTTGTTGAAGATGTGCTTTCTGCTAGTATTTCAAAGTGTAGAACATTTTTAGGTGTCAAAATACTTGGTGGTTTTCATCCATATGATGGTGAGCAACAATACCCTGAATGTTGATTATACACAATGCACGTGAACTGTTTGACTAAATGCCAATAACAAAGGCAATCTCATGGACCGTAAGAATTGCGGTGCACGCTTGGTTTTTTCTACCATCTATTTTTTTTCTTGTTAAAGACTTGTATTTGTACTCTCAACAACTATTATAATTGTTAATGGTCTTTCCCTTTCCAATTTGTTTAGTGTTGCTTGAACCAAAACCAATCATTTTCTTATGATTAGCTTAGTTTCTTCGACATTCTTTTATTTCTGGTACATTTCCATTTAACTTTGATGGATTTTCATACTCTATTCCTCATCCTTTTTTTGGGTGCAGGATGGGAGGGTTTGGATACTGACGGTGTAATGTAGATTCAAACTTTTAATTTTATTTTGTGAAAAACTTTAAAAGGCATTTTGTAAAACAGTTCATGTTTGTTCTTGATGTCTCACATTCATACTTATAGAAGCCTTTTAATAGTTGTTTAATGGATGTATGGGAAATTTATCTCCTGGGCTTCCATCTCCATTTGTTACAGACCACTAGCATAGGGCAACACGCAGCTACACTCGTGGGATTCTTAAGAGGCATTCTGTATTTCCATACCTAGGGCATTGTGCAGTTTAACAAGGGAAAGAATGTCTTGGTGGGGAATTTTGGTGTGAAGTTAGCAGACTTCGGGTATGCTAATGTGATGATAAATAAAAGGGAAGGAAATGTTGATTTCGTTGCAATCTTTTCATGCAGGGTATGTGTTGCTATCTTGTTAGCTTGAAAAGAATGTTATTCGAAAATATTTTCAGCACCCTTTTTCTTGCAAGAGTTATTTGTGTAACAGCTGACATGATGACATTCGTTTAAGGATAGAAGGGAGCGTGGACATCAGTGAAACTGAATTCCAACTCTATAAATAAAGCAAAATGTAGTCACAAATATTAAACATTTGGAATTTGTTAACCATGTAATGCAGGGTATTTGACTTTCAAAGGGATTATGATGGTGCATGTCTACGAATGAGTCTCACCTACAACATAAGGCACAGTTATTGCTTTTCCTTGTACAGTGGACTAATTACAACTTTGCAGGGGTTTTGGGTCTACTAAGAATACTCGTATACAAGGTTGGTGTATTCCTTCGCCTTATAAATGTCTATATTGCCATCCATTGTAGATAATGCCATTACATGGTTGGTGTTCAAATGATATTTTCATTAGTCGGAAATTTTTATCAAGTTAGGAAGGAGCTTCTAAACGTGTTATTCACACATACATGTTATATTTTTGCGGAGATGCATGGATGTCCAAGTGTCATATCTTATTTATTGATAACTGATGGTTTTCCACTAAATCCAATATTATTATGTGATTACAAATTCAACTTGGGAACTCTATAGGTTATGTGGATGGTACCACCACAATGTCAATACATGAAAGAAAAACCAACCTTCAATAATTTTACCAGGATAGTATGAATCAAAAGTTCTTATTCTTTCCATCTTTTCAGATTATGTGGGGACAATATTAGGAAGCTTGTGATTGCATCCTTCATGGTCAAATATTGAAGATCCTTAGTGAACACCATTAGATGTCACGTTGTTTTAGTAGACATGAGAACCAATGAATTTTTTAAGCAAACAAGGCCAAGGGAAGAAACATGGATTTGTTTCAGTTATTTTAGGTCCCATGGTCAAACATCCATTCAAATAATCAATAATTTATGTTTTTATATAGCCATATACCCTTACACGGGAAAGAAGCATTCACAGACATCCATTGTTATTTCAGGAAAATAGATGTCTTCTCATAATCCATGAAGATTCTATAACATTTTATTGTTTATCGCCAGAGATGCAATAATTGATTTAATATTCAACTTTTTACTTTACATGTTATCTAATAACTCCTTTCTTGTAGTCTATTGAACCTTGGAAATTATTCACCATGTAGGAGGAATGTTAAATTGAGACAATATATTGTAGGTCGACTACAAAAATTTATAAGGTGTTGCCATTATGGATGAGTATTTCATGTAATATTTTTCAAATATATGATCATAGAGTTTATTTTGTTCATTTTAGATATGGAGCATGCAATGGATTGGGAATTAATATTTCAATTGTGCTACAAGCCGAGAATTAGGATTACTTGTTGGACATGAAGGTAGGTAGTATGGATTCAACTTTGAGGATCCAAAACGTATTAAAATGGTTGCAGATGTTGGAAACAAATTGTAATGAAATTATTTAACATATACAACTTTCACCGATTTCAAAGAACTTATAAAGCAATGATCTTATTTAGATTGCAACGGGTTGACACAATCCTTGTAGGATTGTCTTTTGAAGTTTGCATGGCCTTAAGAGGGACCAAATAGAGCATATAGTCACAAATTAGTTGGCTTTATGGTTGAGTGACACTCTAAACTTTCTCTGTAAGCAGCCTATCTGTATATTTTTTATGACGAATTTCATTCAATTTGTTTATCTGGTCATTATTATTTCACCGACTAATTGAAAAAGCTTCAATAAACCTATAAGTTATTCACCAACTATTAAATATTTTCCTGAAGTTCTAATGAAGTCCAAATATCTTAAATACATTTATTTGAAAAATGTCAAACACCCTTGCTCCACATATAGACAATGTATTTTTACATTGTCATCCTGTTGAAAGTATCTCAAAATGTTTGCACTCTGAGTGGCTCACTCAAATGGCAATTTAAATCGATGCTCAAATAGTGCAGAATTTAGAACAAGCTAGATATGCCTAGTCAATGAGGATTGGTAACCCTCAAATGGTTTTGTAGGTGGCATCACTGCACCTATGCCTCAAACACTCTTGAAAAATCTGACCAATCCAATTGAGATTTAATCCTATAATTGTTTTAGCTTTAAGTCAGGCTTGTTTTCCTCTTTTTGAAGGTGCTCCCAAGCAAGATCATTCTTAGAAAGCACCAACCACATGTAGATTCTAGTTTTCAAAGCAATTTTAAACCACTGAACCATCTTCCATATTTTGTGCCAAATACCTAGGTTGGTAATGAACAATTTGGTTAATATCTATGCAGAATACATTACTTGTGCACATCCTGAATGCAAATAAAACAGACTTGTCATTGCTCTATTCATATAATATTTTTGCTGAATTGTATTGTCGATTCCAAAGCATATTAAAAAAACTAATTATATTGTTATCCAAAATAAATCCTCATGCATTGTTGGTTGGTGAAGGCATAATTACCGCTAACGAATACATGGCATAGTTTAGCATATGCGCTTCAATAAAGGCATATAATTCAAGGTCACTTTGTGTGGATTTCTTTAGTTTCAATTAGTCCAGTGTGTATGTTGTAGATTGGGTTTTGATCATCATCCCCAATATTGTTTTGGTAGGCTCATATTCTTAAGGGGTTAAGGGGAATAAAATAAGCAAACAAGGGGATCTCGAGGTATGAAATAATTTTTGTGGATTAATGATTTAATAAAATATAAACTTGATGCAACAACTCATCTATTTTTCCCTTTGATTTATTTTACTTGAACTTCCCCTGAAATGGCTTCATACGGTCTTTGTTATTTGTGCTCATGTGTAATTAACTATGCTATATGAATTGAAACTAACACCTAATAGTTCCAAAGCAAAGATAATTAAATAAGAACCATCAAGATAAGAGCTTATGGAAACTAACTTCTTCAAATGCATGAAAACTTGAAATAAATCAAACTAATATACTAAGTCATTTCTACACTTGAAATTGCTAACTAAAACATGAACCTAAATAGATCATTTAGCAATCAAAGTGGATTGTTGCTTGATCTCAAGGATTGAGAATGGAATCTCACCAAGAATGGCTACAAGGCCATTTTGGATCTTCCCATATTACTCAACTTTGAGTGGATGAATGCAAGATGAAGAGGCTAGGTCAAACTACTGGAGGAATGTTTAAGATCAAAATGTCTATAATTTAGACTAATGCATGCAAAGTGTAAGAAGAAAGGTAAGGAGGAGGGTTTCTTATATAGCTTGTCAGTTGGAGCAAGGCTATGGATTTAGTAAATGTGGGATAAAGGGAAAAGTAACTTTAGTTTAGTTTACCAAAGCTAGGTGAGTTAGTATGTGAGTTAGTACTTTAGTTAGCACTTTATGGGAATTAGGGTGCATATAATTAATCAAATGTAATTAATTAATAGGCTAGGAGTAAGCTTATAGAAGCTTATTAGAGGAAATCTAGTGTGATTCAGGGGATTTAAGAGAGGAAATTGATACAATAAGTGGTGATTTATTGATCTAGATTAGCGGTCATAATTAAATAAGAATAATTAATTAACCCTTGAGTAGAAGTGGATGTTAATTAACAAAATGTCGTTAATCGACATCCTAAATGATAGGAAGGTTAATTAATTAGGGAAATGTAATTAATTAATGGGAATTCATCGATTTAGATTAGCGGACGTAATTAATTAACCTAGGTAGAAGCGGACATTAATTAACAAAAGGTTGTTAATCGACATCTTGAGTGATAGGAAGGTTAATTAATTAGCAAAATGTAATTAATTAACGAGAATTCATTGATTTAGATTAGCGAGAATAATTAGCTATCCCAAGTAGAAACAAACGTTAATTAATGAAAGGTCGTTAATTGGCATCCTCAGTGATAGGAAGGTTAATTAATTAGCGAAATGTAATCAATTAACGAAAATAGAGGAAAGATGGTAGTGTATTGATGAAGTGACACCAATTAATAGGAAAATGGATAATTAGTGCAATTTAAGTATTAAAATTGCGTAAGCAGTTTTAGGTGTCTACACTATTGAATGTTTTACATTGAACAAATTCATACGAGCTATTGATGAACTTAACTCAGATTATTCTTCATGCCTAAGTTTCAATGATGTCCTCTATGTACTATGTATAATAATCAATTATCAATTTCAATTACTACTCTGTTAGTTTTCAATAAATTTTCCTATAGAAGATTAATTTTTTTTGGTTCATACAAGAAATATTCCAGACTAGCTCGGAATCTTCTTGCCCATTGGAAGATAAAATGGTGTTGTCATCGCTCCATTTGTATACTATTTTTGTTGAATTGTATTTTCATTTCCAAAATATTCAAATACAGTTAATTCTGATGTTGTTATCCAAAATAAATCCTGGTGTATTGTTAGTTGAAAAAGGTCTGGTTGCTAGTGACACATATAGGTCGCAATTCAACATACAAGCTTCAATGAATGTGTGCAAGTCAAGGTCAGTTTGTATCAATAAATATTTAATTTCAGCTATTCCACTATGTATGTTATGGATTGGGTTGTGAGCATAATCCCCAATATCATTTTGGTAGGCTCAGATTCATAAGGAATTATAGGGAACAAAATGAGTAGACAAGGGGATCTTAAGGTATGGAATTTTTTTTTGTGGATTGATGATCTAATAGAATATAGATTCAATTTAAAAACTCATCTATTTTCCCATTTGATTTATTTTACTTAAACTTCCCCTTATAGAATATAGACTCAATTCAATAACTCGTCTATTTTAAGATGTGTAGCTTTGTCCATCACAGTGTTAAAATGAAATAGCCATGGGCTCCTTAACAACCATTATCACAATCTTCAAAATTCCCTCTGTAAACTACTCTTTACTTTTTAAATTGTATATGCCTGATAAGTAAAAAATAGTGAACTTCATTTCCTTACAAGAATGAGTTACTAAATAAATATAATTCAAGATAACATTTCGTGTGTATGCCAATTTTCTTGTCTCTGCGTATGTTTCTATGTTTGTCTTTCGTCAACTGGTCCTCTTACTCCCCGCACGTTTCCCTATCAACATCTCCATTACACCTCGGGATAATATTTGTTGTAAGGTGTAGGTTACTGAAGATGTTTAGATTTGTTTTAGGTTTCATTTGGTATATGCTAATATGTTGTTGTACTCTTCTGAAATGTGTGGTGCATAGATGCAATACTTGTTTTCCAAGTTTTTTTGTAGGATGGTATATATAATATTTTAGTTCGTATTAAGTGTCAGGTCAAATGGCTTTGCAAAGTCCATGATAAGATCATATTCATTTATTGAATCTTAAGGAATAAAAATATGTTTTTCTTGGTGTTGTGGAATTTACGATGAATCGATGTGATTGCATCTTTCATGGTCAAATATTGAAGGCCCTTAGTGAACACCATTAGATGTCATTTTGTTTTAGTAGACGTGAGAACCAATGGATTTTTTAAAGCAAACAAGGTCAAGGGAAGAAACATGGATTTTTTTCAATTATTTTAGGTCCCATGGTCAAACATCTATTCAAATAATTGATAATTTATGTTTTTATATAGCCATGTACCTTTACACGGGAAAGAAACAATCACAAATGTCCATTGTTATTTTAGGAAAATAGACGTCTTCTCATACATCATGAAGATTCTATAGCATTTTATTGTTTATCGCTAGAGATGCAACAATTGATCTAATATTTGGCTTTGTACTTTACATGTTATCTAACAACTCCTTTCTTGTAGTCTATTGAACCTTGTCAATTATTCACCATGTAGGAGGAATGCTAAATTGAGCCAATATAATATAGTTCAACTATAAAAAGTTAGGTGTTGACATTATGAATGAGAATTTCATGTAATAATTTTCAAATATGTGATCAAAAAGTTAATTTTGTTCATTTTGGATATGGGACATGCAGTGTATTGAGAATTAAGATTTCAATTGTACTCCGAGCCGAGAATTAGGATTACTTGTTGCACATGAAGGTAGGTAGTATGGGTTCAACTTTGAGGATCCAAAATGTGTTAAAATGATTAAAGATGTTGCAAACAAATTGTAATGACATTAGTTTAACAAATACAACTTTCACCGATTTCAAAGAACTTCTAAAGAAGCATTTCTATTTAGATCGTAATGGGTTAACACATTCCTTATAGGATTGTCTTTTGAAGTTTACATGGGCTTAATAGGGACCAAGTGTAACTTATGTTGCATTGCCGTAGGAGGGACAAAGTATGGTTGTATCTATAAACAAACAAATAAAGTCTTTAGTCACAAATTAGTTGGCTTTATGGTTGAGTGACACTTTAAACTTTCTTTGTAAGTAACCTATTTGTATATTTATTACAATGAATTTCCTTCAATTTGTTTTTCTGGTCATTATTATTTCAGTGACTAATTGAAAAAGCTTCCATAAAATTGTAATTTATTCACCAACTATTAAATTTTTGCTTGAAGTTCTAATGAAGTCCAAATATCTTAAATACATTTATTTGAAAAATGTCAAACACCCTTGCTCCACATATAAACAATGTTTTTTTACATTTTCTACCTATTGAAAGTATCTCAAAATTTTTACACTCTAAGTGGCTCATTCAAATGGAAATGTAAACCAATCCTCAAATAGTGCAGAATTTTGAACAAGCCAGATATGTCAGTAAATGAGGATTGGCAAGTCTCCAATGGTATTGTGGGTTGCATCATTGTACATATGCCTTAAACACTCTTGACAACTCTAACCATTCTGGGTGAGATTTAATCCAATAATTGCTTCAGCTTCAATGGGTCTGTTTTCCTCTTTTTAAAGGTTCTCCCAAGCAAGATCCTTCCTAGAAAGCACCAACCACATGTAGATTCATGTTTTCAAAGTAATTTTAAACCACCGAACCATCTTCCATATTTTGTGCCAAATACCTAGGTTGGTAATGAACAATCTGGTTAATATCCATGCACAATAAATTTCTTTTGCACATCCTGATCGCAGATAAAATGGACGTGTCATTGCTCTGTTCGTATAATATTTTTGCTAAATTGTATTGTCAATTTCAAAGTATATTAAAAAACTAATTGTGTTATTGTTATCTAAAATACATCCTCGTGTATTATTGGCTAGTGAAGGCCTAATTACCGCTAACAAATGTAGGTTACAGTTTAGTGTATTCACTTCAATCAAGGTATATAACTCAAAGTCACTTTGTATGGATTTCTTTAGTTTCAACTAGTCCAGTATGTATGTTGTAGATTAGGTTTTGATCATCATCCCCAATATCATTTTGGCAAGCTCAGATTCATAAAGATTTAAGGGGAATAAAATAAGCAAATGAGGGGATCTCGAGGTATGAGATTTTTTTTTGTGGATTGATGATCTAATAAAATATAAACTTGATGCAACAACTCATCTATTTTTCCCTTCAATTTATTTTACTTGAATTGTCCCTGAAATAGGTTCATAAAGTCTTTGCTATTGAATGTTTTACATTGAACCAAATCATAAGAGCTATTAATGAACTTAACTTAGATTATTATTCATACCTAGGTTTTAGTGATGTCCTTTTTGTACTATGTATAATAACCAATTATTAGTTTTTGTAGACACAAAATCATGCACTTGGGTACATTTCTAGGTCTTAATCATATACTACTATTCATATGATTCCTAAGCGAGAAAACTAGTAACTATATCTTTGGCCTCTTTTTTTGTCTTTTTGTTTTCCTCTTTGGTCTTACACACCCCACAACCCAATTTGATCTTCATTGCTTTATCTTTATTGACTCTAGACACCAACGCCCAACCAAGACGCCAGCGCCCAGGTGCCCTCATCCCCTCTGGGTGCCCCTGACCTCTTTTTATTCTATTCACCTCTTGTGGGCCTCTGTTATCTTGTGTGTATCTTATTTTCTTATGGGTCGGCCTTTTAGTTATCAATTACGAAATTCAAATAAGGGAATCATGTAAATACAAAGGTATGTGACCATAATAAGGGACCAAGCTCTAAGCATCTATTATCATCACATAAGGTTGCATCCAAAGGCATTCTAAGAGAATCAAAAACATCCATATAACACTCACTCAAGGGACAAGGGATTGCATTTTCTTCTTATATACATAGGAGCGGAAATTCATTTTTTCATCCACACATTTATTTACATTACTACATCTAGTTATCACTCACTATCAAGTGCATCCTACATAAGAGCTTCCTAAGGCATGATTCTATCACACCTGCACAAGAACAACATGGATTCTAATATATAGTGCAACACTCAGTTGTAAGTTCATTTTGTTGGGTGACTGTCAGGGTCAGTCTGACTCCCCATTTTCATCTTTCTTTTTTAGGATTTGATGTAGTTTAGGGTTTTGTAGGATATCATTTGTTTTGCAGGTTATAGGAAAATTTTACAATCATCTAGTGACATACAGGCGATCAATAATGAAGGTTAGTGACACTTGCGTGACATAGAAAAACCCCATTTCTAAGCTCTTGCATGGTCACAGGTGCTCACCAGAGGTCCTTAGTGCCTAAGCGCCCTAGTCTTGTTCCAAGTGCCCTAGTCCAGGCTCATATGAAAATTACACAATTTTTTAAGTGTGGTTGTGACAATCTCCTCCTCATGTTCATCAATATTTCAGTCCAGAACACTTCGGGATTAAGTGAATATTAGCTAAGTTTCTTATCCTCTCTTTTGCACCTAGGGTCTTTAGCTTATTTATTGTGTTAGATATGTACTTTAGTGTTTATTTATCATATGTGACTCTGCAATTAGGATTTCAAAAACTCTATATTTTGTTAAATCATTTAATGAACCATCTCTTGAACCTAACCTTTCTTCTAGGTATTTTGTCATCTTTTTATCATGGATCAATCTTATGGACCATTTATTGAATCCCGCCTTCAAGAGATCAATGATCATCTTGTTGAACATCCCTAAGATCTAGATCTACTCTTATTCGTTGCTCGTGAGGAGGCCACCAATCTTGTTGAGCTTAATGTTCCTACATCCATCCCCGATTTTATGCCTATTAATACTCAACCTCATACTTCCACCCTTCCACCTACTTCTATTGTTCCCGTATCTATTCCTACTCCCACCAACCACTTCACTTTGCCTCTTTTTTCTCACATGCAACAAGTCTCTTATATTATCGTTCAAGGCCTAACCTCTCTCTATTAGGATCTCTAATTTCAAATATGTCAACTGCGTCATGATACTTCTCATGCATCTCCATCTCTTGATTCCACATTAATACTTCATATTCATTTCACACCCGTCATTTCCACTTATGCAATTCCTCCAAACTTCGTCACTCCCAAGCTACCCACCTTCAATGGCCACAACGATCCTAAAGATCATCTTTGAACATTTGATGTGGCATGTCTAGATTATGTGGATGATCATACTTTATTAATTAATCTCTTTCCTATGAGCCTCCAAGATTATGTTATGTGTTAGTTCTACGATCTACCTATCCATTCGGTAACCTCATATACACATTTAGTCAACGCTTTTCTTGCACATTTTTCAATCAATATCGGTTCAAATATCTCCTATGCTCAACTTGCAGAAATCAAACAAGGATCTAATGGGCATCTAGTGGATTATGTTTTATGATATAAGAACAACTTATCTAAGATGTCTAATGTACTTGTGAACTCTAAATTACAAGATATTTTTGTCTGAAGTCTTTTGTCTTCTTTGTAAGAGAGCGTCATCTTTGAGACCTCTCCATCATCTAATCAACTATGTCATACTCTTAAGTTACACGAAAGAAAACAATTATATATGGGAAAACTTAAATATCATGATTAGGATTCGTCTTATAATTGGTTTCAAAACAAATCTACTTTCAAGCCATTTACTAATCCCATTGAAGCAAAAACTATTGTTGACATTTTCTTCACTACTGAAAATCTTCAATGACAGCCTTCAAAGTGTACATTCACAAAAATTTCTTGTGCTCCGCATATTCTATTGCCACAACTTGCTGAGAGAAATCTTTTAACGCTTCCTCCTCCACTAAATTTGGATCCATTTCACCCTAAAGGCTGCAATTCTAATGAAAATTTTAGATGTTATTATCATCAATGTGTTGGGAATTCCACTGATCGATGCTTGAAACTCAAACATCTTATTCAAGATGTCATCGACAATAATGCAATTGAGCTCCCTAACCCTTCAGATTATAAGTTAGTCAATGACAAGAAAAATCTTAAAATATTCAAGTGATCCTCTCCCTAAGCATGAAAAAACATTACTGACTCTTCAGCTAATCATACATATCGTGTAGTGCCTCCTCCTTCATTGAGGGTTGTTGATTTCCTAGTTACTCACATTGATGCATCTCCACCATTCATTTCATTCTGTGATCACGATTATTATACTACATTCTCTTCTGATACATTACATATTCATGCTTCTATCAGACCTTATGCTATCATTAATACAATGATCGATCCATCGATTCATATGAGTGTGTTCTGTATTGCACTTCTTGTCACTATCAATTATCCACTCTCTCATATTGCATATCCAGGTCCCAAATTTTATGGTTACATCGAGCTTCCAGTTACAATTGGGATTCTTACCATGCTTTTGTCATTCATTGTGGCCTCGTCAATCAAAGGGCATGACATACTCTTAGGTCTCCCTTGGCTCCGTGTTGCTCAAGTTACCATTTCCATGAATCATGTGTGTCTAAAGTTCATTCACAACAAGCAAGTTATCACCATCAAAGGTGTTCCTCGATGCACACTGTGGCCACAACCTCCTTTTGAGGTTTCCATTGGACTTGATAGAGCATCTAGGTCCCCACTACCTCTCAAATCTAAAGCATAATTTGCTCGTAGCTCTCATATTTTCACACGACATACTTGGTCTCATTGGTCCTCTAGTCCATCTCATCAACCTAGATCCACCACTTGAACAAATCCATCACATAGGTGTACATCACCTCCTAGGTGTTCATCACCTCCCTGGTTTCCTTCACATAGGTGTTCATCACCTCCTAGGTCTCGTTCACCAATACATCATCTGTCTCATATATGACCAATCTCAGAGCATGGTCACACACCTTTATCTATTCACACATTGGGTGGAGGACCCTTGCCCTTCAATTTTATTGGATAGTTTAATTATCATCATACACTTGGGGGGAAACATGCTTACTTATCCCCCTTCTAGCATTGTAGGTATCTATCATTTCTACTCATATGCCCCATACTTCATACTTGTTATTTCTAAGCATCATTATATAACTTAATACACTTTTTATCATCATTACCCTATGACACACTCTAGTTCCACAGTTCATACTCGACTGTTGAGGGTCTAAATCTGAAATAAACCTCACACACTAATGTAGACACCTAAAATATCTACATGACTAATTAACATTAATCATGCCCCACATTTTAGCTTTATCCGCTACCAATCCATTTTAATCTAATTTAATCCATCATTATTATTCATAAATCAACCATATAATAATTAATCGTAAGATTAATTATTATTATTAATCCAATTTACCATCATTCACCATTCATCATTTATCATTTATCCTTTTATCTCATCTAATATCCCATTTTCATCCTTAATCCCTTTTATTTCATTATTATATCATATTATCCTATTTAATTCTTCATTAATTTTATAGGAATTTAATATTCCTACAGCTCACCTACCACCTACCCTACACATGCCTACCACTAGCTATTCCATGTTATCACATCCCTAATCATCATTAATCAACCTAATTTAATCCTAATCATGTGCACATCACCTCTAAATCTAGAAGCTTCTCTATTTCTCCCTCTCATTTTCAAATATTCAAATGCATCTACACTATTCCATTGAATTTTTAATTCAATGGAAATCCCTCAAAAAATCTAAAATGTTCCATTCTAGAATCCTTCAATCCTCTCATATAATTCCAACCATTGGATTCAATCCAACATGGATTGATCCTCACCCTCCATTTTTCCACTAACAAACTATAAATCAAGGAATCATCTTCCATGATAGCTCAACTTGGAAATCTAATTAAATCTTTGCCATTTTTATCTTCAATCCAATCCAATCATTCATCCTTCATCAAGCATTCATCAAGTAATCAAGGGGAGGTGCTTCCCAAATCAGTCCACACAAATATGAAGCAACAATCAAGTAATCTTCCAATCCAACAAGCAATCCAAGAGCACATCCAATCAACTGAGGATAATTCCACTTGTAGGTAAGTGCATTTATATTGCTTTCTCCCTCTTTCCATCTTGCTCTATCGGAGGTAGTTGATTAGTTGTGTTAGATTTTGTTTTGAATTGGTTTCATAATCATTTTATGTTTTGCATGCTAACACAATTTTTCATTTACATTTTGGTGCCCATCGTGGGGCTTACCCCCCATTTTTCATCATTTCCATTCTTATTCTACCCCTAGAATAGGCTATAAAAGTTTCAAGAATTTTCATTATCAGTTACACCTTCAAATTTCAAAATTTTGAGGTGAAAATCCATTTCTAGCACGAAATAGCGCATATGACCTCTGTTTTGGCGCATATGTCCTAATTGGTGCATTTTTTTTGTTTTGGCACATTTTTTTTACTACCTTTCAAGAGCCATAACTTTTGATCCCGAACTTGAAACGACTCCATTTTTTTCTTCCGGAAAGGTATTGAAAATATCTATGCAATGAAGGTGTTAATTTAGCATTTTATAATATAATTTATTCACGGTTTTTTATTTTACTAAATCTTGTTGTTTTAACTACACATTAATTTATATTTTCTTGTTACAAACTACTAATACTTTGTGTGCAACTTCCTACGCTTATCAAAGATTAAAAAAATCAATCCAAAAATACTAACCCCTTTGTTTTGTAGCACATTTATCTAAGAATTGGGGTTATTTTCCAAATTACTAATCCACTTTTTTTGTAGGGCCTCCTCTTGAAGACCTCTTTTGCATTTTTTTAATAATATTTTTATCATTTAAAAATAAAAATAAAAAGTAAAAAATCTTTATATCGTGCATCTTTCATCTTTTACATGTTTGCTTGTTAAACCCAAAGGTTGGATTTTGTGTATGCTCCCCTCTCACATCTTTGGACAATCTTGAGGATTAAAAGCAGTCCACCTTGTTCCTTTTTTCATTTGTAGGGGTAATGTGATGTGTATTTCATCACCACACACTTGTCATAGTCCTAGGGGTCTTGTGACCGTGGGCTTTATCTCCACGCACATAAACACGCCACGTGTTCCGGTGGGGTATATAAATCCTTGGAGAGTTGTCGTTATTGGCTAAAAATCTACGTGTTTTAATTGTGACATGAAGTGAGTGGCTTTCACGTCCCAATACCTAGGCCTTAGACAACATCCTTGCAACATGGATTTGGGCATCGCGTTCCGAAAAGTATATAGGGGACTCTGTACGTACCCAAAAATGTAGGTACTGTGCTACCGGAAAGAGGTTACGGAAACCCCAATGATGATTCAAGTCTCTTCTTAAGGTGTTCAGAATCTAGAAAAGCTTGCCAAGTGTATGTTTGCATCCCAAGTGCTTTATCCAAGCTCCATGTGCTTTGTTCTATCCTCTGCCCCATTTTTCTTTGCATTTTGGTCTTAAGTGACAGGACCACCACCTTGACTGGGTGGCGGTCCCGTGACCGCCGCCCAGGACAGGGCGGCGGTCCTGTAACCACCACCTTGTGTAAGGTGGCAATCCTGTGCATGTTTTTCAGAACATTCTGACGATCACGTCAAACATAAAAATTAAAGTTTCACCCGCATTCCTCAACCACTTTGGCTTGCATTTATGTTTTGGCCACCTGCTAAATAGTGTTTTCCCTTTATTTATAGTAAAAGAGATCAATTCCAAGTTACCCTCTGGTAAATCTAAATACTATAAATAGCCAACTTGTTTTCAAACAAATGGCCCCTCTCCTTTTGTGTTTGATTATTCAGTTTGCTTGAAATTCTTGCATAAGTTTTAATAGTTTCATATTTTGCATGAGTTATCAGTCTCTCATTTCTGTATTAGTGATCATTTGATCTTCTTGCTTTCATCTTACTTCATTGCTATCCCATACAATCAGTTTAGTATAAGATAGTTTCATTTTTATATTAGGATCCATTTAGAGTTATAGGTTTTGTTTCTCACAAGAGGTAGTTTCCAGAATTCTCGATGTATTTACGTTGTATTCCCACAATAAATCCTGCTAGGAATTGCATAGTCAAGCTCTGTTCACTTGCACTATCCCTCTCTTACTTGCATTGTATTCGGTTTATATCCAAAGCTGACATTGTTCAAGTATCTTCTTCTGCTGACGCTATCATATACATGCTTTTCTGGATTCACGAGAACACGAAGGAATGAGGAGATCACACTGAGGGGACAAAGTCACACACAACTGGATTTACCACTATTCAGTAAACTCCAGGTTTGAACTATCAACGTTGTAGTTAAAATATATCAAATAGGGTAGTAAATTATTTCATTTCAGTTAAAGCTCGCTTTCGATAATGCTAGGGAAGCTATGGGGAATGATAGTTTCTGAGAAACTATGATTCATTCTTCACTTCTGAGGTAGGATCGGAAGTCTTTTTTATTAAACTAGTTGGTTATTTAAATATTTAGGATAAATTCACAACTGCACATACAAATAGCTCTACCATGCTAACTTGCTTGTTTTGATTATGTTATTATATTAATTGTCCATCTTCTGAATATATTAGAATAACTACTCTTTTAATTTCGTTAAAATACTTCATCGAAAATACAAAAATAAAAGAATATATGCATAGTGTAGATATATTTTTCACAATTAGTTTATTCATTTCAGTTAAAGTTGAATCATCTTTGTATGACAATCACGAGACCTAGAGAGCCCAGAGAATACGTGTTTGAACCGATAGTGCCACAACCAAATCTCCCCACAACACTAGCTGATATAGATCAAGACCTTAGGATTCAGGTTTTTCAAATGACAATTAACCTACGAGCAATTAGTGAACAATTGAGAGAGTTTAACATTGAAGACGACAAGGCATACACATTCTGGTTAAATCAACCCAACTACAGACTGCCTTGATAGGACATCCACATGACTATACAAGAACTTGAAAGAGAACAAATATTTGGTTGCGATCCTTTAGTTCCATAACCCAACGTAGGAAACCTCCTCATCAACATAGATAGTGGCTTACGTATTCAAGTTTCCAGAACACTCGTAAGGTATTATGAGAAAATCATACAACTTCTAGTTCTAAACATAGAAGTTGAAAAAGCTTACGACTATTGGATAGTCAGAAGAAGAGATTGACTCCTCATATGACCATAGGAGGTCCGCCACAACCATGAACTTACAGTTGTGATCCACAGGTCCCACAACCCAACGGGCCTACTGATCAATCAAACATTGACGTTGGTTTACGCACACTAATATTTAGATCCTCACCACTTCCGCCATATATTATTACACAATTCTTCGTATTAAACGCAACAGCCAATCAAGCTAGGGATTTCTGGACGAGACTAGAGAATCGTCTATAAAGCTCCAGAGGACTCATTACAGCTCTCATCACCATTTTCCATGACCTTGTCTAGAAATATACATGAAGCACCTACAAGTCATTTTCCACGTATCCAACAGCCAATAAATAGGATCTCGACATTGATTGGAGCCTCCGAGCAGCTATTATATCTGAACAATCCATTACACCAACTCAGATTAGGAAGGCCTTCTTTGCCTTAGATTCGTAGATTCCATTATTACGTGTTGAGGATATAAGATTGCCCAACTAGTTTGTCTGTATCCACATATATTCCATTCTCATCGGCTGTCTCGGCACGACCTCGGGAGGTCGGGTACGAAGAAGAGTTGCTTATAGATTCTCATGCTTGCATGTCACTTTTCTATCGTACAAAATTGGTGAACCTGATGTGAACTAACAGTTGTTCCCCTTTTATTTTCATTTCTTTCATCCACCTTCACTCTTTCCCATTATTTTGTGGGTATTCATTTACCCCCCGAATATGTCATGATACGATGCATATGGCAGACCTCTCTCAGGTCTCAAAGCAGATTATGGTCAAAAAAATAGACAACCATCACCCTCGCTTTTTGCATAGGCTGACAACTATTCAAGTAATTACTTGTCATCACAAACTCCTCCTCAAAGAACTAGCTCTAATTTTTCATTCCGAATTGAGGAGTTGGATCAGCTTAGACAAATGCAACAACCAAATCCCTCAAGCTCTAACAATATGACGTTTACTGGAGAGTCCACTTCATCTCCTCGGGTTTTGTTCAAACCACAAATTAGTAGACAGTCAGATCCACTCCCATTTTTGGATGAGGAGTATTTAGTGCGCTATTGTAGAAGCGAACAACGCTTCCAAAACATGTACCCACCTATAGGAAGTTTACAAATACAACCCGATACCCTACTCCAAGAAAACACCCCCATTCCTCCACCTATGGGAAATACTCTCGGTGAAGCTTGGCAAGGTAATGATCAATTTATAGTAGGGTATCATACCCTGTTACAACGTCAAGGTGTACAACAACCACCATTGAGGAAAATCATTGTGTCTTCACCAATCGAGGTTATCTCAGCCTTATTTGAAAAGGTTAGAGGATTAGAACTTGCTCAAGCAATCAAAATTCACACTTCGGGCAAGCAGTAATTCTCAACCCTCCGCATCATCCTGGCCAAGTTGACATCCTCACAGGAAAAGGCACGTTAGGCATGCCTCCTCAACATTCGTATAACTATCCACAGCAAACACCAACTAGAATCGCGTTTTCAAACGCCGCTTCAGTTGAAAGTATGATACCTCCTAGCTTAGCACCAAACAACCCATACCAGAGCAATGCTCCTCCCTACTTGAATATTTATTCAAAATCACCACAAGGACACATGTTCTCTTCTCCCGGGATGTTTACTCAACCACATGTATTTCCTTATGTCCCTGCAAATACATACGCTATGCCATATCAACAAACCATGCCACCCCCACCCTCTCAGTAGGCATCGTCAATGGTCGAAGCCTATGTGGTAGGAACTTACTCAAAATATTTGAAAGAGCCCCTAGACTTCACCATATAAAGTGTCATGCTTCCAAGAAATCTTCTCGATTTACCCAAATACAAATGGGAAGATCCAAATGCGCATATCAAGGCCTATGCCACGGCCATACGAGAATTACTCCCTTGGGATGGGTTGTTGCCAAGATATTCCCTAAAACCTTAGAGGGTATTGCCCTTGATTGGTACTACAGAATACCTGAAGCCTCGATACACTCATTTAAACAACTCGTGTCAGAGTTTATCAAAGCTTTTGATATGAACAAATTATTGAGAACATGAATCAGGGAATTCTTGCATATTAAACAAGAGCATAATGAATCCGCTGCTCATTTTATTCAAAGATGGTGTATGGTTCACTACTCATTAGCAAGTGCTCCAAACATGGATTAGATGGAACTAAGCGATTTATTCCTTTATTCTCTCAATAGAGAGATAAAGGAAGAAGTCCAGAAGTTCCCACTAAGAACTTATGATGAAGTACTCGAGAGTGCTCTCCAAATAGATCAAACAACAATAGATAGTGGTCGTAAGACATACATAACAAACGAGAAATTAATCATTCCCAATCAAAACACTACGGCCTATCCTAATGCCAGGAATACCAATCAAGGACCAAAATCCTTAACCAAAACCACGAGGTTACAACAAATGGAGTAACAAACCAAGTTAAAAGAGAAAACATTGTAAACATTTTGCCACCCGTTAACAATCAGCGAAATAAAAACTTTACTCCAACAATCAACACGGTGGATTTTAATAGTCCACAACAACAAAAACAACAGAAAATCTAAACACAAGGTCCAAATCGAAACCCAACTGGATATCAGAGTAAAAACCAAAGGCAACAACCTCAAAATTTTAACTCTAACAACTAGCGACCTTATCAGAACTTCGGACCACAACAAGTTTCAAATCAACAACCTCGAAACTATAATCCCAATTTGTATTGTGGTTTCCACAAGATTCAAGGCCATGATACTAGGACTTTCCGTGACTATAATAAATTCATGCAACATTTTCCAGAAGACCAAAAACAACTCTTTATAGATATGTTCTTAGTAAATTATGTAAACCCATGCCAAACACTTACGCAGGGGAAGTCTCCCCTCAAAATGCACCACTCAAGATCTTTAACGATCCGCTCCTAAATCATTCTAACAATAACAGGTTAGATCCAAGCAGAACAAACAAGGGTGTTATGACAGGAAATAACAATCATGAAGCCTCAACTTCATAAAATCCACCGGTTGCACCCCAATTAGGAACTCGACTGCAAACCAAGATAGTTGGCCTGGTAGAGCTAGACACCGAGCTACCCATAGAAACCATAACAAGAACACGGTATTATTCTTCTCAACCATTTCCAAGTTATTCATTAGTACCAGACAACATTCAACAAACATTGGTAAAACCCGTATGCACTTATGATTTAATTAATGACTTAACAAAGACCTTCTCTCATATTTCCTTCTTGGATTTGTTGAAGAACTCTCCCGCCCATAGGGCTGCTCTCTTAGAAGCATTAGGCCTTGGTCATTTAATTAACATCACTCCTCCTCCGGAAACGCAAGTAAACCATGTAGAATTTGATATCTAGCCTCTAGGGAAGCCAGATAGGGATACTGAGTTTATATTTGATATAAGCAAAGTGCCAATAGACGCTGAAATTACGTGTAGAGGTGACCCAACTTTACATTTACAAATATGGTTCTACAATAATTATGTTAAACGCGAAATGATTGACGATGGGGCAGCAGTTAACATAGTCCCCTTTGATTTTCTTCAAAAGCTAGGATATGGAGAAACAAATTGTTCCACAACACGAAATTTTCAGCACTTTGAAATACGCCTAAATCCTAAGTCATATTTACCCTAAAGCTTGAACCCTAAGTACTAAACCCTAATCCCTAAACCCTAAACCCTAATCCTTGAACCCTAAGCCGTAAACCTTATACCCTAAACCTTAAACCTTGAGGCCTATGCCTTAAACCCCAAACCCTAAACCCTAAGCCCAAAGCCCAAAATTCTAAACCTTAAACTTTAAAGTTGTGTTAAATTAAATACAATAGGAAAAGTTTGATTTCCTGGATGCATTATAGTTGCGAATATTGGAAATGTGTAGATCATTTGTATATATAGTTTTTTATTAGTTGTTAAATATTGGTAATTGTAATTTTGTGAATGTCTGATGTAAGATGAAGCTACAAAAATTATGTGATATCATACTCTGACTCTCAATTTGGTACATGGGGGCAAGTTCTTTTGCAAAGACAGGAATCTGTGCGTGATGAAGGGGCTTTCCCTTTAGGATTTTGAATCGATAGTTGGGTGGTATATTGTGTTACCAGAGGTTTTTAATGTCACCTGTCGATCCTCCACTCAGAAATGCACCCTCCTATAATATCGCAACCGTCCCTTTTGCAATGGACGGTTGTGATATTATGGGAGGGTGCATCTTGAGTGAAGGATAGCCATTGGCATTTTTCAATAGTTGAATTTTTCATGGATATTAGCTTTCTGATGTTGTGATTATTTTATCATATTGGATGACGTATATTTGATTTGACATGTATCGTACTAAAGTTAATTGTATATTTATGTTTTGTACTAGTTACTCTTTTGTGCAGTGAATATGAATACCATGAGTTCAATTTTTTCAAAAAGAACAGTATGTGGGTGTTGCGATGATTATTATTTTATTGTTGTTTAATTATTGTGTTTTGGTATCCATAAATGTATGTATGTATATATATATATATATATATATATATATATTAAAGATGTTATTAATATTTAAATATTTTAATTTTCTTATTTGTAACTTCTGTTTTAAATAAACATGTTCTTGTTTCGATAGTTTTTGTTGTTTTTAGCTAAATGTAATAATATTTTCTATGGAAGTTTCTCTCCACATTGAATAAGTGTATTTGAAATAATATTAATTTTGTAACAGTCTTTGTCACATTATAGATGACCATATTGTGATATGTTTATGCACTGGAAGTAGTAGGCAGTCCTATAAATTGTTGTTTTCAGGTTGCATTTCAATATTGTCTTTTATACACGTGGCTTTTGAATTAGACAAAAATTCTAATGCTTATAATGTTTTAATATGGTATTCATGTTGATGATGATGAATCACAATTCAAAATTTATTTTAGAAAGTATGAAATAATTGTTTCATTAACAATGCAAAACTGAATGAAATAATTTTTAGGATAAGAAGGAGGCCCAAATGGCAGAGCATGATCGATCATCATGTCCTAGAGATTACAGAGGAAAAGAGTCAGTTTTCATATGATGACCTAGAATGGACACCAATAGGGGATGAGCCAAACATCGACATTTGTGCCACCATACCGCTCACAAGACTACATGCATTTCTAAAGGGGGAAGGTTCTAACAAAAAAATTTCAGACTACCTTCACCCACACAAATCACAAGTTAACAAATATAGGAAATCCAAAACCACATACAACCAAATCATATTCTAGGTTTGGAAATTTGCTAACAAATTTTTTTTTGTACGTTATTTTCATAAACATTTGTATAACATTTGATGTTACCATTTTTATTGCAGCTATTGGTGTTCGTATGGTCTAGACGACAATAGAAATAACCCAATAACAAGTGACAAAGTGATTAGGTGTATAATTAAAAGGGGTTTTCAATGTCATTTCAATGTGAATTTTTTTATGGGAGACCGACAGTGTCCATAATATTATATAACCATTTGTTTCATTGTGATGTAAATGGTGAGTGTTGTCATGGGAGAAACTTAAATATCATTAATGATCTTCATCTGAATGTTGCCCCGTACTTATCAAATGAATGCAAAACTTATATCGAGAGTATTTTGTTGATGAGCGTCACCATGGAAATGGTGTACGATAAATATTAGAGGATCCATCCAACATGGGTATATCAAGTAAGAGGGATGAATATATGATAAGAAAGGGCGTGGTGAACGCATGGAAAAGAGTTCACTACAGAAGGTCTCAAAAGCATGTCGATGATGCCATGAGCGTGAACTTATGGCATGCGGAGGAAAGAGACATATTTTTCTACTATCAACGCCTAAATGGAACCACTGTTCCATTCATTATGGGGTTGTAAACACCGTGGATGTGTGAAAGAATGGTTCAACATTCGCACAATTCCATAATCTCCATGGACTCGACATTTACTACCAACAAATATGGTGTAAGTACTTGGAATGAATTTTGAAATGATGTGTAATTTATGTATCATTAATAGTGTTCCCTTTCTGTTATATTAAACTTCATGTTACCATTTGATGTCATATTCCTTGTAGTACCAATTATACACATTGCTTTTTTTTTACAATCAAGAGGCTAGGATGCCCGTAGCATGGGCCATTTCTTCGAGGAATAAAATTGAAGACATTTACGGGTGGTTGGCGGAAGTCCAGAAACGACGAAAATGCCTTCGTGCCAATTGGCAGATCAATGCGTTCATTACAGATGATGCATCGACTGAAATCCAAGCCATCAAGTGTGTTTTTGGTTGTCGTGTAATGTTATGCCTATGGTATGTGTGCAGGTCATGGTTGAAAAATGTGCACAGGTATTGTAGCAAGGAGTCCAGGTGGAGGATTTTCGAGAGACTAGGTACCATCATGTATGGTTCTGAAATGCATCACGAGCACACATTTTGAATCATTCAAGACTTATTTAATGAATTCAAAAAGGAAACTAAGTTCCTCGAGTACTTCAGGAATACATGGTGTGAGAGTGAAGAATGTGTTGGTGAGTACTATCATTTGTGTGTTTCCTTATTAATTACCATCAATTATAAATCTTGGTTTATAGTGTCACTAATTTTCAATCTATGTCGCTTGATAGCTATATGGGCAACAAAAATTAGAAACTTATCCCTTGTAAATCAAGAAAAAAACGCATCCATCGAGTCCTACCATTGTTTTTTGAAGATTAGATACTTGTGTGACAGAAAAAAGAAATGTACTTGCCGGATGGACTATTTGTTCTACACACTTGTGTACAAGGTGGAGCCATTTTACAAACACAAGAGGAAGTTGCAAAAATCTAGATTCTTCACCAATTTCAAAAAATAAAGACAACTATTGACAGTGGTTGAGAGAGCAAAGAGTATTTCGGATATAGATTGCCTTGTAATTACACCTGATTGCAATCAATTGTGGGTGAGGAGCCAAACAACTAGAAGCACATGGCATTTGGTAAGACAGTACAGAACCTTGGACGTATGCAAATGTGCTTGGGCTATCAGAGGAAATACGTGCAAGCACGTGTTGAAGGCATTGGATTTTTGCAAGCAATATGTGTCAATGTCATCATACCAAGCACCAATAGTGACAGGTTATTCAATGCCATCATATGTTACTGATGTATATTGCTACGCATAAGTCGTAACGAAATAAGCATCATGTTGAAATTATTTTCATTTCATGTGCAGGAGCCAATACTTATGGGGATATAAGTAGCATAAATTAAGACACATTCTGTGATGGCCCCTCGTCACCATATCCAACATCAGAAGTGGAAGGTAATCCAATGTCATCATATATGGCAAGTAGTGATATAGATTGCTAACCATAAGTCGTAACAAAATAAGCATCGTGTTAAAATTATTTTCATTTCATGTGCAAGAGCCAATACTTATGGGGAGACAAGAAAGGTAAATGAAGACACATTCCGAGACGTCCCCGTCTTCGTCGTATCCAGCAGTAGAAGTGGAAGGTTTTTCAGCACTGTAAATGATGGCATGTTATGGGATGGCCCCTCCTCACCACCCCAACAGTCACTAACAGTTGATGGTTAGTTGTTAATGTCTTCAATCAATTAATTGATGCCAATGATAACGTTCTTGACACATATTTATGAGTACGTGAAATTGTGTATTCATGTGTACAATGATATTGAAAAACCTAGTGTATAAATACATAACTTTCTATAATGACTTATACGTCACAGGCACTCCTAAAATAGCTGGGGCTGGTGTTTTGATGATAGAAAGCGATTCAAATTTTATGGAACACAAATCCCAAGTATTCTTGAAGTCAGTCTTCGAAACATGACTGAGTACAAATGAACAAAAAAAAACATTATTTGAATGTGTTCAAAGGTTTAGGAGAGACATAGAAGCATCAAATATGTTGGATGTTGCTTTCAAAGGAGATTTCAATGAGACAACCACCACCCACATGCTTCCATGGTTTAGTGCGAGTATAAAACGCCACCGCAGTGTGACTAAGAGGCCAGTCATTGTAGAAGATTTGAACAATCGCGTTGAAGACTACAAATTCTTCCAATTCCCCGACGATAATTGTCCAAAGAGGATACAAACAACATAAATGGAACATATAGGTTAAAACATTGAACTGTTAGTGTGATTATGAATTCGCAAGAAATGTTAATTGTGGAGGTGAAGACTAACATATTGACCATTTATTTTGCAGGTGGTTCAAATGCAGCTGAAACATCTCCCCGTTGTTGCTTATCTTTTAGCAATTTAGCATCTACACAAGGTGTGTATTGAATGTACTTAATTTCATAACATTTATTACTGTATGTAAGGTAAAAATCCTTTGATACCTTATCTAATATTTAATGCATTGTGTTGCAGATGCAACGGATATGCAGAGAGATGTATCTTACATAATGAGCAGGTTGAGCTTTGGAAAGTAAATGTATGGCATGCTGAGTGGGCCTATATTATAATTGTAAAAATTTAAAATTCATGTATATGAGATTGTACATTGCGTATATTTAAAATACATAAATATGGAACGTGTACAAATGACTTAGACTTTGATTTTTTTAGATTATTTAAAAAAAGTGCTCGATGGTGTTAGCCAACGTAGAACTGCTCATGTAATATATGGATAATATAAAATATTTTAACAAATAGAAAGTTGACGTAATTATGATGAAATGATGTAATCAACAGTAACAAATTATCATGTCGAATTTTTATTGCTACTATCAAAGTGCTGAAAAATGAGAAGTTAGATTTGAAGCAATGAAAACAATTTTGTAGTCTTAATGAATGGTAACACACATTTAAACTAAGATCATTCCATTCTAATGTATACATAGTACGAAAATTACATGCTCCAATGAGAACTTGAAATTCGAATTCTCTATAATATGTACATTAACTAGAAGTAACATTCACAATACTATTCCAATTTAAATCTTGTTATTAGATTTTAAAACCTTATAATATTTTATTATGTTTTGATGGTTTAATTATTATTTACTCTTTTAAAAACTAAAATATACGTTTAACCAACATCTGTTGATGTCAAAGGTCACATGGACAGTGTCATTTTATTACAAAGTCATCTTTTATGTCAAAGGTCACTTGGACAGTCTTCGGTGTGAGCGACTGGTACATTTTTCTCAGTCGACGCCTTGGCTAGGATGTACATTTTGTTCCATAATTTTTTGTGACCTTCATGAATTTTAACAACGGAATTAAAACTTGCTACTTGATTTTTGAACACTTTTTTGTTAGATTCACATGTCGTCTCCCATTTCTTAATTTATAATTCCAACTCTTGAACATCAAGTTCCAAATCCATCTTCTTCGTGGAAGCATCTAGTAATTGGTCCAATAATTCCTAATTTATCTTTGACAATTTTAAATATTGCAGTCTAAGTGTTTCACGCTTGATTTTATAAAACTTTTCCTTGTTCATTACAAGTTTCAGTTCTATTTCCATACGAATTGACGGGGACGACTCATCTTCTTGTCCAACTTCAACATTTTCTTTTACAGGGCTCTCTACAGTCTTTTCGAACACATTAGTACTGACACTATAGAATTTTGCATAATCTTTTGGTTCCGGCACTGGTGAGGCCGTGCACTTTCCAACCTTCTTTTGTCTTGCCATCTAATTAAACCTGTATTTAAACAACCAATTAATATATGTTAACATTCAAATGTAATTGTAACCATATACCGTACACGGAAGTAGAACCCAATAAAGTAACCATATACCATTTACTGTAATCCACATTCATAGTCACATTAATACATTAACCATATATACACAGTGACAACATCATTATTTATACAATAAATGGAATGTGACATAACAAGAATAAAAACCATCTAATGTGTTATAAACAGAACCACAAACCATATTCAATTTAATAAGAATGTAATACTAAATCGTAAATGTCAAACACATTAAAGTAACAACCTCATCACACATATATACACTTGTATTTTAATCACACATGTATTACTCTTCATTATTCATCACATCGCATACTAGATATAACAATTCAAATACATGATCTAAATACTAATTAATGTGCACATCATAACATCAACCGAAAAACAACCATATTAGTGTAAAATTGCATACATATAATAATCATAATTTAACCACATGCGTCTATCCATATCATCTATTATGCTACAAAGGCAAAATTCATCAAATATAACTAATTTTTTGGAGAATGCGCTATAAAAACCATCTAGTGTGCTATAAACAGAACCACAAACCATATTCAATTTAACAAGAATATAATACTAAGTCGTAAATGCTAAACACATTAAAGTAACAACCTCATCACACATATATACATTTGCCTTCTAATCACACATGTATTATTCTTCCTTATTCATCACATCGCATACCATATAACAATTCAAATACATAATCTAAATACTAATTAATGTGCACATCATAACATCAACCGAAAAACAACCTTATTAATGTAAAATTGCATACATCTAATAATCATAATTTAACCACATACGTCTATCCATATCATCTATTATGCTACAAAGGCAAAATTCATCAAATATAACTAATTTTTTGCATACCACATAATCAATATCTATACATATATGTCTAATATATAAGTAAAATTTGTCAAATATGTAAGTGAAATTAAAAATTCTTATGACTAGTATATTCATTTGTTATCTTTGTCTTAGGTGGGAGTGCTTGGAGTTTTTTCCTCAATTACAACCTTGGCCTGCATGTACATCTTCTTCCATACTTCCTTCTGATCTTCATGTATTTTAAGAATGGTATTAAAGTTTGCTACTTGATTTGTGAACACTTTTTTGTCCGCTTCACGCATTGTCTCCCAATTCTTAATTTCCAGTTCTTACTCCTGAACCTCGAGCTCCAACTCCATCTGCCTTGAGGCAATTTCTCCTATTTCGTCCAATATTTCCTTATTTATTTTCATAAAAAATAAATTTTCAGATGCAAAGCTTTCACACTAGATTTGATATATCTTTGTCTTCCATTTGTAGATTAGTTTTGTGCCCTTGGAATTTTTTCAAAGGTGATGCACACAAAATATTCTTTCAGAGTTTCCACCAACTTTTTATATGGGATGAGTTTTTCATCCTTGTCCTTATACTCATAGTTAACTTGTTTGATAATTAATTGTGAGTCATTAACAACCTTAAGGTGGTGGGTATTCCATTTTATAGCCAGCTTCATTCTAGTGATGAGCACCTCATACTCTGCCATGTTATTTGTGCAAGTAAATCCAAGATGGAAAGATTACGGTATGGGGTCTCCTTAAGGAGTGATTAGTGTAAGCTAGGAAAAATACACTACTAACAAGGAAGTAAAATACCAATAATCATACCTCCTCCTTCGCGTTCCGTAGCAAACCTCAGAATGGGCTAGGAAACTTGGATTGAGCCCTGATTGTGTGATATGTAGGTGTTTTTCTTCAAGACGGAGCAAGGCCTTCTTGCAACAATGATCCTCTTACTTTGCACTGGATGGGAAAAAGGATTATGAGGCTATTTTGGCATTAGGACGAGGCAAAAGGATGTTCTTTGCTCAAAGGATGCAAGAACTTAGATATGGCATGAAAGCTTATTCTCCATGTGTTTAGAGGGGAGGGGTAAGGTTGTATTTATAGCCTGAGGGAGTGATTAGCTTAGATTAATTTAAGTAATCATGGTTTGAAAATGTGGGCAAGATTAAGTGAGTGGTTTGAAAATGTGGGCAAGATTAGGTGGAGTGGTTTGAAAATGTGGGCAAGATTAGATGGTGGTTTGAAAATGTGGGCAAGATTAGATGAGTGGGGGCCACGAAGAATGGGTGAGGATTTGAATTATATTTTTAATTCATAAGTGGAGGATTTTAGGTGAGTGGGGACCACGAAGGGTGGGTGAGGATTTGAATTTGAATTTTTAATTCAATAGTGGAAAAACATGGAGAATAATGACATGTGGTGAGGATTGGGTTATTTTTTAGATTTTGAAATGGATAATTAATCAAATTATATTTGATTAATTCGAAGTGTATTTTTGTGGGAAATGAGGAAGGGAAATTAATTGATTTAGGATAGATGTGAAATTGGGGTGTCTACATTTGCCCCTCTTTGGAAGGGTACTATGAAAGTAGTGTCCTTTCAAAGAAAGTAGACGGTATGGGGGAAGAATTCAATCTACTTTTTAAAAGGTAGAGTGAATGTTTGTTGGGGAGAATAGAAAGTGGTGAGTGACGGATGTCATAGTATCCTCCAAGACAAAAATGTCATGAGAAGATGTGATTATGGATAGATGTGGTGATGCCCCCTCGAGAGGACTGACGAGAATGAAATATACGACAAAACTCTTGAAAAGAAGGGAAATGGATTCGGTGGAGAAGAGGACGATAATGGAGTGGAAGAGACTGGAATGACCGCATGACGCAAATGGAGAAAGGATTCAATCGACCTTGAATGCTAGGTGTGAGGGTGTGTGGGAAAGAGAAAAGGGAATGGATAGGATTGGGGGTTGATTATGAGAAGAGTAAGGGAGATAGGGGAGGGGAAAAAAAAGGAATGAAAGAGGTAGAAATAAGAGAGAGGGATGATAGGGGAAGAAGGGAATGATGAAGGACAAACAAGGAAAAAATAGGAAAATGACAGAGTAGAGGGTGAAGGGATGAAATAGAGAGATGTGCAAAATGAAGGAAGCAACAGAGATAGTAAAGAGGGATGCGTGGAAGTGAAATAAATGATAGAGATGAGAAAAGTAGGAAACGGGAAAGGATAAATAAGAAGGAGAAAACGAGGTGGGAGTAGGGGGTGAAATGGAGGAAAATGGAAAGAGGACAAAAGAAGAAGTAGAACGGAGAAAAAAAAGAAACTATGAGGGGCGAGGAAAGTGTGAAAAAGAGGAGAGAAAGGAAGAGAAACAGATACAGAATGAACAAAAAGGTAGGGGTGGTAGAGAAAAGGAGAAGTGGTCAGAAGAAACGTGAAAATTAGGGGAGAGGAAAGGAAGATAGAACGAATACAAGGAGAAGATTGAAGGAATCGTGTCATTGCGAGGAAGACCAAGGCAAAGAATATGGAACAGACCATATGGAGATGCATGTGGAGGGTGGTATGATAAAAAAGACAGGACAACGCTGAACAACCAGGTTATCGATGGGGAAGTAAGGAGGAAACGTGATGGAAAAAGGGGAAGAAGATGATATAGGGGAAGGGAAATAAGACGAGGGGTGGGAGAGAGAAGAGGATAACAAAGAAAATGATGTAGAAGGAAGGGAATATAGAAAGGGGGTAATAAGTGGAAAGGGAATGGTATAAGGAATGTTCAAAGAAGAAAGAGGGGAGGAATGACATCGATTGGAAAAGATGTGGAGATGCATGAAATGAGGATACTAGGATGACGAGAAAATAGGAAAAGGATGTATGATGAAGACAGTAAAGATATTGAAGAGGGCAAAGAGGAGATGGAGAGATGGGTAAGAAGTGACAAGAAAGGGTGGGAGTGAGGGAAAAGAATAGGAGAGAAAAGAGAATGGGGGATAGAAGAGGCAATGCCAATGAAAGGATGTTAGGGAAATCCCTTTTACAATGAGTGGTGGGGAAGGGTGAGAGAAAAAATGAAGAAAAGGAGAAAGCTAATGAGGATTGGAAAGGGTAACGCCAACAAAGGGACGTTAGGGAAAACCCTTTGACAATGAGTGGTGGGCTTAGAGGAGGGAAGGAATGAAGGGAAACTCTAGAAGGTCCAAGGGAGTGAATGAGGTCGTGCGGAATGAGGATTGATAATTTTTAGGGAAAACCCGTTGACAATTATTAGCGTGCGGGAAGAGAAGATGATGATGAAAGAATGATATAGGAGTGTTAACAATAATGGCGAATGTGTGTGTGGGTAGAAATGTGGGGGGAATGTGAGAAGATGAAGTGGAAAGAGTGAAGAAGATGAGAGGGATGAGTTGGGACTAAGTGAAAGCGAGGAGAGGATGCGGGTGATGAGGATGAACGAGGTGAGGATGAAGAACCAAGATATGAAAATAATGGGAAGAAATGGTATGAAGGATGATGGATCAAGAAGGGGAAAATGGGGGAAAAGAATGTGATTGTAGGTGGAAGAGATTAGATGTATGGTGTAAGAGGATATGTGGAGAAAGGATAATAGTAGGAGGAAAAAGTGGGTAGTAGGAGATACCAGGTGGAAGAAGCGATCAACAAAGTGAACTGAAGAATGAGGTGGGGGAGAAGTTCACGATGACAAGTTAAGTGTAGGGAGGACCCTGACATAAGATTGTCATGTGACGGAAGTGGTTAAGTAAGATTGCCATGTGAGCAAAACTGGAGATGACAAATGGTCAAGCGAGAAGTGGTGTTTGTGAGAATCGAAAAGGAGGTGAAAGGATGTGATAATGGGGAATGCCGAGAAAAAATGAAGGGTGAAGGGTGTGTAGTGATGGGGAAAGGCAAGGAGACAGATCATCCTTAAGAGGGACTCTTAAGTGAGATCGCCATGCCGGGTGAGTGGTTAAGTAAGATTGCCAAGCAGAGGAGGGTGATAGTGGTGGTAAAAAGATGTGATGATGGGGAATGAAGAGGAAAGATGGATGGTGAGATTGTAGAGTGATGGGTGAGTGTAAGATGACATGTCATGCTTAAGAGAATATCTTAAGTAAGATCGTCATGCTGCTGGAGAGGTTTCGTAGGATCACCCAACCGACAGGGATGATATGCAAAGAGAAAGACAAATATGATATTGGGGATAGGGGTGGAATGGTAGGGTGAAGAAGATGATCGCGATGAGAGGCAGATAGAAATAAGATGGGGGAAATATGATGGGATGGGGGAAGGCCATAGGGCAGATCAACCTTAAGTGGAAGTCTTAAGTAAGATTGCCATGCGGCTGGAATGGTTAAGTAAGATCGCCAAGCTGAGGAAGAAGAAGGATGATGTTAGAGTTGGTGGGAATAGGGTATGACAAAATGGACTGAAGGGGAACCCTCAAGTGAATTTGCCATACTACGAGAGCGTGTAAGTAGGATGACCAGGCATAAGGCGGATTTGGGGAAGGATGAGAAAAGAGTGAGTGAGGTATGCCTGAGTGGTATATGATATGAGATGAGGTGATAATAAGAAAGAAAGGAAACAAAGGAGTGTAACATGAATGGATGAAGGAATATATGTAGTGGAGGGCGGAGAGTGTGAGGGAAATCCTTAATTGGGATGCCCGTGTGGTGAGAGTAATGATGCGAGAATGAGAAGTAGAAGAAGTGGAATGGGAAGATGTGTTTGGTGGTGATTGTTGTTTGATGAGAGGGGAGGTGGTGAAGAAGCTTCTACAGCGGGAAGATCTTAGGGAGAGAGTAAACCTCCACTGAGGATCCCATATAGAAGGGGTTATTAAGTAAGATTGTCAAGCGGGAAGTAAGAAAGGAGAAATGAAAGAATACAAATGGGTGAGAGGGGACATGAATGGTGAGAAGGGTAATATGGGTATAAGCGGCGGAGGAGTAAAAATGAGGAGTGAGGATGAATGGATCAAATACATGGTGATCATGGTGGGGGAGAAGGAGCTGCTGGATAGTGAATGCTACTTGAGAAAGATCATCAAGTAGGATTCGCAAACTACAATGGTGATCAAGTAGGATTCCCAAACTAGGAGAATGCATTAGTATGGGTGAATGGATGGGGTGCAAAGTAAGATGTTGATCATGCAGGAAGATACTCACGTGATAAAAAACATCTTAATTTTAATATAGCACATAACAGGATGCATCGTGATATAAAAGATCAGGATGACTAGACTGTAATATGCGTGATAGCATAGACAGGGGCCATAAAAAAAGGTTTGATGCCCCAGTACGATATGCAAATGGAAGAGAGCATAGACAGAGGCCATCAAGAAAGTATGATGCCCCAGTACGACATGTAATCAGATAACATAAGAATATTAGAGAGAACACCAGGATACATAAAATCAAGATGCCCCCTGTAATATATCAAGATGCAAGAAAGTAATTAATAATACAACTAATAATGTAACACAAGAACCAATAAACATGTCCCTAATGTGTTCCACAGTGAGGATTGATTGGATGTGCCCCCAAAAAGGGGTATGAGGACATAGAAAAGCATTGGGTTATTGTTCTCAAACAAGGAAACAATGAGAGTCGAATTTTCCCCAAGCGAGGATTCACGCGAGGAGAAGTGATTTGAATTTAGTAGTCATAATGTGATTGGATCATTCATTGGGGATAATAGTTCAAAGGTTAAATTCTGTTGGTTATTTTACAGTTTTTTTTTTTTGTAGCGATTTTGTGGATTTTTTTTTAATTTTTATTTTTGTTCATGTATATATAAATACAAATGTTTCTAATTTTTTTGAATTTTTGACGATTTTCAAATGTTTGACTTTTTTGACGATTTACAAATGTTTTTAGATTTTTGACGATTCTTGTTAATGGTTTTAGATTTTTGACGATTCTGTGTAATGTCTTTGGATTTTTGACGAATATTTCTAATGTTTTTAGATTTTTGACGAGTTCTAATTTTTTTGTTGGATTTTGGATGATTGTTTTTAATGTTTTTGGGTTTTTGACAATTTTCAAATATTTTTAGATTTTTGGATTTTTACACTTTTTTTGGATTTTTGACGATTTTTACATTGTTTTTTAATTTTTGACGATTTTCAAATGTTTTTGGATTTTTGACGATTCTTGTTAATGGTTTTGGATTTTTGACGATTATGTGTAATGTCTTTGGATTTTTGACGAATATTTCTAATATTTTTTTATTTTTGACGAGTTCTAATTTTTTTGTTGGATTTTGGATGATTATTTCTAATGTTTTTAGGTTTTTGACAATTTTTAAATATTTTTGGATTTTTAGATTTTTACACTATTTTTAGATTTTTGATGATTTTTAAATGTTTTTAGATTTTTGAATTTTTACATTGTTTTTGGATTTTTAACAATTTTGAAATGTTTTTGGATTTTTGGATTTTTACACTGTTTTTAAATTTTTGACGATTTTCAAATGTTAGTAGATTTTTACACTGTGATTGGCAAGTTATGGACCAAAGTGCAGACTTATTTTTGAGAGGTGATAAACATGGATATTATTTGTATATACCATGTTCCGTGTTGTAAATTATGCTCAGAATAACACAAATTCTCTTTCCATTGGCAGGATATGGTGGTGGTGATATGATGAAAAGAATTCTAACTCCATTCTTAACTCCACACAACTAGTAAGATGTGTGGGCTCATCACCGAGAATTAAGAAGGACACAAGAGGTAGATAATGAATATAGAGACAAATGCTAACAACAATCCCTTTGAGAAATTGTGACTCCATTCTTCATAACGGTACTGAACCAGTTTCAAAAATGGCTTTCACTGTTATGAGTCACGTGCTAGACTTAGACAGTTATGTGGCTTGCTGATTGGTAAGATATGAGGTTAAGGGATAGTTCTCTCTTCACTTAGGCATTTAAATTACATGTTTAGGGATTCTATAATTTGTAAGCATTGTAAGATTTTTTTTTTTTTTTTTTTTTGAAATGACTCCCTATGTCTTGCCCCATGCTACTAGTGAGAAGCAAGGGCTCATCACCGAAGGCAAAATATGGGCAAGTGAATTCTTTTTTTATCTTTTTTTTTGAATATTTTGCAATGTTTTTATGCTTGTATGAGAATGACCCTCTACGCTTTTACCCATGCCACTTGTAAGAGGTAAGGGTTTATCACTGAAGACAATACATAGACGAGTAAGGGCACCTTCCTCCATTCCCAATCTCACACTACTAGTAAGAAGTGTGGGCTCAACACAAAAGACTATGAAGGACGAAAGATGTGACAATGAATTATTCATAAGTTATTGAATTGATGGATTTATTTTTACAATAGTGCTTTGTATTTGGGAAGAAACGTCTACCCCCAATCTCAGCCCCACACAACTAGTAGGATGCGAGGGTTCAACACCGAAGACTGAGATGGATGACCAAACGAGCTGGGTAACAAAGTTTAGAGCTTTGTTATGAAAGAGAGAATGTATTTGAAGGGAATATATTACCATTGGTAAGCTTCTAGGTATGACCATAGAGGAAAGTGACTGAAAATGGAAGAAGTATGACGTTCACAAACTTAATAGGATTTATATTAGCACGTGTCTCGTGATGATAAATATGAAGATGTGATTTTGATAAATAAAATATATGCCAATGGAAATGAATAAATTTAAATTATTCGGAGATAAGCAAGACAAAATGAACGATGTACACGTTGTATCCTGGAATAGTGAACATCTCAAGGATAAAATTTCTTTAAATGAACTACATTCATTGGTTCATTAAGATCTTGACCATCTGCAATGGCCAATTTATAGGCTCCAGAGCCAAATTTAGCTGTGATTACATAGGGTTCTAACCAATTAGGCTCAAATTTTCCTTGTTTTTATCGTTCTTTAGTGGTATTCTTTTGATTTTCTTTGAAAATGAGGTCACCAATTTCGAATTCTCTGGGTCTTACCTTTTTATGATAACAACGTTGTAGTCGGTTTTGATAGACTTGAAGATGATTGAGAGCATTAAATCATTTTTCATCGAGAAGCTCAAGCTCTTAAAGCTATGATTCTCGGTATTCATCCTCATTAATTACATCTTTAAGGGAGATCCTCAAGGATGGGAGTTCTATCTCAATAGGTAAAATGGCTTCACAACCATAAACAAGGAAAAATGGGGAGGCTCCGGTAGGCGTGCGGTAAGATGTTCGGTAAGCCCAAAGAGTGGGGTAAATTTGAGTATGCCAATTACGTCCATGGGTTTTGACAATCTTTTCCATGATAGATTTTAAGGTCTTATTGGTTGCTTCCACTTGACCATTGCCCTGAGGGTAGTATGGAGTGGACCATTTAAGTTTGATGTGAAAACGTTTGGCTAGGTCTTTTACATCCTGGTTTTTACATGATTTGCCATTATCTGCAACCAGAGTGGATGGAATACCAAATCGACAGATGAGATTATTAAAAATAAATTTCGATATTTGGCTACCGGTAACATAAGTGAGAGGCATAGCCTCTACCCATTTAGTGAAGTAATCGGTAGCGGTAATGATGAACTTATGTCCATCGGAAGATGTTGGTTTGATTTTACTAATGAGGTCAAGTCCCCATTGAGAGAAGGGTCATGGTGTGGTTATCGATTGTAATGCCTGAGAAGGTGCATGTATAAGATTTCCATGCTTTTGACATGCTTGACAACGTTTGACAAAATGACATGTGTCACTTTCCATGGAGGGCCAATAATATCCAACTCGCAGGATTTTCTTGGCTAAGGCGATACTATTCGTGTGTGCTCCACAGATACCAGAATGGACTTCAACTAAGACACTCGAGGATTCTTCCTGATTAAGACATCGGAGCAGGGTGCCATCATATCCTCATTTATAAAGAGTTTCTGCTAAAATGGTGTAACGAGATGCACGTTGTGCTAAAGCACATTTATGCATTGGTTTCATGTCGGCAGGAAACGTTTTATCACGAATGAAGGTATAAAGATCATGGTACCAAGGGTTATTCGGACCCACGATCTCACATACCATAGTGTTTTCAGGAAGATCATAGGCAGGCATTAAGAGATGTTCAATGAGAAAATGTGCCTGGGGTTGACTAGATGCGATTTCTAATAGGGATCCGATGGTTGCCATAGCGTTGGTAGATTTATTAGGAATTTTGGGAATTTGATCAAAGCTAATTAATTGAAAATAGCTTCGAAGACTATCCACCATACATTTATATGGGATAATTTTTTCATCCTTGACCTGGTATTCATCGGTAACTTACTTGATGATAAGTAAAGAATCACCAAATACAGCTAATTCTGTAAGATTCCAAGATATAGCCAGTTTTAATCCTGCGATGAGAGCTTCATATTCTGTGATATTGTTGGTACATGGGAATGCTAAGTGAAATGATTTGGGGATAACATGTCTGCTAGGTGTGATAAGTAAAATACCAGCCCCTGAGCCGTGGAGATTACAAGATCCATCAAAAAACAGAGTCCAAGCTGGCGCGATGTCTATATGTAGAATATCTTCATCAGGAAAAGAGAACTGAAGTGGTTATGTGCCAGGAAGGGGTGCCTCATCAAGTTGGTCTGCAAGGGCTTGTCCTTTAATTGCTTTCCATGGAAAAAATTTGACATCGAATTCACTGAGTAATACGACCTAACTAGACATTCTTCCCATGAGAATGGGTCTGGATAACAAATACTTAAGAGGATCAATTTTGGCAATCAACTTAGTCGTGTGATTGAGCAAGTAATGACGTAACTTATGGAATGCAAAGGCGACTGCTAAGCATACTTTTTTGATTTGGGAATAACGTACTTCGTGCTCAATAAGTGTTCGACTAAGGTAATAGACAGCCTGTTATTTTCCTTAATCGTTATGTTGTGCTAGTAAAGCTCCTATGGCATGTTTAGTGGTAGATGTATAAAGCAACATAGGTTTATCAGCAACTGGTGACATAAGAATAGGCGGACTAGAGAGGTATTCTTTTAACTTAGCAAAAGAGTCTTGGCAATCGTGGTTCCAATGAAAGTGTGCATCTTTCCTAAGTAACTGATTAAAGTGATGGCACTTGTCAGCCAACTGTGATATGAAACAACGAATAGATTGTATCTTTCCTTGAAGACCGCGTAATTGTTTTAGGTTTTGAGGAGGAGGCATTTCCATAATGGCTTTGACTTTGGCAGGATCCACTTCTATGCCTCTTCGTGAGACAATAAACCCTAATAATTTACTAGAGGTTACTCCGAACACACATTTCTTTGGGTTAAGATGAACCTTATACTCACGTAATCTAACGAAAATGTGTCTCAACACACTTGGATGCCCTATTCGTGTCTTAGATTTTGCTAATATATTATCAACATAATCTTCCATGATATCATGTAACATGTCATGGAAGATGACAATCATTGCTTGTTGATAGGTGGCACCAACATTTTTCAATCCGAAAGGCATGACCTTATAACAGAAGGTGCCCCATGGTGTAGTAAATGCCATTTTATGTTAATCTCCTTCAGCAATACGTATTTGATTATAACCAGAGAATCCATCCATTAAGGAGAGCATTTCATGGCCTACCGTAGAATCAACAATCATTTCTATATTTGGCAATGGAAAGTCATCTTTGGGACAAGCCTTGTTGATGTCATGAAATTCTGTGCATATTCTGATGTCGGGAGTTTTCTTGGCAATGGGAACTATGTTAGATATCCATGCTGAATAATCAATAGGTTTGATGAAGTCAACTTCCAAGAGATTCTCAAGTTCGGCTTAACAAGTAATGCAACTTGGGGATGCATTTTGCCTAGTTTTTTCTTTACAGGTTTTGCATCCGGATGTACCACAAGATGGTTTACTACAATAGATGGGTCCAGGCCTGGCATGTCCTTATATGTCCATGCAAATATATGTTGGAATTCAATAAGGAGTGTTGTGAATTCCATGCATTCTTGGTCAGACAGACTAATGCCAAGTTGTAAAATTTTTAGTTGTTCAATGGTGCCAATGTTTATGTCTTTTGTTTCTTCTACAAGCATTTTAGATGTATCTTTTTCAGAGAACGATGCTAATGGTTGATGTAGGTCATCAGTGTCGGGTGTTTGTTGACATGTTTGGTGGATAGGGTGGCAGTGAGGTTTTGACTATGGGAAATCCTCTGTTTGCGCTTTTGATCCAAATTTTCTGAGGGTGAAGGATCTGAATATTTTATCTCTTCGCCAAAATAGGCCGATTCATTTAGATTGATTTCAAATCCTTTTCTATGGTCGGAAGTAGGTATTTGGTCGCAAGTTCCAAGGAATTCTTCGATGGCTTCATCATTTTGGAACATGTCCATCGCTGCATGATGTGGTTGGCCATGGTCTATGAGACTCGGATGTGTAGGCTCAAAATTGATGAAATTAATAGAGAAATGTTCAAAGGCAAGATGTGTTTCAGTGAGGTCCTCAAAAATACTACATGGAGACCTAATGTCATTATCAGAACTGGTGTCATCATTGTCACTCGAAATTATTATGGGAGCGACATCAAACACCTTGAAACCTAGACCATGTTTACCGTGATGTTGTGTGCTATTTATAGGGTCTAAACGACCTTGTTCATTTGGACCGATTCCTTTACCCTGCCATCGCATGTTTTTCATTATTCGGTGAGCTTTGGTAAATTGAGGGGACTCATAACATGGAGCAAAGTCGTCATTATATAACCAAGATCCTGAAGAACTTGGAATATGTTCGTTGTCAAGATGACCAAACTTTTTCCAAACTGACTATCCCATTTGGTAAGTGGGATGGATTCTCATATGTGGAGCGTTAGGTTTGCCATAGCTATGTGGGGATTTGGTGATATAAAAATAGTCTGCCATCTTTTGAAATTGATATTCACTGCATCCCATGTCAATGATTTTAAATGTGTGAGATGGGGGACCAATAGGTACCTCATGTGGTGGGAAATTTAGTTTGGTAGTCTTACAAGATGAAGAGAATGGGTTATAAGAAGAAAGGGGTGGATTGAAGGATGAAGGTTGGTTATTCACAGGAGGAGGTATCTTAATAGAGGAGGTTTGGTTAGATAAAGAAGATTGGCTAAGTGAAGAAGAAGATGGTGTGGTGGAAGAATAATTGTTGTTGGAAGAAGAAGCTTGATTAGTGGAAGAAGATGATTGATTAGTGGGAGGACTGGTGGAAGGTGGTTGACTAGCGGATGATAATGGATTGGAAAATGTGTTTTGGTTATGATATGATGGTTTTGGATTATTGTTAGGGAGTGTATCAGGATCAATGTGTGTTTCATTAGGGATTATACGAGGTGGAACATATTTATCTGTTGATGGACAATAGTGATCATGTCGATACCATCCTTCGAGGAATCTACAATACTCAAAAGGTTTGGGGATCTGCACGTAATGTAAATTCCTTGTCCAAATGAGGAAACTTAATGCATTGGTGGAATGTTGATGGGATGGCTTTCATGGCATGAATCCATGGTCGGCCGACAAGAATGTTATATGCAACTTCTACATCTACCACATGACAGACCGTGTCTACGATGATGGGTCCAACTTGGAGAGGCAACGTGATTGTGCCTTCAGACTTTCTTTCGCTATTATCATACCCACGAATGGTTATGATATTGTTTTGTAAATCATTTTCAGTGTAACCTAGACAACGTAAAAGTTTCATGGAACAAATATTTAATGATGATCCATTGTCGATTAAGACGCGCTTGATTTTACGATGAGTTACATAACCCTCGACGTATAAAGAATGATTATTAGTGATGTTGGGATTAAGCAGGTCAGCAGGACCAAAAGATAAAATAGGATTAGGGACTGTAAGATGTGCAATTAAAGCCTGGAATTGTTGTGAATTTATGTCCTCAGGGACACGAGCATTATTCAATGTTTGCATAAGGATGCGTTGTAGTGCGGGAGAAGAATTAAGTAGTTCCATGATTGAAATTTGTGCGGGAGTCTTCTCTAATTGTTTGACAATATTAAATGACAGCGTAGGTTGTGGAGAGGAATTGGTGGCGGAATTAGATGGTGGATTAGAAGGTGATGCCAGGGATGAAGTGGTAGATTTTTTTGTTGTAGGGACCCACATTTTTTTCTATCTAGTGGTGATCGCACAGTTAGTTCTGATCTTTATAGTTGCCACTAAGTCTTGGTCATAATCTATGGTCAAGATGACTGAGTCAAACTCGACATTACTTGACGATTGACCCTTATCTTTTGAATTGTTATCATGATTAGGGAATGGATTTTTGAACATGTGAAGTTTTTCATTAGGTGTTTTTGTCTCAGAAGTATTTTCAACTTCTATGTCTCCACGTTCAATCAGTTCTTGGACGTAATGGCGGAGTTGCATGCATCTATCTATGGAGTGCCCTTTTATACGATGGTAATCACAATATTCATTGTCTTTATACCAATTTGGTTTGGGTTGTCCTTCTTCGAAGGGTCTAACAATGGGATATGTAATCATATTAGCATTTGTCAAATGACGAAAGACACTAGATAGACTTTCTCCGAGAGGAGTGAACTCTCTTCGTCGATCCCTAGAAGGAACTTCCTTTCTAGGGATAATGATGGGTTGTTTAGATTTTAATGTGTTGGTGGGATGGTTTTGGACATTTCAGACATTGCGGGAATCAGTAATGCCATCATTGACGATATTTTGATTCTGGTTAAAGAATTTAGATTTGTCCTGGTTCTGAGGAGTGTCTCGATAAGGTTGGTCTCTAAAGGGTGCTTTAAGTAAGCCCTTAGAAATGAGGGCTTTTTCGATTTGTGTCCCCTTTTCGATGACTTCTTCAAAACTATTCAGACAATGCATTTGCATGTGGAATGATAATTCAACATTGAGATTAGGGACAAAACTGCTAAGGAAATCGGCTTGCAATTCCGCACCATCGTTATAAAAAGGAGGCAAATTTTTGTTTGGCCTTAGCCTAGTGTTGCAGAGATCAAGCATGGTTATTTCTGAGTCTAGGTTATAGGAAAAATGTTTGACAAATTTCTCCAATAAATCTGCAAATGTCATGACCGACCCTATGGGCAGATGGAAAAACCAGTCTAAAGTTTGTCCTCCTAAACTTTGGGGGAATAATCGTAAAAGGTACGTGTCTCAATATGCAAATTCCTGACATTGCATGTAAAATTCCTTGACATGTTCACGGGGGTCACCTTTGCTTTTGTATTTATCAAACTTAGGGATTTTGAAGGATGGCGGAAATGGTAATCATGATATCTCTGTATCAAATGGATAAGGACACAATTTTTCAAAGTTAAATTGTTTCGATTGTTTTTGCAGTCCTTGAATGGTATCTTTCATAATTTTCCATTCTTGTGCAAATGGAGAAGCAAGGGAGGGTTTATCAAACATGTCGTGAGTATTAGAATCTAGATTGAGGTCTTTTAATCTTTCAGTTCTAGTCGTTGCTTCCTCAAGTTTCTTTGTTAAATATGGGATTTTAGTGAATAATTCTTCGGCCGAAGAACCATTTGGATTGTTTAGTATTTCATTGTGATAACTTGATTCACCATTGTCGATGAGTTTGTTTAAATTTTCTGTCCCGAAGTCAGGGGGTAGTTTTGCCCCCATGGCTAGGATGCGTAATAGATATTCATTTTTGTTTTGTTCTATCACCCTATTGACTTGTTCTTATTCTTCATTGGTGAGTTCTGGTTATGCAACTTCTTCGTCGTCATTTTCATGATTGTGACTGTGAGTGAATACCATGATGAAATGTGTCTGATTAAGCTGAAAAATGGGTAGGAATTTTGAACAGGTGTGAGGAAATGAGAACTCGATTACTTTGGATTTATCGCAAATAAGCTCGTGATGACTGATAAGGAGAGTAACTCAAACAAGTTATCTCAATATGATGATGATGTAACTCGAGACGAGTTATTAGAGGATTTGTTACATGTTGTATAGATTTGGCTTAAACAAGCTCTGGACTATTGACGGGGAGAGTAACTTGAATAGGTTAATTGCGATATGGTTGTGATATAACTCAAAATGAGTTATGAAAGGATTTGTGTTGGCTGTGATTTGGATAAATGCGATGGTGGATAGAATAATGAGTGAACTCAAACAAGTCACCCAATATTAGTTTGATATAGCTGGAAACAAGCTATGAAGGATGTTTTGACAAAATCTGATATGTTTCTTCTCATTTCTATGAACAGAATTTGGCGCGATGCCAAGAATGGGCGGGGCATCCGATGTCTTTATCCAAGTATGGCGCACTGTCTCAACCTGTACTACATCATCCAGAAAGCCAACCATATAGTAAATAAGTCTACATTGATGAATCTCTCAGTTAAATACATAATTAAATTAAATCATTCATTACAACTACTTGCCTCTTTAGGAGTGTCAAGTCTGATGTCGTTGAGATCCCAAATAGCAAACCCTTTGGCACACTCTACCAAAGTGTTTGCAAATGTATTAGGGTAGGGCAATGGAGCAGTGGGAACAATGGCCTTAGAAATAATCACTTTGACAATAAATTTGGGGAGTGTGATGCCATGACACTTCATGTGTGGGTTACTATCACAAACCAATCCTCTCGCAAAAACCATATCATTTGACATTAACATGACTTTGACCCCGTCAAGAAAATCCTAGAATAACAACAATCTCAATTACATTAATAACTTTTTCTTAATTTCACAAAAAAAGAATACAAAAAATCAAATGAGAACATTTAATAACTTACCAGTCTAGTTCCACCCTCTCTCGTACTATCAGCAACAGTGTTTGTGCCCCTCTCCTCATGCCTCCCCTCATCACCCTCTCTCTCCTCAACTAGCAAAGAAGCTGCAACTCTGGGATTTTCCATCTCCGCCTCTCTTACCTCACATGAAGCTATCTCTCCAATAAGATCGAGACCACATGTTGATTAAGAAGGGGGTGTGTTATCGCAAACATCAACCTATAACAATCGATTCATCAAGATAATTAAAGTATCAACAACATAAGGCAACATACATTTTTCAAGTGTGTGTTAAGTTCTTTTTACCTCGCTCTATTTCAAACTATGAATCGAGTGTCTTTTTCAGCGTAAGAGTTGACACAAGGGAATGCCATAACCCTACACATGCCTACAGTTAGTATATATAAAAATACACAAAAACTACATTGTATCCTTACTTATGAAAGACCAATAATTACGTACGTTATCATTCATAGGGGGTCAACATTTTTGCTACTTGTTCCACCCTCTTTTCTAGCTTCTTGTTCATGATAGAATATTACGTTTTTGATTTCCAACCAAACATAATATATAAAATACTATACTAATCTTAAATTTACCTATATTCTGATATTTGAGTTTTTATTTCCTCTTGCTCTCAACCAATGCTCCTCTCCCGCCTTTCACATCTCCACTGAATCGTAGGCACGCATTGCATCATCCACCTCCCTCTTTCTTTCCTTGCTCAACTCCTCGAATTGATATTTTCATTCCTTTTTACAAACTCGATCAATAACCCTTCTCCGCTGCAAGTAGAATCGTTGCCTCGGGACATAGTTCACATCTGCCTCCCTCTTTTACATGCATGCCCTGCTTCTATCTTGAGAGATACGTGATCATTTCCCCGTATGCTTACAGCCATGCTTAAAAGGTTCCATTGAGGGAAGATTGTGTTCTACTTGGCGATGTCAATTTATTTTATGCAACTCAGAAAACCTAACATCCCCACTAACAACACATGATCCATGCTGGAAGACATAATGAATACGACCATTAACATATTCGGTTCTATACTCTATGGGTGGCTCATGAATATCTGAATGAATGGGCTCGGAAGGACCATCTGACGTATCACCATCAACTGTTGGAGGATCATATCCCTTTGCTTCCTCTATGACGCTTGTGAAATGTGTACACGCCATGTGATGTGAAAGTACTTGTATCTAGGGAGTCCAAGTGCATAACTATTAGCCCAACATAAAATATTAAGTATTTTTCAAAAGAATTAATGTTCACATATTCGAATATTACCATCATGAAATGTGAATAAACTTGTATAAAAAGACAACAATTTTATAATTTTTATCCCAGAAAATGGCATTAGGTACATTACTACGACAAACAATTAATGTTCACAAAGTTATATATTACCGTCTCATTATTTATGTCTTCCCCGAAAACATAAGAATGGATTGCGAACATGGATCGACCCATGTCACCAAGCTTCCACATGTTTCATTCATGTGCGTTGTCATAACCATCGTTGAAGTGACGCATTGTAAAAAAAGTTAAACTAAAACAAATGGTGCATGATCTTATTTATTCATATTTTGCATTCATATTGAGAAAATCGTGCACAATAAATGATTTGTGACAAAATTAGCCTCACACATTATTTTTCAAAACTAGATACTCGACTCTAGATTTTTTCGAAGTAAACATGAAATGTGAATTGCAAGTGTGGTAAAAGAGAAGATAGGATAAAGCATGAGGTATCCAAAATGCCTGGTCTACCAACTAACACTATAGGATATATCATCATATTATCCAAAAAATATATAATATATACGTTGGAGACAATTCACATAATATTAGTTATTCACAATCTAATCAATAATGTATCTCTACCATCACGCAAAAAGGAAATACAATGTGTACATATATCATATTGAAATGTCTTCCATGGCAATTGCTAGCAAAGCTACCACTTCTTGGTTTATAGTGTCCCTAAACACTTGACATACATGTAACCTACCTCTATTAACGTTTACATGCATGTATGAACATTTCACAAAGTGAGATACACTCTCTAGTGCTTGAACTCAAAGAATTGAAATATTTACATTGTTACATTGGTATACACCAGTCATTTGTTTCACAACAAGCATATCGTGAGAAAACACACAAATGTTTCGAACATTGTGGCGTATCGTTTCCTCAAGACCCAATATCAAGGCCCTATACTCAGCATAATGGAAGGTCATAGTGGCATTTCCGACAATTGTACCTCTTTCTACTATCTTGCTTGCATCAGGGACGTATAATATGAACGATGAACATGCAATATTTTTGGAGGTATTTGACACCCCATGAATTTCCAATCTCCAAATGGCAATCATGTTTACCTTTACAATGGACAAAAATATATCATAAGTAAACATTAAAAAAATAGAATGAACACTTCTAATTTTACTTTTTCAATACAAACATCTGTAATTTAACATATGACAAGGCCCTAAAACATTTTCTCTTGAGTTCGTTCATTAATAATGATTTCTTATTGGAGAGTCAATGGATTTGGTACTTTGTCTAGCAACATACACTCTAAATGAGTTAACGTCGTGTGTTCGTGGGCGACTTTTTTTTGGGAAACATTGTATAAAAACATTATATTCCTTACAATACTAAAACTTTTTATTTCATATGTTAGACTAAAGTGCGAATATATTTTGGAATATATTGGAATTGTAATCACAGGCTTGGTTCCATTCCACTCATTTTTTGAATAGATAACTTTATGTTGCTAATATATAATTAATACAAACACAATTTAGATTTTTTTTTAAAATTATGTTTTCCTATAATTATGAGTTTATAAATGTAATGGTTAAATATTAAATTTGAATAAATCACTTAATAAATTTATTAGTCTATTATGAATAGATAGATTTCAATCTATTTGCAATATAAATATCTATAAACATTTGATTAGCTATAGTATTGCGAATGACAATCCAATAATTGTTATAGCATATAGTATTGTGAACGCCATTCTAATAATTGTTATAGTTTATTGACTAAAAAACCATTGTAATGTATATCTAGTATTAAAATTACATGCTTCAATGAGTACTTGAATTATCTAGAATTAACTCCTTTTCAAACAATATTGGTTTTCTATATTATGTATATTAAGTAGGCTACAAGTGCATCTCTATATGAGTTGAACTCATATTAGAACACTCTTTACACACAAATAAACAAACATGTATATGACTATCAAAAAATGTGAATAAGGTAGACCAAGGGTCACATGGATAAATTTTGAAGAGAACGGGGACTCTTTTCTCATAAACATGTAGTCTACCAAAACCTTTTGGACTTAAGTTCATTGTCAAGTACACTGACCTAGCAAAAGTCTTAGAACTACACAAGATAATTAAAAAAATAATTAAATAATCAAAGGGGGACCATATGAATACCATAAACGATTGGAAATGATAATTGCACCAATACGATCCTAAATTGGACAAATGATGATAATCCCATACTTAGTGAATTAGAAAATCGTTGCCATTACACATTTCCTACCTACATATAATTTTAACATAAATGAATTTTAATAATCTAAACTTGCTATAAAATATCTAAAAATTAGTAATTTAAAAAATAGAATCCATAGAAACACATATTAATACTAAAGAAAACATATTTAATCCAATGCAAAACATATTTAATATTTAAGCTCGTGTGAATCAAGAATATATTCGAAAAACAAAATGAAATATATTTAAGTTGGTGTGAATCAACATCCGACAAAAATTAAATATTTATATAGGTTTTTTTCAAACACGTCATAAGTTTTGTAGAACACAATATAAAAAACAGTAACTATTTTTTTTGTTTTTAGCAGCAAACTTGGAGCTGCTTCCATGTGCAATATTTTTTGCAGAATTTTTTAGATCTATCATTGGTTTTATGACTGGAACTTCCATATTTCTCAACTTATGTGGAGGCTCATACTTCTGGGCATCCTCCATCGTGTCATAAGCTAGACCATATCCTCGCAAATGCAGCCCTATAGTGCGGAACTTAGACAAATAAATAATAGAAGTTTCCGGAAAATTGAGTCGGGCCTTAACCATGGCTTCAATTTCTAGTTTGGGCAGCTTATTCTATTGATGATGGTCTATATAGACCAAAAATGTGGACCTCCTGAAGCATTCCTCCCTTTGGAATTTGGGATTTTTCAACATTATCCCTACGGGATTAGGAGGAATTGAGCTTTGTGTAGTCATTTTCACCACGTAAAAGACAAACTGAATGCAACAACACACATGCAAACAAAAATATACAATTAACGCTAGTACGATACATGTCAAATCAAATATACGTCATCTACTATGATAAAATAATCACAACATCAAAAAGCTAATATCCATGACAAATTTAAGTATCGAAAAATGCCAACGGCTATCCTTCACTCAAGATGCACCCTCCCATAATATCACAACCATCCATTGCAAAAGGGACGGTTGTGATATTATGGGAGGGTGCATTTCTGAGTGGAGAGTCGGCAGGTGGCTTTAAAAACATCTACTCAGCACAGTATACCACCTAACTATCGATGCAGAATCCTAAGGAAAGCCCCTTCATCACATAACGATAGTTGGGTGTATCGATGTGGCATCCTAAGGGGCAAGCCCCTTCAGCATGCACCGATTCATGTCTTTTCAGAGGCACTTTCCCCGATATGCCAAATTGAGAGTTAGAGTATGATATCACAAAATTTTTATATCTTCAACGATCATTAAAGATTCACAACATTACAATTACCAATATTTAACAACTAATAATATATATATATATATATATATATATATATATATATATATATATATATATATATACAAATGATATCCACATTCACAATATTTACAACTATAATTCATCCAAGAAATCACACTTTTCCTAATGTATTTAATTTAACACAACTAAGAGCAATGAAATTAGAAATATACAATTAACATTAGTACGATACATGAAAAATCAAATATACGTCATCCAATATGATAAAATAATCACAACATCATAAAGCTAATATCCATGACAAATTCAAGTATCGAAAAATGCCAACAACTATCCTTCACTCAAGATGCACCGTGCCATAATATCACAACCGTCCATTACAAAAGGGACAGTTGCAATATTACGAGAGGGTGCATTTCTGAGTGGAGGTCGGCGGGAGACTTTAAAAACCTCTGTTCAGCACAGTATACCACCCAACTATCAATGCGGAATCCTAAGGGGCAAGCCCCTTCATCACGCAACGATAGTTGGGCATATCGATGAGGCATCCTAAGGAGCAAGCTCCTTCAGCACACACTGATTCCTGTCTTTGGAGAGGCACTTGCCTCCATATGCCAAATTGAGAGTCATAGTATGATATCACATAATTTTTATAGCTTCAACTTACATCAGACATTCACAACATTACAATTATCAATATTTAACAACTAATAATAATATATATATACATATATACACAAATTATATATATATATATATATATATATATATATACTCCACATTCGCAATATTTACAACTATAATGCATCTGGGAAATCAAAATTTTTCTATTCTATTTAATTTAACACAGCTAAGAGAAATGAAATTAGAAATATACAATTAACGTTAGTACGATACATGTCAAATCAAATATACGTCATCCACTATAATGAAATAAACACAACATCAGAAAGCTAATATCTATGACAAATTCAAGTATCGAAAAATTCCAACAACTATCCTTCACTCAAGATGAACCCTCTCATAATATTACAACCGTCCATTGTAAAAGGGATGGTTGTGATATTACAAGAGGGTGCATTTCTAAGTGGAGGGACGGCAGGTGACTTTGAAAACCTCTGCTCAACACAGTATATCACCCAATTATCGATACTGAATCCTAAGGGGCAAGCCCCTTCATCACGCAATGATATTTGGGCATATCAATGTGGCATCCTAAGGGGCAAACCCCTTCAGCACACACCAATTCCTGTCTTTGTAGATGCACTTGCCCTCATATGCCAAATTGAGAGTCAAAGTATGATATCACATAATTTTTATAGCTTCAACTTACATCAGACATTCACAACATTACAATGACCAATATTTAACAACTAATATAAAATTATATATACAAATGATCTACACATTCGCAATATTTGCAACTATAATGCATCTAGGAAATCAAAATTTTCCTATTGTATTTAATTTAACACAGCTAATAGCAATGAAATTACAACTAAGATCTTGAAGATCGCATGCATATTTAACCAATACCAACGTAATATCAACATAATTAACTATTCTCATACCAGTGATTAATAAACACAAATTGTAGAAATTATCGAATCCTCTATCAGTTATTAACAAATGTGTGAATACAATAATACCATGATAATAAAATAGTTCACACTATTATTTAGTGTCTATATACTAAACAAAATATTTGACCACGTCATTTGTTTTGAAAAGAAACTTCCAAATAAGTATTCGATATATTTGTACTTAAGATAAAGTTTCATGTTATATTTGTCCTTGTGTATATCAAGCACATAGATTTGTTCCTATTTACAAAGTATTAGGTAATAGATATGACATCAAATTGTCACCTTTTCTTACAGTTTCAAATATACTAATTAATAATAATAATGAAAACTATAATTATTTTCTAAAGTTTAAGGTTCAAGGTTTAGGTTTTTGGTCTTAGGGTTTAGGGTTTGGGGTTTAAGGCTTAGGCCTCAAGGTTCAGGGCTTAGGGTATAAGGTTTAGGGCTTAGGGTTCAAGGATTAGGGTTTAGAGTTTAGGGATTAGGGTTTAGGACTTAGGGTTCAAGCTTTAGTGTTTATGACTTAAGGTTGAGGGTTTAGAATTTAGGGTTTATCCTAAATAACATAATTAGGAAAAATTAACACTAATATGACACTGTAAATAATAAAATGATATCTTAAAAACTAATGTGATACCGTAAACATTGAAATATTGATATGACATAAAACACTAATGTGCCACCACCAATAATACATTTGGGACACACTATTCACTAATGTGATATCCTAAACATTGATATGACACCTGAAATGGAGATCCAGCAACATGATCCCAATGGAGATGTAGTGTAGTGTACCCGTTATAATCAAAGTTTATAATAGACATAAATGGAAATCTTAGATAAATAGAAGGGTTGGTTTAGTGTATTTTCTCTATATTTCACTATTTTTCTAATTTGTTTACAGAAGGTTCATAACACCTAGTATTAAAGCTCCTTCAAGGGTATTAGTATGCACCAAATTCAATAGTTTAGCCATATAAGAAGCTTATAGTGTACAACATTTGAAATGTACATGTTGTAAATAATATCAATTATTTAACCATATGATCTTAATATTAAATAATATTTACTCCCATAAATGAGTTCGTCAACATTTTTCAAAAACAAAGCTTATATAATTTTAATTTTGTTCTTTACTACCTTTAATTATATAATTATCTTTGTTTCCTTTCGTTATATAATTATATAATTAGCTACTCCATGAAAACAAGATCTTGTAGAGAAGATGAAATCACTCCCATGGCATCTCAAGAAAAAATCAACAGTAAAAGATATTCCTAGCGACATTAAATGTATATCTCCTATTTGTGGTTGTTCAGCGTTTATTGAGAGGAATTTGATCAAGATTACATAAGAGGGGAGGGGAAGGATTTGCATTAATACACACTCATCTCACATAAATAAATCATTTTATTAGTAAGAGGGGAACTTCTATTTTGGCATCACAACATTGGGATAAGTATACGAAATCATTCTATTAATAAGAGGGTGACTGAATCATTCTGCCATTTGTGGATCATATTAATATAATTTCATTTTTTTATTTTAAATGCCTTCAAATTATAAAGCCATGCACCCTATTCTTGATTACATCTCTAAGAGCATAAATAACAGGTTTGGTATGTTACTAGGACTACAATATGGGAAGTTATGCTCTCTGTTGTTGTAGAGACTGAAAATTTCCTAGCTTAGTGGGAAAAACAGTGATAGGGCATTTCTTCAAATCCACAGGACTTGAATTTGAATATCTTTGCAATGGTCTAGGTCACAACAAATATGCCTATACTATAATGGACTTTGAGAACCTTGTTTATTTATTTCCCTTTTAACATTTTCAGTATAGTTGAATTTTGTTCCAATCGAGAACTCTTGGCCTTATGTGGGCACTAATATTTAATTTAAAATCAAATCATAAACGTGTCATTACAAACTTGGACATTAATAATTTATACACACGATTGATGAGTATTAAATGTGTCTTAATATCTACCAACCTAAAATCCCTTGTTTTAATGGATTTGTAACGTTTTTGGATTTACTATCACTATAGTATATTAGGGCTTGATAAAAAAAACATTGATTTACTACAAAAAAAACTCTTAAGACAATGAAAGTAGAAGATACTCCAAAAGAAGAAACATGGTACATCAAGATAGAAACATGGTATATCAAGATTAAATCTCCACATATTGTAAGGTTTGTAGGAAATCCGATAAATTTAAATAAAATTGATAAAATATACATCAATTATATTAGAGTATATGGGGCATTAACTCCCAACACACAAAAAAGAAAAAAAGGTTGCTCTTGTTGTTGTAGAAGAGAAGATGCCAAAGTATTATTCACAAAAGTACACAACCTATTCATGTAGCATATAATTGAGCATGGAAAATAATAACTTAAATCTTGGGTGAGATTACTTAGTTGATTTCCTCTAGGCATGATAAGATTTGGTCATGGCTTCGAAGCAAGACTATTCAATAAGATCAAGGGCTTCCAAAATCCTATGGAGTGTGAATTGTTATCCAAGAGTCCCTTAAAGTTTATATTAGCTTAGATAGCGTGTGAAGAATTTGAACATGTAACTTTCAACTCTTGAACCTAAAGCCTTAATGAATTTAGTTGTAGTTGAATCCTATAAGGCAATACCAAGTGTAATTAAAAAAACATTGACCTCTTTGACAAAAATTTTCTCTTAAGAGTATGGATTGTTAACTCCAATATTAGGCATGGAAAAACCCATTGTGTTAGGTCTCTAGATAAAGACATTTTATCTCTACAAAAAGTTACCAAGAATGGATGACATGTTTCTAGGAAGCATCTTATGGGAATCGATGTGTAGGAATAATCAACACAATTGCAGTTTTTTTGCACAACACATGATGGGCATGGAATATAACACCTCTGAGTGAATGTACCTATAATTCAAGGATAGGTAGATGTTCCCAACTATACTTAATACAAATTACTATAATTTGATTGTTCTTGGGGATATTTCAAAATGGATGCAATAAACATGAAAGGGGTAAAATAACAAAAAAACTATTTCCATAAATTCGGCTCACTACTATGAAATAAACTTATGAATTTTTCACTATAAGCCCCTTTCCCTCATTTCTTTATAACTGAAGAAAACCATTTTTTATAGAGATTGTGTGGCTAATATTTCCTTCACCATAACATAATGTCTACATCTACCCCAAGTTATGCCTTCTTTATTAATAGAACCATTTGACCATATTATGGTTATCTCATCTGGTGCACAAAACCCATTCCCTCAAAATTTGTTACAAAAATTGGATTAAAATGGAGACTTAATCTCCAATGTTAAATTGTCTACTACAATTATAAACTAAAGTTCATGAAATCGTATCCCCCAATAAATGTTTTCATTATGCATTACGACTAACAATTTCATACTTACTTATGTATATCTTGAATTATATCCTAATAACCATATGATAAAAAGTAAACGAAGCTTCTAATTATTAAATTGAAGGTTTCAATGTCTATTCCTCTCTTGGGAGATGCCTACTGCAAGTGGGTTATATGTCCCATAAAACTAAATCAATTGTTGATAATAAAACCAATAAAGACATTCTGTCAAACATTTAATACTATGAGTATTTTGTATTTTTATTGCTCTCTTCTTCAAATTTAGAAGATGTTCTTTTATTAAAGTGTTACCAATGTTTTGTTACAACAAGCACTTTGTCAATAGATATGCTACTTGTCTACAATTAATTGAAGATATGGTCAATGATGCAAAATGTTATGGTGGGGTGTTGTTTGTATGTAGTATGTTTTTTTTCGTGATGTAAATTAGGGATACACATTGAATATCTTAATCCACATTATTATTATTTTGTTTGGAAACCAAAGATTATATAGATATCGAAATCTCTACCCATGTAATCCACATTAGTTGTATATCATGGTGTTTGTGATTCATTATGCCAAAAACTCATGAGATCTCCATTCTTATCAATAATTTGATGGTTGAAATTGTTGTTGTTTCAATCTAAATGTTGAGTTGTGTTAAGGAAGTTCTGATTGATAAATCTAAGACTTGATTTAAAGACTAGAATCATCAATGCATCTTAACGTGCATTGGATGAATTGTAATCGACAGAGATCAACGGTATATAACATTGGTCAAGCTTTAATAATTAAGAAATAATGTACAACAAAGAAATGTACAAGGATACTCAGGAATATAAATATCAACATAATAAAAAAAAATTAAGTGCAGAGGTTTGCACATATGGTTTATGTGACATAGTGATTAGACTTTTCTTAAAATAATAAATAATAAAATTAAAATGAAATATGTGACTAATTTGCATACTTGTTATTTTATTAAATTATTATAATTTGGAATGGTATTGTTTTGATAGAATTTTTTCCGTTTGTCATATCAGTGTGTTTGAATTATGTTTTTGAAATAAACCAAATTGTTATATATCATATATAAATAGATAAGTTATTCTAATATTTACAAATAATAGAGTTAATTGTCTAACCCAAACCATACTTTTTGTTTTACACTTCCGTATATTTTTAGAGGATTATCTTATCCATTTTAATAAGTTAATCATCTCACTTATGTTTTATTACTATTGTTTCTATCACTTCTCTTTTATGGTTAAGGGTTTTCTAATTTTTAAGCAAAAATTTGTCAGTTCATCAAATTGATTTTGATAGTTCTTGCATATAACTGATTAAATTGTGCTTGACAAGACCTTAGCAGCTCGGTTCGAACATGCATCTTTACAAGACCTATTTTGTAATGTCAGAAAAATTAGCAAGTTCTAAAATAGAATAGGTTTTCCCTCAAGGAAAATGCTCTTGTAGATTGCTTGTAGGGAAATTTCAACTAGAAAATTAAAGACACGGAGTTGCTAGTCCTTGAATAGGAGATGATTGTGAATGATGCGGAGGCAGAGGAAAATGAAATGTGAGAAGAGAAGTCTCTACCTCCTCAAACATAGGATATACAAACTGAGAACTTTCCCCATAATGAAGAAGACAATTATTGTAGGATAAGTTTTTTTGAACAAAGCCTTTCAAAGGCTAAACAAACTTTGTCTGGATGCGAGGAATGTATAGTTGTTGACGACGTTGAATGCAAAATTGGATAGTCCAGATATTGAAAATGTACAAATACATCACATAGCATTCTTTGCACAGAGGAAGATGTCATGGTAGGACAATTCAAAGGACTATGGAACACCTTCTGTAGTTTTAAAAATGCTCTATTGAAAGTAGAGTACAATTCAGCATCTGATGGAAAGTTGGAGGTAGATACTCATTACGAACTTAATCCCCAAAATCAAGCGGGTCAAGTTCTGAAGAAAGAAGAAGAGGGGATTTAATATATTGGTGTAGTGAGATAAGGTAACATTCTTTTACTTACATTCTATAATACATGCTTACATTACATTCTTTTACTTTCTTGTGACTATTGCAAACCTGTATTTCCAAGAAAGCCCTTTCACAAAGCAAGAAAACAGTGGAAAAATCAATTTATTTCCATTGACACAGTTTGCCCATCAACACACTTATTTGCTTCTACATTATCAAAGTCTTGAATTACAGAACAATGGAACCTAGATGCAGTAAAATCCAGAAGGCCTAGTTACTATAAGACCAAAGTATGGAAATCATTTCGATGGCCTTTGCAATTTAAGAAAATATCTACAACAAGTATGAAGGCATAAATTTTAGGAAATATGATAATTGTTCATGCCTTTAAATGGGGAACTAACATAGAACCCCGACAGGGCCATGACCAAAAATTGTTGAGGTGGAATGCAGAGTGTTAACACAAGACAATGCAAGACCGGGTCAGGCACTTATTGGTGAAAAGGAATAAAGGGGCTTTCTGCGTCCTCCTTTGCAACCAGTTTGAATCTGACTCCTCCTTCCTCGGCCCCTCCTTGTCGTAACCTTCAACCCCCCGAATGCACAAAATAGCTAAGTGTTTTTGCACGCCCTCTAACGTTATCTCCGTCCCTTCTTACCCGCAACTCCCCCTTAACGTGAATGGTGAACACTATGTCATGCCTAGGAATGATGCATTTGAAAATTATGATTTCTTCGGTGTTGAGGGAGAAAGACAAGAACGGGATGATTTCTTTGGGGATTACCACACATAGTGGTGTATGGCGATTACCACGCAAAGTGGTGGTGATTACGGGACGTAGTGATGAAAAACAAGTGGTGTGGGGGACGTGGGCGCGGACAGTGGTTTTGTCATCCATCAGCGAGGGTGCATGTTTTTTTATAACTCAAATTTGTTTTTCCATCAACGCTGTGCACCCTCGCTACCCACCGTCACCGTGAGATGTATTTTTGCCGGTTGTGACGTCATGTTTTCGATTTGGACAGATTGTAGGGAATGGGTCATGGCCATGATGGTTGCCGCTTCACTCATAGGTGCAAAATGAGTGAAGAGTAGCCGCTGGCCAAATTACTATGCTGCATCCATAGATTTTTTATTTCTTTATCAAGCATATTTATAGTGATATTCATAATTCATGTGGCATACAAAAGAAGACAACATTTATAACAATTTATGCAAGTAATATAAGTGAAACATTAATCTATTTGTGAGGGGTTTTTATGTATGTGCATTTATATTAGTTTATTAAAAATATTTATTTTGATATTTATCTTTAGTGTGGTACGTAAAAGAAGACAACATTTAAAACAATCTATTTAAAACAGTTCGTGCAAAATAATATCAATGAAACATTAATTTATTTGTGAAGCCTTTTTATATATGTGTATTTTTATTTCTTTATCAAGTATATTTACATCGATATCCATCCTTAATATGTGACATGGAATAAGAGTAGCAATCGCACGTGAAATGTGCGATGAAAATGTCAAAGGGTATGCGTCGAAGAATTTAAACTCGGGGGAGATAGATATTAGGAGAGGATGAGGGATGATAAAGATGGAAATTGAAGGAGGGGAAGTTTAGGGGTGTGAAAAATATTGGAGGAAACTTATACTAAAATGTTCTTTGTTATGACTAGGCATATATGAAACTTCTAGTCTACTTGTCCATCTTGAAACCAAATGCACATTTAATACATGATGAAAATCAACAGATAAAACATAAATCGACGAAATCACAATCTTTAAGGCAAACATGAAGTCAAATGAAGTGCAAGGGAGAGAAAATGCATTCATTTTATAGGGTTTTTTGGAGGTGAATGATGTAAGGAAGATAATAAAAGGTGCATTTGAAGGTGGAAAGAGAAATGTAGGACCCTTTTGTGGAACCTCCTTTCCTAAATGACATGCTCTCTAAAATTGTTCACAACACATATATGGTTCTAAGGCATCGACTATAGAACCCAAATTCATCTAATATTTATGCATTACTAGAATTTTTTGGCATTTGTCTAGTTTGGAGAAAAGACTATTGATATAATTATTTGATAACATTATAAATCCAACAAGGTCATTATCGTGCACTAATGTTTGTGGATAATTTGTAGTTGGCCATTATTTTTTGTGTGTATATATAAGTGATGGTGTTTGTTATTATAATCTATTTTTTTTTGATGCAACAAAGGATTTTTGATTTGGGGGTTTGTTTCTATTATTCTGTAGCGGGCGACATGTTATGAATCAAAATATTTACACTTTGGATCTTTCCACCCCACGATGTTTTCCCATAATTTAATGACAACCAAATTTATTTCCTATTATGAAAATAGTATGTTATTATAGATAGAACATTATATTTGGTGGTCCACTATTGGACAATAACAATCGAATGTTGGAAACCATGGGAGGGATCAAATACCAATCAAGCGGTGCCAGTTGTCTTAAACAAATGAATCAAATTGGAGAAACATCAACATAAACAATTGTGATTAAGTAGTTTGTATCTTGAAGACATACATGGACGGTGAAGATTAAAACAAACTATTGATGTTCTTACAAATTGGATCTCATATATTCCAGTATTTATCCGGTGTCAAACAAAATAACCCTGAATATAATAAGGGCAACACCTTTATTAGAATTAGATAAAGCACGGTCACATGACAACACATGCAATAAAAAGAATTTAGAATCTGGTTGAGGTGAAATAAAACCTAATAGTAAACTTGGAAACCACGTGGCAGCTGTCAGAAAGACAATGGTAAGCATAAGAATTTGCAGTGGACACTGACAAACTGTGTTAAGGGAGAGGAGCTAGTGGTTGCACACCTTAAATTGAGGGGTGTACAACAACTGGCTCCTCTCACTTATTTTGAAAAAAAAACCCTTTAATAGTTTTTTTAATTTTTAATTTAAGTATTTTCTTTAGAGCATTTGTATTATATGGAAAGTGGTTTTTTAAGGTATTCAAATCAAGTAGTTTTCTATACAAAGCAATTTAGGGGTGGAGCATTTGTTGGGCATTATGTCATGCATTTATTTTCCACTTATGTGGCATTATTTAATTGGGTGATTGTTTGATGCGACACATTTTATTGACTATTTTTTTCAAGTTTTAAATGAAAAAGTGACATTTACTAGTCCCTAACTTTACATCTACCCTCACAATTATTGGTCCATGCTCAGCTATTGGCTCCTCTCACTTAGTTGTCATAACATGTTATTTTTAATTTTCTTCCAAATGCTAGTGAAAGTGACACTACTCACTAAGGCAAATTACAATACTCTTTGTTAGACCTCTTATTCCTACGTTTAAGTATTTATTCCTGCACAGTCGCAGCCGCATGTGGGACAAGATCATGGTTATCCATAGAAACTAATGACGAAGGAGCAAAATTCCACAACACGAGTAGTAATGTTGCCCACAATATGAATATATCACTTGAAAATTCACTTCACAATCTTTCTGGGGCTGATGTGAATATTGGAAGAAAAGGTGATATATTCAGTGGCACTTGGGTTCATGATTCATCTTATCCTCTACATGCTTGAGAGGATGAGGGGAAAGACAATTATGTTCGTGGGAGATTCTCTAAACCACAAACAATGGGAATCTATGATTTTCCTTATGCACTATGTGTTACTGCAATTGAGAATTTCATTCACTTCTGGAGACCCAATATCCACTTTAAAAACATTGGTATGCTGGAAAAACCCTGTAGCCTCTATGCAAATACATGGACAAAGAAGATTTCACCGTATTATCAATGTCTACCCAAACCGCTTCCAACAATCCACTCGTCGACCGTTTTGGGACAAATCAACACTAAGGGGCAAGGTATTCAACGTAAAAATGTTGTCCTCATATGAAAAAGAAAAGTGTTTTGTGGTTCAATCTCGTCGTGATTCGTGTTACCTTAATCCCTCTTATCAGGGGTTGAATTTGATGTTTGTTTGGACAATTTTTTTTTTTGTGTGATTTTAACCATAAAATACTTGCAAATATTACAATAATGGTCATATGTGACTTACATATTTAAAATTTGACCATCATTTTTTATATGCATTTATATGTAAATTATAAAAAATATCTTTAAAATAATTAAATAAATATAGAATAATTGTTATAAATAACATTGTTTTATATTTTTAAAGGGTAATATTAAAAAATTACCCTCACCCAAAAAATGTTTGACATGCATAGGTGGCCATCAAAATTAACCCTTGCCTCTAATACTCTGGTTATGCCCTTGTTTTCCTTCCACAACAAATATCAAGGTATATTTTTTCAGGATTCTAACTGTCTTATATTATTAGTTGTAACATATCTGAAGAGAGCCGAGGTAAGTATTAACAAAAATAAGGAGATGGAGTTTGAGATGACGTCCTCTTCCTTTATCTTGTTCTTGGTGTTCAAAAATGCACAAGGCGTCTCGCACCGGTGAGGATGCAACATTGCAACCATGGCGGCCTCGGTGACCAAAGGGTGACTGTACAGAATAGTTTCGAATTCCACCGTTGCTGATGTGCTCCTCGGTTTCAACCTCACGAGGCTGCTGCCCTTCAGTATGATCTCGCCCAAGCTTTCTCTGTCACACGACACGCTCAACATGGTCTACAAGTGCTTGACATCGATGTCGTCGAGGGTCAACACGATGATTCTTTAGACGGATACACCCATTGAACGCAGTTGGATTTCAACGATTCTGCATGGAGGAATATCGTCAGCTCAATTTCTAACTTTTTTCAGAATTACCAGGTTGCACCCCACTATGTAATGCCTTCGGCATGATAAATTTAATGTTGTTAGATCGTATAATTTTATTAATAAAAATTGGGTGTGAAACTCAACACATATTCCAGGTAATTGCAAAAAACAAAAACGAGAATGCCGTGCAGGATAAAATTGAAGAGTAACGACTAATGTCCAGAATACAATGAATAAATGAATAGAATGTCATGGCAATATATAATACAAAGTTTTTCTTTATCAACCGGAAAGATTCCATACATATTATTGTTGGAGGAGAAGTTGAAGAGTATTATGACTCATATTTTTATGGAAATTGAAAAGTGTGACCAGCTATGCCGCAACGTCAACTTTGCCTCTTCAACCGCAGGCATTTCATGACTGAACTTTGCATAAGCTCTCGACAATTTCAAACGAATCTTGGGCTGCGCAATGCGCACCATTTTCGCTTCAATCTCATGGGTGTTGAATTTTAAGAAAACCCTACGCGATCATGTTGCGGACCAGATAATTCGAGGTCAGGATCAGATTTGGCAGCACCTACTGTGTCTTTGGACACGTTATGTGGTCTGCGTCGAACCAGGCTTGGATAAATGGCTGATCGTATGTTTGTCAAAACACAAAACACAATATTGAATTTAGAATCCATAGACATAATTCAGAAACATAATCCAATCCATAATAATTGATGAGAAATACTGGAAAGGATTGAAATTCCCTGGCTGGTGGAAAGCATGACGGGATCCCTCGTGATCTCGGAAGAAATCAGGAAGAGAAAATGTTCAAGCGCGAGAGCCACGGAATCCAGAACGGCAGGCGCCTCCTCTGTCCCGCCAAAACTTGACCCCTTCACCTACCCAAATTTGAAGTCTATGAGATTGCTCAGGAAAGAACGCTCATTGTCGCCCACCTCAGTCACCAAACCCACCAATCTCCGTAATTCCCTCTTCAGCTGTGAACCGTCATGTCTCTTTTCCATAAGACCGACCGTTCTCCTTCCTTTTCACCTTCCCCTTCCACTTTCCCTTCCCTTTCTATGAAATCCTTTCGCTATCAGTACCTTGTGAGAGGAAGGTGTAGGACCTGAGCGAGGAAAGCAAGCTAAGATGCAAAAACAGTGCAATCGATACAACTAATGTTTGCCTGTCAAGATGTTCTTTTAGCATGTAATTGCAAAACGCAAAAAAACACAAAAACGTATGAACACCCATCTAAACCGTCAAAAAAGACGTCAAATTTAACATAGTTTCCGAAACGTCTAGAAGGGCTTGCCCATAAGGGGAACACCTTCGGCGTGATAACTTGTTTAGTCAACTAGCAATCGTTTCATGCAATGTGAACGCCGAACTTATATGTTATTTGATTTAGAGGGATACTTGTTATTTTTGTAGTTGATGTTGATAAGGAGAGATAGTTATTACTTTTGTAGTTGATGTTAATAAGGAGTGTGAGTGTTAGGAAACTTACACCCTTACCCATCCCATTCTATATTTTGAACTATCACCGCTATGTTTCTTATTTCATATCTATGTTTCACTTTTTTTCTTGCTTCAAAAGAAATTTGTTATAGGGCCCATAAATTGGCCTATGATAGAGGGCGCTAGAAGGGAGTAGTAATCAGAATCTACCCAGCTATGAAGTGTATTGGTTTCTAAAATTAGAGGGTTGACTTAACATTTGGTACTTGAAACAGTGTCGGCTAAGATCCCATTCAAACTGGAGATGCGAGCAACTTTTAAGGCGTGGACCGGAAGAGGCAGTATAGAAAGTGTGTCTTCAAGTTCTTTGCTTATCTCATATAATTGTTGGCCCCACAATGTCACACTTACACTGAATCCCGACATGTCCTTTGATTCAAGAGTTTTTCTCTTTGTCTCTGACTTGTCATGCCTACGAATCATTGAGCATGGTGACATCAAAAGAACAATGCTAATCAAATCAACTTTTGAATGGTCAACACTTGCAGGTATGTCCTTATTTTTTGTGAAGTGAAAGTGATGGGAAGGTATTGTATCCTCATTTTCTATGAGTGGAGTTATGGTTGAGGACGCTTGCAGGAAAATATCCAAAGCATTGTTCAAATGGTTGTAACATAGATTTGCATCAGGAATCCTCGCAATCCTCCCAATGGAAATTGTATATAGCTTCCCATTTTTAATATGCTCATAAACTTATTTGGCGGCCTCATTGAAACAGGTGATGTGAATTTCCCCTCTTTCCTGATCTACAAAATCAAATCCAAACACGAAAACATCTCCCCTTGCATTGTGATATTTGCGAAGGGTTGTTTCTGCTAGGGCATGACCCTCTATAGACCACATACGCATATATGTATTCAAAGCACTTATTTTAGTTGGTGTTCTCATAAAATATTTGTTAACCTGGTTTGCACTTGCATTTGTTCCCAAAAACTGACTGTGTTTGAGAGCATTTATTGGTAGTCGGATTGGAACACCGATTACCAAATGTGTTTCGACAACAACATCCATTTCAATGATAAGAACAATCTTGCAATGGAAAAGAAAATTGGGATAGAATTAGAATTGAGCAACGGATGGAAAAAACAAACAGAAAGAAATTATAATTAATATATGGAGTTTATGTACATTAACAATTGAGCAGGAGATGAAGCTTACATTTCACTTTTGATCATTTTAACGAGGGATTTGGGTAAGCACACAATGGAGCCTTCTTGTATTGATCTCTTTCTTTTGATTGTGTCTGATTTTCTCCCCCGAAACAAGCGCAGAAAAAAATAATTCCCCTATTCCTGCATTTCCCCCTCTTAAGTGGCCGCCCACATGTCCGGGTGATGTGTAATGTTCCCTCCCGCGCTTTCCCCCATCAAAAATATGTTGGAAAGTTCTGCGTGCAAATGCAACCACAGATCTACCTCGGTCGATGTGGGAGGTTCCATAGATGTTGAAGCATGCAACTGGCATTCGAATTGTTTGACTAAATCCCTTGAACATATGTGACCTCATAGACTTTATCAATTGCAACATATCCATAAAAGGCCTTAGCACCTTCATAAAAAATGTGATTTCTAGATGTACAAGTGGACTCCAAAACCTTTTCCACCATCCTAAACACTTATGCCGAAATGGGAGATTTAAAATAGGACATGTCAAATGTTTGATGAAATGCCTAGGTGAGATGTGGTTCTGCTTGGAAAGAAAAAACAAATTGCTGCACACAAAATAGATATATAGTGTCCATTGGGGACTTTGAGGTTTTAGCACTTGCAAAAGCAGACAACTTTCCAGCTCTACTTTGGCACCCTTGGTGTTATACAAATAATGTTGATCTACGGTTCAACAAGAGGTATATAAGTTTTGAAAACAAAGAAGAAAGAGCTATTATCCCTTTGACATATGGGAAATCTACACCTTATGTTGAACCTTCTAGTGAGGAAGACCTAAACATAATTTATGTGTGCGTCATTCGAGATCCAAAAGTACTTGAACCATCTAAGGAAGTAATTTTATAGTGGGAAGATACACATTTTATCAGTGATACTACAAGTATTGCTTGTGATAATTGGGCGCATGACACATATGAGATGATTGGGCGTGAAGTGAGAAGTGCATCTGCGCGGAGGAGAAAACCTTGTTGTATTAGGAGGATAGTTAACAACTCTGAACCCTGGTATACTGGAGACAGATATCCTACAGTATTATTGGAATGACCTTTTGGGAGACATCATCACATCTTTTAATTTGAATGCTTTCAGGAGACCTTTCCCTTATGAGTTTCTTGTGCCGCTATTGACCATCCCGAGTCCCACCCCAAGATTCTTTTGCAGTATAATGACCATGATAATAAGATTCATTATGAGAGAAGCCTGTATTTGTATCATTTCTATGTCCTTTCCCAATTCCCGATGACCTGTCCCAACCACAGTTACCTATTAAATATTCTTCAACATATCAATCCCATGCATTAAAAGATCCCATGAATTTGGTTGTATTTCTTGATAGATTCTGATTTAAAATCCCCTTGCTTGACATGAACACATTTAATTAAGCGTATAAATATATGCATTCAAGAAGTGATAGTTGGTCCTGAAGTTTTCATAATGAATGTCTGTGGTGCAACGCCCTTTGACCTTTTATTCATAGTTAAAAACAATAGGTTTTTTAAATACATTTTACAAAAATAGTCATTACAAAGTGGGGTAGGTAGACTCCATTCGGATGTTGCCACCTCCACTGCAATCAGAATTATGTTGGGACTATATTGTGCCCAAGGTTATCACTCACAATATTGAAAGTTGGTAGATCACGCATTTAAGATTAGCTGATTTATATACAAATACACAGTTATTGTGATATCTTCAATGGTGTTCTTGGTGTCTCTTAATTTTCAAAAGTTATAGAGCATATCATCAAATGGAAACTTTTATTAGCAGTAACATCAAAATGGAATGTGGTTTTTTGTTTTTTGGTGTAAAATATGCACTTAAACCCATATTATCTACACAAGGACGATAAATTGTCTTTTGACCTTTACGAGAAGAAAAAAAATATGTTAAAATATTGAAGCTTTGTGAAAAAGATTTCGATTCATTTATATATCTACACTTACAAAATTAATCACACCCATTATCACCATCAACTACAAAAATAATAACTTGTACTATTCAGCATTCTCATCGCATTGTACACATGTGATTGCTAGTAATAGCTACTACCTCTTTTTCCTATACACCCCCATAAGTCAATTATGTGCCTACAATTCCTTATACTCCATGCATCTACTTACTTATTGCATGACATATCTTCATAATAATATCGTGCAATAACTTATTTTCATAATAATATCTCACTATATTATAGTTCAATGTTTTTAATTTTTTGAAACGTGTGATACAAAATTCATCCTTCATAAAAAAAAAAAGAAAAAAGAAAAAAATTTAAAAAGACTATTCCAAATATTTTTTGTTAAACCATCGAAGTAGCTGGCACATTTTCTTTTAGACATACATAACATAAGACCCCACTTTATGTCACTACAAAACATATCCTTGTATCCAAAACAAATTCAAATTTTGGAAAAATATCTTTACAATTTTTAGCACAATCGCGTGTAATCATTCATTATTTAACCCAATATTTTATCAATTTATTACTGAGAGATTCAAACACTAACGTTTCATCATCGTTGTAGACGATATGCTTCCATATGAACTCTCAAAAATATCAAGAGAAATTACAACCACTCATCTATTCATTTAATACATTCTAATGCTCCATAATTTGATCCAATGCATTGATCTTATAAATATCTAATTTTTTATTCAACAGATAATTTAATTTCAATAGACACAAAACACACAACAAAGTAAGGAAATGAATAAATACCTGATTTTAATATCAAATCAGTCTTGTAAATAATACTTTATGCATAGACACACCATACCATATATTTTCTGAAGTGCAAAGACAAGCTTTTTTAATTGAATGTGTTAAATATTACAACAAGACTATAGTATGAGCAGATGCAGTGTCTCCACAAAGAATGTGAAAACCAAATTACATGTAAATATAAAGCATATACGTGATTTTGAAACATTTTGGAGGAAAGGCCGTGATTGAAGAGCAAAAGGAGGCACAAACGCACCAATAACAACTCAGTGAAAACCTAATAATTTGCCACTGCTCAAAACTTGTGTGATTAAGATACAGGATCTGCATCGTCCTTAGATTTTCAAACCTTTTTGGGAAACAACACCTGATGAATGTTGGGCAAAACACCCCCTGAAGAAATAATAACGCTCCCCAGCAACTTTCCCAACTCTTCATCATTCCTCACAGCAAGTAGAATATGCCGGGAAATAATATGGGATTTCTTGTTTTCCCGTGCCACGTTTCCAGCGAACTCCAAAACCTGCACATCGTGAACCAGAGAATATCGATGACCTAGTCAAAACCCAATTTCCAAGCATGGTAGTTGAAATAAAAACACAAATGTGCATGATCAAATATTATATTTACCTCGGCTGCAAGATATTTCATGATGGCTGCAAGAAAAACAGGAGCCCCGCCACCGACGCACTTGGTATACCTGTTGTTTTTCAGAAAGAGGGTGATTTTGCCCACCGGAAAATGTGAAAACGTCCAGACAGCCGTTAAACCGTCAAATTTAACACAGTCGCAGAAACATCCGCAAGAGCCTTTTCCATAGGGGGACGCCTTCCGCGTAAAAATATGTATTGGTGAGAGATACTAAATTAGCAATCACATGTATACAATGCGATGTGAACGCCGAATGATATATGTTATTTGATTTAGAGGGATAATTTTTACTTTTGTAATTGGTATTGATAAAGGGTGTGTCCAATCTAGATGTACCATCTTTTTTGGGGGTCAAAATTGTGCATATTCTTCCCTAGAGTCTTTAGAAAAAATTGTATATGTTTATGTTGAACCAAATTTTGAGGATTTTCAGTTAAGTGAAGATTTGGGTATTATAAAGGGAAGAAGGTAAGGTGGTGCTTTTAAGGAATACAGGAATGGAGAAAACTGATTAATAGAGATGCGATTTGATGTTTTTAAAAATGGGCCACAATCTACCAAAATCATTTAGAGCCTTCTAAGCACAAAAAAATAACAACAAACGTAAAAGGCATGAAGTTGGAAACACCAATGGATACGGTAAAAAATGCAAAGTAGAACTATTTGCAAATAAAGAATTAAAAAAAATGTAAACAAGAGGGAAAAAAATTAAGCAATATAACTGAAACCCTGTGCATCTAAAAGGGATTGTTTTATATGAAAGCAAGATGTGGTGTCTCCTCATAGGTATGAAAAAATCAGATTAAGGCAATGTAGCAATATTTGAGCTATGTAGTGGAAGATGGCTACATAGGTACTTAAATCCAAGTGGACTATCCATATGAGATATAGTGCTTTATGTATTGTGAGGATACATAAAAAGGTTTTATCAACAGCAATTGACAAGATGGTTTCTGATTTTATTGTGACTTCAATCATGATGGAGGTCTTCACTGTACAAGGAAGACACTTTTCCTTGACGTTTAATAGGGATAATGTTTGGGTGATTAATCGTCCATAATTTATAAAGGAATCAATACATTAGTGAGTTATATAAAATGTTAGGGATATAAAGGGTAAAATAAGTTATACAAAGAAGATTAGGTGTTGCACAGGTGTACAGTCAAGAATTTTGAAGATCAAGAGACATTGTGTTGTATTTTTTAATTGTGTTTTCTATAAAAAAAGGCTTGCGCTCCATTAGGGTGAGCTAACCTCAAAAACCTGGCCTCAAATTGAAAAGGCTAATGAATTTATTACATATTATGTCCCATATTGTTATGTTTCCACTACTTATTTTTACTGGATGTTATGGACTGTTTTTATCTCATTTTCAGCACACACACACACACACACACACACACACACACACACACACACACATGTATGCTTGTGTATGTATCATATTAAGTTTCCCCTATTCATGTCTCTAACATCATTATACTACGAGTCATTAGTAGTGAAATTCATCAATGGGACCTTGATTTCATTGGTTAAAACTTTCCTTTGTGTTCTATGTCACTTTTTACAAAGAATATTTTGAGTATGAAAAAACATACATTGTAAGGGATTTTTTCTCCTAAATATATTTTAGGTTTATCGTGAAATTTTCTCAAGCAAGAGAATATAAATACCAATCAAATAAACTTTAAGGCCCAACGCCTTCTAACATGTACTTGTAGATACTTATTAATTAGCTTCATAAAGAACATATATATTATAAAAGCTAAAACCCATACATGATAGCCTGGTAGGTATAGCCCTTCAAATGATATCATTTTCTAATCCCACAACATCAACAATGATCGAAGTGGACCACACAACACATTAGGGTCTTATGGTATATAATTTTTTCTATAGTTGTATTTTGTCTCAAAATCTTTCCATCATCAATATACATTATGCATGCATTTCCACTCGACCAATTCAATAGATTTTGTCACTGTTGAAGCCTTCTCACCATCACAAGATCTTGATCATGCCTTCAATTGAAAAAATGGTAAAAGGGGTATTGTTTTAAAACCCCATATGGTATGTGTAGTCTTTGTTCGTAGAAACAATTACGATGATCACCTATTCTGAACATCAAACCTGGTAAAGCATCGTCGTTGTTGAACAAGAATCCAAACAATTGATGCAAAGAGTCACAAAATTGCTTTTCCAAACAAGGAAACTTAGATTCCATGCAACAATTCTCTATGAGGACCTCTAGTTCATCTCGTCCCAAAAGGGAGTTTTTATGTCCGGAACTTGTAAAAGTCATTTGTGATGCATAATGACCTCTAAAGGTTGCAATAAATGTCATTATGAAACAAGGACTCAAGACGCTCATTATTCCTCTAATAAAGGGAAACATAGAGTTTTGAAGGCCAAACATCTCCACAGTTACCTAACTTCCAAAAAATGTGAGCCAACCTTTTTAAAGGATAAAATACATTTTTGACTATAGTGGAAGAGAATCCAATATAATGTGCAGTAAAATGGAAGAATGCAAGGAAATAACCCAATTCACACCATGCAATGTGATGTAACAGTATAATGGAAGAGAGAAAAAAATAATGGGTCACAGACTCACAACGATGCAATCTGAGATAAAAGACACCATGGAATGCAAGAATACAGTAGAAGCAAAAATTGTTGATACAGAAGTTGCAGCAACCTACAGGGATCTTGGGATTGTAAGAAAAATATTCCAGTTGGCCTTACTTTGCACCAAGAAACAACCCTCTGATCGACCCACCATGCATGATGTTGCCAGAGTTCTAAAGTCGATGTTGCCAATGCCTGCTCCTAAGTAAGTTCCTAGTATCTGATCGAACCAACTGACACCATACAAATGTCATATTATACGAAGAAAGCCAATAAATTGACAGAATGAAGAAAACCAATGAAAGATTATTTCATAAAAGAAAATCCTATACATTTTCTCCTCAAAAGCAATATTAAAAAATTGTTCTCAATGGCAATGTTGTACTATCTTTAAACAATATAATTCATTAGATAGATTGAGAAGCCATGTCACCTATCCTTAACATTGAACATGTGATGACTACTTCTGCATCAAAAATATATACACCATAGTATGACAGTAGATCTTCCATGGTTGGTAAACTGTATTGGGAAAGTTTGGGTGGTGGACACCATCAGGGAAGGTCTGGGTCTCCAAGGCCAAGGCTGAATATTTCCCATAGATTGCACCTCCTTTTTCCACAGTCATCTTCAGCATAATGGAACTGTAAAATTGCAAGCCCAGAGTAGTTGTCCACAAATTCATAATCCTACCACTAAAATCATCCTTCACTCTAATTGCATGTCTCAGACCTGGGTTCTTCTTTGGAGGGTCCAAAGCCATATTTATATCATACCTTGCAGGCACATTATTTATTATACTCCCAACAGTGGTCTCTTTATTAAAATCATAGGGTGTTCCTTTTACACGCATAACAACCCCCTGTTGGAATAAGATGTTGATCCACCAAAGTATAAGAGGAAGCCCATATTTTCACTTTGTTATCAAGTATGGTTCAGTTACTGGTCCAACAATGTTCTTTGCATATTGGACTCTCAAGACTTTCCCATTCTTTTCAAGAACCGTTCCATTGGTAGCCTCCAAAGCCTTGGTCGCCTCTTCTACCTGAAAGACATATTTCCAATTATTAAAACCCAACACTGAGATCATGATGATAAAATATAGCTAAACAAGAAACTAAACAGGTCATTTTCTATAGATAAAAATGTATAAGAATTTAATGTACCGAATGGAAGTGTATAAATGCAAAACCCCGTGAAACATGAGTGAATTTATCATGAACAAGGTGAAGGTCCTGCATAAGTAAGAACATGCATTGTTACCATGTAATAATTTTATGTTAGCAAGAGTGAATGAGGTACCATGTAAAAGTACTTCATAATAAGATCAGGAAAATTACTTCATTTTGGACAGACTTTGACAGAGCAAAATAATCAGGCTGTACTTGGCACACATTCAAATGGCTAGGATTATGACCAGCCATACAATGTGCAGATTATGGATAATTTCTTCAATAAATACCACCTTTTACCTTGATTGGATCATGTTTAGAAAACTCATAGTGTAACATTTCTTCATCAATGTGTTCATCTAGTCCTCGAACAACTAATACATGAGTTGGTGCTGTAAAATAACCCCCTTTCATTAGATTTATGAACCCAAAATCCACAATCATACCACTATATCACAAGTTATATCCATAAAAAAATATAATGCAAATACCAGGCTCAGATGCTTTCTTTGTTGTTGGTGTGTTGGAAGCAACTGCATCTGCAGGGGTAGCATCTTCAGTTTGACCTTCATTGCACTATCAGTCATGGAAAGAGCATATAAGAGACAATTATGAAACAAAGTTATAATGACAAGATGTTTAATAGAATCAATCTAAAGGTTTTGTGCATGAGAAACAATGGATGTATTACTTGTATTTACAATGTACATAACATATTACGTTCAGTATAAACCATTCTACAAGGCCCGCCATAGGCCCACATCAGATCATGCACAGGGTAGCTAATGCATATATCTAAATTAGTAAGCAAGCTGCTCAAGCTTAAATGGATCAAGACCAAACAAACTTTGAGAGAACCAAAGAACGAGAAGATGGTGCTTACATGTCAAGGACCTTAAACCATGATGAAAAGAAGGGTAAAGTATAGAAGTGATGAGCAACAGATATTAGACCTTTTTTGCTTTAACATTGTTATTACCATATTTAAGTTTATATCAATTAAAATGAAAGCAAACTCTTTATGGCTTGTAATTACTTCAATTAACATTGGAAGCTTATTAAGTAGACCTATAACAAATTTAAAACAAACATGTTTCTATTCAATCGATTATCTCAACCAAATAGTGAGGTCTAAAATTTTTACATTACCAGCATAAAAAAATGCACTTACATTGCTCATACAAAACAAGCTAACAATCCAACTGTAATGATTTTAGAAATTGAAAAAACACAGAAATTTGGAAGTCGAGATTGTAAAGCAAAATTACACAATCACAGTCAAGATAATCATGAATATATATAAGCACTTGCAAAGCACATGCATAGACCATAACTTCAATCTCAGGCTGACCTTAAAACATGACATCCGGAGAGAAAAGTTGACACATCCACATACAGTACACATCCAATCAACTGTTGGATTTGCACCTCTTGAGTTTCCTTGAGTTGATCCATTTGCAAAATTTACCTGTCCTGCTTGAGGTGCACCTAAACCTCCAGTTGGCTTGCTACTATGATCCATAAAAATTGAATCTGGTCAGCACAAACTCCAAACTAACATTGTAATGTCCTTAATTTTATAACTTCTCAGGAAGTTGAAACCATCATCTCAGCTATCACAAGGATGCAAAAGCAGACAAGTGATGCAAATCACTTGAAAACATTAACATTTTCCTCATACAAATCATTCTACATAAACTCATGGATCATTTGGAGGGGATATAGGAGCAATGCCTGCAAACTTCAATCCCTTTACCAACTATTTATCTTGCCCACATGGTTACTCTCCTTCTAATGAGTTGCCTCTTGTATATTCTTTTCAGGGTATACACTTAGAGAATCCATTTCAGTTTCAGTTCCACATCTTGTGAGTTTCTCCTCCTTTTTCTAAGATCTTCTCAAAAATTTAGTTATGATATTTTTTTGTACGACAATGCCATCATTTGATGCCCTTTATTGGGAATATTTTGTTTTCTTTTGGTTTTCATTTGCTTGTTCATCAAAAGACAGTTTGGAAATGAGTTTCATAACATTGAAAATTATTTTAAAAAGGCCCTAGAAAGCTACCCAACTCTCTTAGTTGTCCAACATCAGTTGTCCATTTGTCTTGTCCATATTTAACTATAGTTATTGTGGGTATATACATGCAGCTCTGCAACAACCACCTTTGTAGCATGGTATATATGTGGGTGTATTTTTATACTGTATATAATGCAACTTTGCATTGACAACTTTATGGATGGTTCTAAATTCCAAAGGTAAAATGGTTTGTGTCTATACTCCCATGACACACGATGCAGAGAAAATTAAAACCTAAATTTGTTTATCCCATCGTACCATTTGGCTCATCCTAAACATTAATGACCTACACATTTTGGTATTGTTAATGGATATACCTCTGATGATGGTGCAGAAAAACAAAGTTATGGAGGTAGTTCGATGACAACTTTCTTCTTTATTTTTTACTTTGATGCGGCGAATTCAATATGATTGAGCATATCAAGGATAAAGATGACACTTTTCCCATGTGATGGTGTGTTGGTGAATGTGAAGCATGGTTTTACTTAATAAATCATTGGGGCTTATAGATCCTCTCCAATGGAAATGTGCATTTACTCCCCATATTTGGTTCACTTGGTCTAATTTTTTATTTGGACCTTACATGGATCTTAAAAGGATTGATTTTGGATTTATTTATAAACAACGTAATTATATTTTCATACTTTTGATGGATCATTGGTCACCCGTCCATCAAGATGTGGTGTTTTTTTATCACATCTCAATCACCTTCCATCTCGCTCGGGGAGGTTCTCACTTTAAAGTTCCACATAATTAGTTCTACCTCAACACTCAACTTTTATTATATGAAGGGACTATCTAGTTCATATCCAAGGTGTGGAATTTGATACCATGTCCTCCATATTCTTCCATAAGAATCAATTAGTGGAATGATCCCATTAAGTGCACCATCCCTTTCCTCTGTAAATTTGACAAAGAGGTGGAATAGTTTTGTAATTATGTCAATTTTTATCTCCTCAAATAATTTCACAATATTTCTATGTGTTTGTAATGTAATCCTTTTTATTATATTAAACAGTTCATGGTTTATATGATTAGGCATAAAATTAAATTATTACGCAGAAGGCGTTCCCCTATGAGAAAGGCCCATGTGGACATTTCTATGACTATGTTAAATTTGACAGTTTGACGGTCATCTTGGCGTTTGTGTTTTTCCTCCCTATTTTAGCTTTTCTCTACTATTTTTAATAATTTTGTTTTTAATAATTAACAAATTTCATAAACCAATACACTTCATAGTTGGGTAGATTCCGATGACTACTACCTTTCGGTGCCCTCTATTCACAAGCCAATTTATGGGCCCTCCAAAAATCCTGACCTCTATAACAATGATTTCAAAGGTACTAAATATGGGGAACACTGAGAGAAATGAATGGGCCATGGTTACTGTGGAAATCACGAATATCAACATGGACAACTTTTTTTATAAGGCATGTCCTCTTCAAAAAGGTGACAAACAATGCAGGAAAAAGGTGAGAGAGAATGGTAATGGTTCATGGTTATGTTCGAGGTGCAATAGAAAAGTTCAAAACTATGATTATAGATATGCACTGAGGATCAATCTAAAGGACCCAACAGGAGAACTTCAATCAGTTACAGCTTTTGATGAAACTGTTGAGTTAATCATGGGGTGTTGCAGCTAGTGACCTCCATATATTGTCTATAGACGAAGATGTGACTAGTGAAATTATAAGTAATGTCATCTGCAACGAATACTGCTTCACACATTCACTGAAAAAGAGACATATTACGGAAACAATAGATTGAAATGTGTCATCCTCAGTTCAAATAAATTGGAAAACATTGCAACTCCTCCATAACCTTTACACAGGGATTTCCAACCCACCCGTCCCTTCAAACATTACACCCTCACACATCTCATTCTATACTTTGAAATATCACTGCTATGTTTCTTATTTCATATCTATGTTACGCTTTTTTTCCTACTTCAAAAGAAAAATATTGTATTCCCTTATACACTGACATACTATTGTCTCCTACTACTATGGGGATTGTTAGTACTTTTAAGAAAATAAATAAAAAATACATGCACTTTTGTTAGGTAAGTATTTGTATCCTTGTGTACTATGTGAACGCATTGTATGTTTCTTGCTTCAAAAGAAAATTGTTTTATTCCCTTATACACTGACATAGTACATACTATTGTCTCCTACTACTATGTGGATTGTTAGTACTTTTAAGAAAATAAATAAAAAATACATGCACTTTTGTTATGTAAGTATTTGCATCCTTGTGTACTATGTGAACGTACTGTATGTTTCTATATATCTAATACTCTTTTCCTTAAGAAAAAATGTATTTTCTCGATACTCAAATTGTTACCTCTTATTCTTATTTCCCATTGGAACTCCACATGCATTACAATTGTTTTTAGTTTTATATTTTGACTTATTTCTGCATTTGTATGCCATCAAACAATGTATCGTTCCTTACTAACCCACATGATCTTTATCCAACAGGTGGTACTCCATAAGCCTGTGACTTTGCAATCATGTCAACTCCTGCAAAACGAGCCCAACAAAGAGAGAACTACGCAAAAAATAAAGTACACTTAACTGCTGAGCAACAATATCGTAAATTAGAGCATATAACAACAAAAATATCTAATATCTTTCAAGTTACGTCGACCAACAACCTACGATTCCCTAACATTCCAATCTTGCCATCGAATATAACTACTGAAGAATTTTCAACCAACATTCTACATGTAACTTCCATGGAAACAAACTTTCACGAGCATACCATTTCCTTCCGTACAACCCATCTTCGCTAACAACTGCCACTTTCCCCCAAATTTTTGGGATGCCACATGAAACTGTCTCACCATATGAGGTTACGAGTATGTATAAACCCCACATGACATCAACGACACTTGGGACATGTTCAAGCACAACTACAGACCATGGCATGTTTTACGCACTACCGCAGACACAGGATTTTTTACAAATGTTAGTTCTGACTCAGAGGCTGAATGTAGTATTCAACATGAACCAATGCAAGAATGGTAGGTCTTCACACAACTTCATCTAGGAAACAACATGGGTCTTGACAATATTGATATGTTGGGGAAATGAAATTTTGACACACACAATAATTAGAGCATACATGACATTCCGTAAGATTTGTAAATAACTGGTTCATCATTCATCGAGAGAGAGAGAGAGAGAAGGCAGACACAATTAACAAAAACATACATGCCACACCACCATCTTCCACACTTCCTTTGTCTCCAGAACAACAAATAGCTCTTGATACCATACTTTTAAAATTGTACTTTAACAAACCAATAGTCAGGGGACAACAAGTCCCTCCTCTTTAATGGGAGAGGTTCCCTTATTGAAAGCAAGCAAAAAAAACTTATATACAAATGTACAACTTTCAAAGTGTGGATTCCTGATACTTTGAAATGTTTTATGCCCAAAGATCATCAATACGAAAGAATGGAAGAACTAAGGAGATGAGAGAGGAAGAACATAACAATACTTTCAGGAAATATAGATAGCAGAGTATAACCTTATACGTATTGATCAAAGGAGATGTAAAATGGAATCATTCATGTTTATAACAGATATAATTTCACAGACACAAAGTTCTTGAAATCATATTAACAAGAACACAAAGTTTCTTATCATGCAAAGATGGATGATTCACAAATTCGAACAAGGAAAGAAGGAATAACAGAGGAAGAAAGGAAAAAAATTCTGTATTGATTACTTTTGAATCTATTACATCTACAGAGTACCAGGATCCAACTGACACATAATGGCATGGAGAAGCCATTAAATAATCCTAAAAAATGGTTACATTCAGTTTCTTGGTTCTTCCAGAAGTGTTAATGGAAGAAAAAAATGATGTTCTGTAATGCAGTCATTAAACCTATTTTGTAACTTCAAATATGAGCCATCCACGTGGAAAATATCTGAAACTGAAGTGGGCCTGAGGGCACCTTTTGTATTTTGTGACTTTGTAGAAATTTTGCATTTTTTTTACATTTTGGCCCACCCATCCACTTTTGATACGGGCTTGACACGTGGCTTTACTTGAGTGGGGATGGAGTTCAGCTCACTTTTACAATTTTAACTCTTTTCAAAGAAAAGCTCAAAAACTCAAAGTTCTCTGCCAACCCACCTCTCCACTTTGACTTTTCAATGTGGGTTCAAGCAGTGGAGTCGTGGATCATTTTATAACTTTTAACTCTCTTTTCGGAAATAAAACCAAAATTCGCAAAAGTTCACCTTCTCTTTGAATTTTCACGGTGGACTCCACCTTCTCTATACTTTTGACTTTTCAACAAAGCCAAAATCTTCAAATTTCTCTGGATCCACCTTCCCACTTTTTCTTTTCAATGCAGGAATCAACATGTGGCTTCACCTGGGCCTAGTAGGGTTGCGCTTCACTTTATAAATTTACACCCTTTTGGAAACAAAGGTAAAATTCCTAAAGTGTCCCGACAACCCGTCTCTCCACTTTTGACTTAAAAATGGCCATGTGTCCCTTTGCGGGCCTTAGGCATTCTTTTTACATTTTACACCTTTCACCATAATGCCTTAAAACAAAAAAAGGACCCGCCTTTCCACCTTTGACCTTTTAAAGCATCAAAACACAAAAAGGGCCCGCCTTTCCGCCACCACTTGTTTCAGCCAATCAGGATCCTTCGGGCCATGAGGACAATTTGACACTTTTGTAAAAAATAACAAAAGTGAAAAGTTTAAAAGATAAACCCACCACGCTGCATCCAATCAGAGATGTCCACGTATCCACAGATGTCAGATAGAATTTGACGCCCGTCATTCATGACTATGGAAAAATAAAAATGAAAGGGAAAACCCCATTGTTTGCACTTGAATTTCAAATTGTTCTCCATGGAATGAGAAACTACAAACAATACCAGGCTCGATGTGATCCATAACCAAAGAGAAGGATTGACAACAACATTCGAATGAAGGAAAATATTTTCAAGCATCCAGATTGGGAAATAGAAAAATTTCAAACTGCGAAGACTGAATAATTTTCAAGTGAAATGGTGAGATTAAAACCAAGCACCCATGACTTCAAAGCATGAATTTATCCAAGGAACCAACTCAAAATTCACAAAACTTGACTTCAAAAAGAGGGGGATTTTGAGGGCAACAACAACTGGCTCTTTCTGGGGATGACTTGGCTTAGAACAAAGAAACAAGGCAAGATCAAGAACCATAAAAAATCTTTGGGAAAGAAGACCAGTGCCTTATCCATTGGGAAAATAGAGTCAAAGGAAACAAACCAATAAGAAAACACACACACACAAGGGAAACAAACCAAAAAGGAAAGACCAAAAACAAAACACAAAAGAACGTCCAAAAACAAAACACTGTACACAATATACAGAAGGACTGCCTAATCACCTAGGACTTGAACAACTTCAAATATTTCCCACTATAAGGAAGTGGGAGAGAAGATCCATCCATATAATCCAAATAGAAAGAATTTTCTCCAACAAAGTGCCTGATTTTGAAAGGACCAAGCCAAAGAGAATCAAACTTACCATGGCTTCCTCGAGGTTCATGTCTTTTGTCCCATAGCAGAACAATGTCTCCCACTTGAAAATATCTGGGTCTAGCTTTCTTATCAAACAAATCTTTCACCTTCAGTTGATGAGCTGAGATTCTATCAAAAACTTGCAACCTTGTCTTCATCTATCTTCTAGAGATACATGATCCTCTTGTCCAAGGAATTGATAAAGCTTGAATCTTCAATAGCCTTCATTAAGTGCAAGGTTGGTAATTCCACTATTACTGGCAGCTGAGCTTCAACACCATACACCACTTGAAATGGAGACATCCCAATTGCTCTTTTGGGTGTAATTCTATCTACCCAGAGAGCATCATAAAGTTTCTTGTGCCAATTCCTTTGAGAGTCATTGACAAGCTTCCAAATGATGGTTACCAAATTCTTATTTGTTGATTCTGCTTGTCCATTCCCTTGGGGATAGTAGTCTAAAGAATGAGCAAGGGAAATTCCATAACCATAGAAAAAATCCATCATCTCAGAAGAATAAAAATTGAAGCATTATCAGTCACAATCTTGTTTGGTACCCCAAACCTTATCAAGATGTTCTCTTTGATGAAATTACACACCACCTCAGAAGTAGTGCTTTTGACTGGAATAGCCTCTACCCACTTTGTGAAGTAATCTGTAGCAGTTAGCATGTGAGTATGCCCAACACTAGAAGGTGGATTAAGAGTTCCAATGAAATCCAATCCCCACTGTTGAAAAGGCTCATCAATCACTACTAGTTTTAGTGGTAAAGCAGCCAACTTAGGTCTCCCAACAAAAGTTTGACAGGCTTCACACTTACCTACCCATTTTGATGCATCTCTGAACAATGTAGGCCAATAGTACCCTACACGAAGGATCTTATGGGTAGTGACAGTAGAAGAGAAATTCCCTCCACAATCCTGATCATGAAAAGCTAAAAACAACTTCTTTTTGTTGCTCTTTGTCCACACATTTAAGGAATCTTCCATCTATGCCTCACTTGAATAAAGCATTTTCCCATAATACATATTGTGCAGACCTTAGCTTAATAGCTCTCTTTTCCTTGGCACTCAAGTGGGATGGACACTCTCCATAAGTAATAAAATGTGCAATACCAGCATACCATTCATCTGTTGAACTGAGGAAGAGGACAACAAGAACATCAACTGCTTCTTTGGACAATTTTGCATCAGCTCCTTCAGCAATAAGCTCACATAAGCCTTTACCCCAGACTAGCTTAGTTGGCTTGATATCAAGGTCATATTCTTGGAATTTTGCTACCCAATTGCCTCTCTTAGTTCCAAACTCCTGTTGTGTAAGAATAGACTTGATGGTTGTATCAGGTACAAGCACAACAGAGTGAGAATTAAGAATATAAAAATGAAACTACTTGACAGCTTTGACCACTGCAAAATCATGTTTCTCCATCATAGTATATTTCAATTCATGAGCTTTCATAACATAGCTCATGAATGCAATTGGAAGTTCATGATCCTCAGAATTTCTCTGAGTTAGCACAACAGCCAAGGTACTCTCCGTAGCATAGCAATAGATGATAAAATCCTTGCTGAAATCAGGACATGCTAAGATGGGAGTCTTAGCAATGGCTTTCTTGATACCTTCAAATGCTTCTTTACCTTTGGAATTCCAACCAAAGTTTTTCTTTCCTTTCATCATGTGAGAAATGCTCATAGTCAGTTCTGGAAAATCAGGAATGAATCTCCTCAGGAAGTTTATCTTACCAAAGAAAGAGTGAACACCCTTTTTGCTTGTGGGAAGAGGAATCTACTGGATTTCTTGAACTCTTTCTAGATCTATCTTGATTCCTTATTTGGAGACAATATGCCCCAACAACTTTCCTTCAGTAACACAAAATATAAACTTCTTAGGATTGAGAGAAACTCCATGTTCTCTACATTTCTGGAGGACTACTTCAAGATGTTGAAAGTGATCTGCCCTTGTTTTGGAGAAAATAGTCAAATCATCAAGGTACACAACAATACACTTTCCCTTAAGACTACCAAAATCCAAGTCCATTTCCCTCTGAAAGGTGGCACCAACATTGATAAGACCAAAAGGCATTCTCTTGTAGGAAAAGGTGCCCCAAGGAGTAGTAAAAGTAGTTTTGTGTTGATCTGGGGTACTGACTTCCACTTGATTGTATCCAGAGAATCCATCAAGCATAGACAACATCTCAGAGCCTATGACAACTTGCAAAAATTGATCCATCATGGGGAGAGGATAGTTGTCTTTTAGAGAGGCCTGATTCAAATTCCTGAAATCCACACAGATGCGAATCTCACCATTCTTCTTCCTGACAGGCACAATGTTGGCAATCCATGTTGAATGATGTATAGGGAAAATAATATTTTCCTTTAGTAACTTCTGGATCTCTTGAAAAATAGTGTCAACAACCTTGGGATTGTATTGCCTTTGTTTCTTCTTGAAAGGTTTGATCCCAGGTTTCAGAGGGATAAAGTGTTACATTTCCTTTGGCTGGAAAGCCTTGAGATCATCATATGAATAAGCAAGAACATCAACATACCTTTTTAATAGATTTACTTCTTTCTTCTTCTCTTCTTGAGTGCAACATTTTCCAATGTTCACCATCTTGGGTTCCTCATGACTTCCAATATTAACCTTTTCACATTCAACAGACTGTCGAGCTCCTTGGGAAGCTTTAGACTTAATGTACCTATCATGCTTATCAAATAGATCTTCCAAACTCACCAGCCCTTTAGGGATCTTGTTACCTTTCAATTTGATGCAGCCATCTTGATCCATCTCTTCCTTGATATCTCCTTCATTAGAGGATACACACTCTCTAGGAAAAGTCTCACTTCCTTCAAAATATAATTGGTCAAAATTATCCTTAAGCTCCAAGAAAGAGATAAAATGTTGATCATCATTGAAAACCTGCCAATTGCTTGCATTATCTGGTACACTGGGCCTATGAATCATTTCAATGGTAAATTTATCCTGAGAGAAATCTGGGTGAGGAATCAACAAAGATCCTGAGACAGCTAGAGAATCAACTCTAGTATTCTTCTCTCTTGGCACAACTTCAATGGAGAAAGCATCAAGAAACTCAATGGAATCCCAAGACAAGATTTCTATAATGTTTCAATCTCTTGTTCTTGACTTGAAAAATCCTGACTTGTTTCACAATCAACTCTACATCTCCATGAGCACAAAGATTCTTCACTCCCATTTCTTTTTCCATGTTCAACCCAAGTATGAGAGCCTCATATTCAGTTGTATTGTTTGTATTTTCAAAACAAATCTTGAATGAAAAAGGATGAATCTTCCCTTCTAGAGAGGTTAGCACCACACCAGCCCCAGAACTAGCTGAAGAGTAGCTTCCATCAAATTCCAAAGTCCAAATGCCATTGGGATTATGAATCACTCCCTTAGGAAGTTTTTCCTCATCTTGTGACATGATCATGTAGTTACCATGCCCTATATCTTCATAGAGTATTTGTGCTTTTGGATCATCAGTATTTTGCACAATGTATTCAGTCTATTTCTCAGGTAGCAGCTTCTTCATTTTTCCATTGACCGGGATCAAAGCATGTGACCAATCCATCTGAATTTCACCTCCTACCTCCTTACAGAAATTTCTACTCAGCAACATCCCATATGAGGGAGGAATATCAGCAACCAAAATAGTGGCTAAGACCCTTTTCTCTGGAAAAGCAGCAAAAGCTACTTGTGCATCTTTAATTCTTCCAACCAAAGGCACTTCTCTACTCTCCATGGAATAGTAGGAACCAAAGGTACGTGTTAGAGTCAGGCCCAAAGCATGAGCTACTTTTGCAGGCATTACATTGTCTGATGCTCCTGAGTCTATAACACAATTACTGAGTTTATGGCTAGCTATGAGGAGAGTCACATAGAATGGTTCAATTTTCTCATTAGGGGAAGTGACTGCAGCCACAAGGCTTGGTTGAGGTGAGGAAGAGGGAGTGGGAAAAAGACCTTTAGAAGTATTGGATGAAGCTTTGGATTTGGAATTGACAAAGTTTACCATTTTAGCAAAGGATTTTGGATGGGTCTGGTAAAATTTTGCCTCTGAAATTTGGATTTTGGTCTTTTTGAGGTGATCAATGATATCAAAAGATCTAGAGGTGGATGGGGAATCATTGCTAGGAACTTGAGAAACTTTTGATTTATCAACTTTAGGAATTGAAGGATAAGAAGTTTTGGAAACAAAAGTAGAAGGAGGAGGATTAACATTACTCACCTTTTGTGTGGAGGTAGTGGGAATAGGAGCTCCTCTTCTTGCAACCACTGGAATAGTTATAGGAAACTCCTTGGATTTCTTAGCAGGCTGCATCACTTTTTCTTTTTTATTCATTTTCTCCTGAGTCATAACAACATATGACTCACTATTCATCTCTGCCACTCTTTCATCATATCCATCTTCATCATCCATACCTTCAGTGGTAAGGAAATGAACTTGAGATCCACCAAGCTCCTCCAGTTCTTCATCAACCTCTTCTTCTAGTTCTTCATAGAGTTCATTAAACTCCTCATCATCAGGTTCTTGAACTTCACAAGTTGCATTGATTGGAACCTTGATGGGTGGGCCTTCAATAGCCAATCTGGTCTGAGAAGGAGGTAACCGGTTCCTAGGCTGAAAATTCTTCCTTGGGATGTATTGGTAAGGAGTATGTTGAGCCAATTGTTTTTAATGGCAATGAGATCATTTTCCAACTTCTGCACTAACTGATCTGAGTTGGCTCCAGGAGAGGGAGAAGAAGATGCCTTATACTTGGAAGGTTCTCTTTTCAATTTACCAGACATGATCAGGTCATCCTCAACACTGATAGATAACCATTGATCAGCCTCTAGAGTTGCAAGGTTAGCTCTCCTTAGTGCATAACTCACTTCAGGTAACTGGGCATTGAGGAAGAAGCAATTTTGGATTTGATCCACTGGACAAGTGTTCTGTGGAATTTTATGAATTAGCTTGTTGAATTTGGCCACAAATTCTCTCATGGGCTCAAATGGTTCCTTCTTGATATGAGATATTTGAGCTAACAGAGCATGCACATCTTCAGTAGGTTTGAAACATTGCTCAAACTGATTTTGTCATGGTGTTCCAATTAGTGATTGACCCAGCAGGAAGATGATAAAACCAATCAGAAGCATTGTCCTACAATGTCTCCACAAAAATCCTGACAGAGACATCTTCATGTTCAACCCCAAGAATCCCACATGCAACAATGAAGGCTGCAATGTGTTCATCTGGATGAACCTTCCCATCACCCCAGAATTTGGGAAAAAATTTCCTGTTACCCCTAGGTAACTCATGCAATGGCTGAGGAAGAGCAAGAGGCCCAACCTGTTGTCCCCAAGGGAAAGGGGCTGCCATCTTTGGAAAAATTGACTGAAGGGGAACTAAAACACCAACTAAGTATCAAAGCATGAAGATTAGGACTGAGTTGTTCTTCAGGAATGCTATTCTTGGAATTTATATCTTTAACAGGAGGTGTGCTTGTAGAACGAGTTCTTCTGTTCCTTCTTGCTGGAAGAAGAGAGAAGTTTTGTTGCTCCAGAAGTTGAAAATGGGAATCTTCTATTCTGAGAGCCTTTTTACCATGAGTATATCTTAGAGTCTCCAAATCAAAAATGATCTTGAAGTTGTTATTTTAGAAAGGGATATGTTTGAAATGAAATCCCTAACAGAGTCTGCCAAAAACTGTTGGGTTTTAAAATTGTACTTTAACAAACCACAGTCAGGGGACAGCAAGTCCCTCCTCTTTAATGGGAGAGGTTCCCTTATTGAAAGCAAGCAAGCAAAACTTATATACAAATGTACAACTTTCAAAGTGTGGATTCTTGATACTTTGAAATGTTTTATGCCCAAAGATCATCAATATGAAAGAATGGAAGAACTAAGGAGATGAGAGAGGAAGAACATAACAATACTTTCAAGAAATATAGATAGCAGAGTATAACCTTATACGTATTGATCAAAGGAGATGCAAAATGGAATCATTCACATTTATAATAGATATAATTTCATAGACACAAAGTTCCCAAAATCATATTAACAAGAACACAAAGTTTCTTATCATGCAAAGATGGATGATTCACAAATTCGAACAAGGAAAGAAGGAATAGCAGAGGAAGAAAGGGAAAAAAAATTGTATTGATTACTTTTGAATCTATTACATCTACAGAGTACCAAGATCTAAACCCCATAATGACATGGAGAAGCCATTAAATAATCCTCGAAAAATGGTTACATTTGGTTTCTTGGTTCTTGCAGAAGCGTTAATGGCAGAAAAAAATGATGCTTTGTAATGCATCCATTAAACATGTTTTGTAACTTCAAATATGAGATCCACATGGAAAAGATCTAAACTGAAGCAGGCCTGAGGGTGCCTTTTGTATTTTGTGACTTTGTAGAGATTTTGCATTTTTTTTACATTTTGGCCCACACATCCACTTTTGATACGGGCTTGACACATGGCTTTACTTGAGTGGGGAATGGAGTCATGGCTCACTTTTACAATTTTAACTCTTTTCAAAGAAAAGATCAAAAACTCAAAGGTCTCCACCAACCTGCCTCTCCTCTTTGACTTTTCAAATGCGGGCTCAAGACCCCAAGTGGAGTCATGGATCATTTTATAACTTTTAACTCTCTTTTTGGAAATAAAACCAAAATTCCCAAATCACTCTGACAACCTAGCTTCCCACTTTTCCCTTCGTGACTTCTGACTTTTTCAAAAAAATGAAGGCCTGAAAATTGGCTTCTGAGTGATCCACCTTCCCACTTTGAATTTTTAACTAAGGAATCAACATGGCCCTTTTGGCTTCGCCTGGGTGTTTATAACTTTTTACGTCCTTTTCAAAGGTAAAATTCCTAAAAGTGTCCCGAAAATTTTGACAAATGGCCACATGTCCCCTTCGGGCCTTAGGACGCATTTTGCCATAATGCATCAAAACACAAAAAGGACCTACCTTTCCGCCTTTGACCTTTCAAAGCATCAAAATACAAAAAGGGCCCGCCTTTCCGCCACCGCTTGTTTCAGCCAATCAGGATCCTTCAGGCCATAGGGCCAATTTAACACTTTTGCAAAAAATAAAAAAAGTGACAAGTTTAAAAGATAAACCTACCACACTGCATCTAATCAGACATTTCCACGTATCTCACAGACGTCAAGGATCAGAATTTGACGCCTGTCATTCATGAACTGTGGAAAAATAAAAATGAAAGGGAAAACCCCACCATTTGCGCCCAAATTTCAAATTGTTCTCCATGGAATGAGAAACTGCAAACAATACCAGGATCGACATGATCCACAACCAAAGAGAAGGATTGACAAAAACATTTGAATGAAGGAAAATATTTTCAAGCATCCAGATGGGGAAATAGAAAATACTTCAAACTGCGAAGACTGAAGAATTTTCAAGCAAAAGGGCGAGATTAAAACCGAGCACCCACGACTTCAAAGCACAAATTTCTCCAAGGCACCAACTCAAAATTCATGAAACTTGACTAACAATTTTAAGAACGCACCACATTTGTTTGCAAAAAAATGATCTTGTGGAATCCCACAACCTTTAGATGTTAAAGGCATTGAATGTTCCGATTGCCCAATCCTTGCTAAAAGTAACAGGTGGGCCTCAACAAGAGATTCTAATGATGATCGGTTGGAGCAAAAAGTTCTATTATGCAAACAACAAAAAATCACGGTTATTACAAATTTATAGGTTGACGTAGGCCTCGTGAATAGTGCTACAAGAACAATCATCGACATTTCCTACGACGCATCAATGCCACCGCCATCATTACCTTTATTTGTTGTAGTCAAATTTGATAGATACAATGGCCAATGTTGGGATACCTCCGACCCGTTACATATTTTGATACCCCCTATTTCAAAAGGGAATCAAAGATATGGCCTGGGGATTAACTATCCATAAGTCCCAGTGACTTACTTTGCATAGAGCAACTGTCGACATTGGAACCACTAAAAGGTAGGGTCTGTCATTCACAACTTTCTCTAGATTTCCCTCGCTTGCAAATCTACACATTTCACCTTCTTTTTCATTAGAAAGGTACTAAAAAATGGCACACATATCAACTATTGAAACATACAGTCTCGAGATTTGTACTAATTTCAAGTTTTTTAACCAATATAACACAAAGTCAAGTGTATTAAGGAAATTGTTGCAACTTAATAGGAATTCCTAAAATATTCATATTTAAACAAAACAAAATGTATTGGAGGCAAGATAATGAAGGAAGCAATTAACAAAGCTAGATAAGTTTCTCATTTAAGTGTAATACTTCCTGAAGGGTGTATCTAAGTCATCACAATTCATGAATAGAATAATATGATCACAATAGATCAATAATGCCATGAATGTCTTGAACGATTGATAATGATTGATGAAAATATAATAGCATGTCACAGAAAAAATGATCCAACAATTACGCCTAAACTAATCCAGCTACCAATCAAATAAAGGCTCACCAATGAAATAAATGGATCATAAAAGTGTGTTTCTGGTTATTATACATATCATGATCATATAGATTTTTCAGCAAGCTTGTGTTGATGTTCAAATAATATTGGCAATGGATCATATGCAGGATACTGAAAAATAAAAAATTATCATGCGAAGTGCCATTGGAGTTAGCCAACTGTTTTGGCCTTGCTACATTGTGTAGATTCCTTATAATTTTTCCTACACTACAACCATGTTTTTTCTTAATATGAACTCTTCTTGTTGGTGTATATTTGGATCTTTGTTCCCTACGCTGAATGTGTGGTAGTCACAAGTTTTTTCTCCTTTATCCAAATTAGGCTAGTCTATGCCAAGGATGGTACAAATGATCTTGTTCTTTAGAAAGATCGCAATACGCAACTGGGAATTCAAATAATCTCAACAAATTTCAAAAAGGTCACGAAATTCAATTGGGACATTTTACTAAATGATGTAAATCACTTGAGTTTTTGTTTTTAATCCTGTGAAGGTAATGATTAAATGATGAATTTTCTTTCCAGAAACATACTGCAACAAAACATCTTTTGGTTAATATCTTTGAGACATATTAAGACAAGCGCTGATGGTAGGTCTAATGATGGATCCAACAGATAATTTTTGGTGGAAGATTTGGTCTAGTGGAATGGATATGTTTCTTTAACTTTTCATTAGGTTCTTTTGATGTAGCTACCCTACTCCTAATCCAGCCTCTAATGCACACATCTCTACCCACAAAACATGAAAACAAACACTCAAACCAGGGCATTTAGAAAACATTACAATCGATTGATTATACATCAAGACAAATACTCAAACAACCAAGCCGCTCAAAAGAAGAACAATAGTACTAAAATAGTTGAATAGGACAACATAACAGTTCTGTACAAATGAAAGAACATTCCTCATTAATGCATCAGAAAAATAATTACAAGCAGCTGATTATGCTAAGCCATTAGAGCTCACTCAAGATACTTCAAGAGGTGTACAATGTCATCCCCTTCATTGAAAATTTTGAATCTCTTGTTTTAAAATCCAAAATCCATCTCCATGAATGCCAAAGAACCAAGAAAACCAAACATCAAGAGAAGACATTGTTAGTCAAAGATAAATTCACTTTTAATTCAAGCTATTTTGGCCTAGATCTAAGACTTGTAATGTCTAGTTGACAACATGAAGAACATTTGCTTAGGCCCTAACTTCTGTGCGAATGAGGTCTACCATAGGGAAAATTTAGGTGCTATTTTCATTCGTGGATGGCAGGCTGACAGCTATTGGTACATTCGAGTATGACCTATTTCTAAGCGCTTCTCAAAATTTTAGTTATGATATTTTTTTATACGACAATGCCCTCATTTGATGCCCTTTATTGGAAATATGTTGTTTTCTTTTGGTTTTTATTTGCTTGCTCGTCAAATGACAGTTTGGAAACGAATTCATAACATTGAAAATTATTTAAAAAGGCCCTAGAAAGCTGCCCAACTCTCTTAGTTGTCTGACATCTGCTGTCCATTTCTTGTCCATGGTTAATTATAGTTATTGGGGTTATATACATGCAACTCTACAACAATTACCTTTGTAGCATGGTATATTCTGTGGGTGTATTTTTATATTGTATATAATGCAACTTTGCATTGACAACTTTGTGGGATGGTTCCAAATTCCAAAGGTAAAATGGCCGGTGTATATACTCCCATGGCACACGACACAAAGAAAATTAAAACCTACATTTGTTTATACATCATTATATTTTTCTTCCTTTTGATGACCTTCCATTTTCCAGTCATTTCTTCATGCATTAATGGTCTTTAAAAACGTAGATAACAAAGAATCCTAAAGAAACAACTTACTTACCTAAATATACACTTTGAAAATTTCCAGTTGTACTTACCTTTATTTCTAATACTTTTGAACACTTAATGAGTGATTGATTATAAATACTTCACTAACCCCAATTACAATGAGTAATGCTAAACACAAAAACCACAAAACAGAAGTTTCTTCAAATGGTTGCTTAGATATGCATTTTATATTAGAAAATGCTAGATTTTAAGCCAGTGCATCTTAGCCACCAATTTTTTTTAGATAAGTTGAGAAAATAATTCACAGTTTCTCTGCTAGAATTATTGGGAATCTCACATAGTTTTGAGTAAGGGAAATATATTATTGTGAGGCTGCATTTTTCATGCAACAAAAGACAAAATACGATGAAATAAAACTTTTAGAGATCCAAAACTTTATGATACATATTTTTAAAACTCTTATTTTACATGGTGATATAGTCATATCACCATCACATTTTGGTCCATGGGAAATAAAAAGAAAGGAAATTGTAAAACAAGCCCCACTGGCAATCTGTAATGTGCATGTACAAATATCCATGGCTCCAATGACAACCAAATTAATATACAAAAGAATCTAATGCTAATCTCATCCCACTAACTTCTCTTAAATACAATCCAACACAAAGCTAATGAAAATTAAACAAACCTCATAATTATTGTCTTGATGTCTAGCATCTACCCAGTCACATTCCCCATTAGCCACTTCATCAATCGATGAAGAACATATATCCTCCATAACTATTGCAGTCGAAGTAGTGCCCACATTCAAATTTCCATACCCACATGTACAATAACATAAGGAGAAGATTTTATTTTGAAGAACAAATCCTTCAGCTAAGACTTGTCCAATGAATGAATAATGGAATCTAAATTCTCCACAACATGAACATGGTCCATGATATTTTCCCCAAGAATAGAACTTATTTGGAGAAGATATCTCAACATCACATTGTCATGAAATGGGTTCCTTCCCTTTCTTTGCAATGCAAATCTCACAATCTGTGTCATCATAGCATTGGCCAAGCGCCTCACCGGCTGGATTCTCCCAAGAATCACACCACTGTTCACCAATTTCATCTCCTTCTCCTCTCTCCAGAGAATTCCACAGCTGTTGCCCATAAACATTCTCAAAAGCATTGTTAGCCTTCTTACCCAATCCAAAAACAAGAACACTTGTGTCATTATTCTCAACCATGAGATCACTCCAAGACTTTCTTTTTTATGTTGAAATTTGTACAGAGGTAGCCCCAATTGGAGATCAAAAGGGTTATACACTATACAAACTTTCACATGATTCTTTTAGTTGGAAAAGTAGACCTCTCATTCTCTTCTTCGATTATCTCTACTCTTGGATCTGCACAAAACATTGTTTCCACTTCCCTGAATAAATAAAGTCTCAAAGAAAGTATTTTATAATATACTCGCGTTTAGGGGATTATTGTATATGTCAGGAGTTTTTTCGACCATGATTTTTAACAAATTTGTAACACATTTGAAATGTACATGTAGAACCTTTTAATGTAATGTTTCATCTATATTCCTACACTTCCACTGTCAATCACACCCATTATCAATATGTTATCCACAATACAAAAAAGGCTTTTTCAACAATAAACAACCAAACAACCGATGCAACCACCGTCTTAAACACGTAGCGACACTAACACAATTTTCCCCAAATAATTACAAACCACATCAACTACAAAAGTAATTAACTATCCAAAGCAGTATCAAATGTATTCATGTTTAGTGCCAAAAAAATTGGCCACAAAAGACTACCACTCATGATATAAGATCAGAAAATGTACAAAAGTCTTCATGTATCCATGTTTAGTTCAAATAAAATAGTCCGCAAAATGCTACTCCTCATGATATAAGATTTGCAAATGTATATGTACGAATTTGTATCAAATTCGAAATGTAGAGATAGAACCTTTAAATGTAATGCTTCATTTGTATTCCTACACTTACAAAATCAATCACACCCCTTATCAACATCAACTACAAAAGTAATAACTATCCCTCTAAATCAAATAGCATATACCGTTCGGTGTTCACATTGCATTGTAGACATGCGATTGCTAGTACTAATAATCACTCGTGAGCGGTATTATTGAGACACTAAAAGGGATATGTTGAAGAACTTAAACTTGAAGGAGTGAAACATTGCATAAGGAAGAGAAGCGGTGAAGAAGGGGGTTGAGGGAGGAGAAGTCTAAGGGTTAGGAAAATGTTGGGTTGAAGGAATATAAAACTCTTCTTTCTTCTCAGAAGACATGTATGTGTAGTCTGTCTTGAATTGATGGGGTGGGTGAATTTGATAGCCACAAAACATGGTAAGTAGGGTGGTTTTGTGCCATCTCTAAAGACCAATATCTTTGGTCATTCTCCATGCTTGCCTAGGCAACAAAAAATATCACCCACAAGGTTTTCCCTTGTGGATTTTTACTTGACACTACCTCCTAGGCAACAACAAATATCACCCACAAGGTTTTCCCTTGTGGATTTTTACTTGACACTACCTCCTCAACATTCAAGGTTCTTAGAAGACATTAAAGTTGAAACATTGTCATGGGTATAATCTTACACCTATTATTTTGACACTTTTGCATTACGTAAATTTGTAGTATGAGGGAGTGGTGAAAGAACATGAGAGAGGATTAAGTGTATGGTTATTCTCATAAATATTGTGAGAAATTAATCAAAATCAAATGCAGTAATTGTTGATTCATCAAATGTTGTTTCTAATATTATATACATATTTGTTATATTAAACCATTCGATATATATTATGTGCGTCCATGTGGACCGTTATTGATCGTCGGATTCGAATGCAAATTTGAGAACTTAACATATTATAAATAAAATATATGCCCCATGCATTGGAATATAGGGGACATTAACTCTTGACACACAATCAATCAAAAAAATAGCTTTGGCTATTACAAAAGTTGAAATCCTTGAGAAATAGTTACAAAATTGAATCTTAACATTGGTGAAAAGTTTAGAAGAAAAAAATGTGTACAATGATGCAAAACCCAGAGATGGACAGTGGACAGGTTGAGAACATTCAAATAGCCACATTGGTGTTATGGGCAAAGAGACGGGCTCATGGTAGGAATTCAAAAAGATCTTCTTTGGCTTACTATTATGAAATATCCCTTATAGGATATCGCTTTAAAATATGCAAAATACAGACAAATTGCAGCCAAACAGAAATATGATTTTTGCAGAAAATTAAATCTAGGGCAGTGAACATAAAATAATGGATAACTCCGAAAATACTTGCTCAAATCTCTTGAAATTTTAAGTGGAGCTTGCTAATACAATAACATATATTACAGAACTGTTTTTGGAATTTTTCGAATAACGGAATGCTGCCAGAAAATTACAGCGTGCCCTAAACAGTTGAAACCTTCTAAAATTAATATCTTCCAAAATATAGATGCAAAAATTATGAAACCTTGGAAATATTATCTATAAACATAGGAGATGATATCCCAACCTTCAAATCAGAATTTGAGGTAGTGGAAACCCTCCAAAACAGGTCTGCAATCTCCAAAACAAGTTGCCCCACCCAGGAGATGGATGGAAATCCTTGCAAATGCCTTCAAATTGATGCTAGACCTTGCCAAAGAGGTTGCCGTAGATCTGCCCTAAAAAACCTTGAAATCTCTCCTCTAAAATACCCAAAATCCTCCAAAACCCTTCACTGAAACCCTCTAGATTTTTTTAAAAAAGAAAACCCTAATTTTAGCTCCAAAAATGACAAACTAGGGTGGATCTCTCACCACCGAAGAGTGCCCTACTAGCTAGGGGTGGATCTCTCACCACCAAAGCTAGGGTTCCCATGGGATCTTACTCCACAAGCTGGATATTTACAAACAATAGTTGCACATGAAAGGAAATATAAGTGTATGCATAAAAGTATCCTTTCCTTTCTCCCCTCAACTCCTTATATAACTTTTTCCAATGCAAAAGAAACCCTCCACAACATGAACATGGTCCTTGATCTTTTTCCCAAGAATAGAACTTATTTGGAGAAGATATCTGAACATCACATTGTCATGAAATGGGCTCCTTCCATTTCTTTGCAATGCAAATCTCACAATCTGTGTCATCATAGCATTGGCCAAGCACCTCACCGGTTGGATTCTCCCAAGAATCACACCACTGTTCACCAATTTCATCTCCTTCTCCTCTCTCTAGAGAATTCCACATCTATTGGCCATAAACATTCTCAAAAGCATTGTTAGCCTTCTTACCCAATCCAAAAACAAGAACACTTGTGTCATTATTCTCAACCATGAGATCACTCCAAGACTTTCTTTTTTATGTTGAAATTTTTACAAAGGTAGCCCCAATTGGAGATCAAAAGGGTTATACACTATACAAACTTTCACATGATTCTTTTAGTTGGAAAAGTAGACCTCTCATTCTCTTCTTCGATTATCTCTACTCTTGGATCTGCACAAAACATTGTTTCCACTTCTCTGAATAGATAAAGTCTCAAAGAAAGTATTTTACAATATACTCGCGTTTAGGGGATTATTGTATATGTCAGGAGTTTTTTCGACCATGATTTTTCATTCTTGTTTTGCTTAATCCATTCATAATGACTGTAAATGCATAGGAAATTTTAATTCTCTGCAAATTGGATGCCATTTGCATCTCAAATTAAAAAAAACATGGAGCATTGGTACAACTGTAGATTCTCGAACAACATGAAATTTGATCTCAACATGAAATTTTCATGATTTGAGGTTGCATGATAACTTTTTGATGAAATGCACTCAAATTTAATTGCATCTTCTGGCTCTTGAGTTTCAACTTAACAAATATAACTTAACATCTGCATTATGTAAGAGAATGGACCTTTCAGATAAGGAACATAAAACAACACAAAAAGTAAATTACAATAGTAGGATAATCTATAAAGGCAAATCCATGAGATAAGCCTGAATTCCTCTCTTTGATAACACGCACATGGCATAAGGGGCCCAAACAACCTGAATTCACAAAATTTAATCATAATCCATCACGAAAACCTACTTTGTCTAGTGATCAAACCAAAGAAAGTAAAAGGACGAATGTATACCATAGCTTGATATAAATAATCCTCTGTAGTCTTTTGAGATAAGCCTTTGACAACAAGTGTTGCAGATGGTGCCTACATGAAGTCAAAATAATCAAACACGCAGTTGGGAGCAAAAGCATAAGCTATCACAACAAAACCAATCATCCAAAAATAACCAATAATTGCATGCCAGTGCCAAAAAAATAATTTATGATTTGTGGCTCCGTCCCTTTGGTGATTGTGAACGTGACCTTGAACGATCATCATGGCTGTATGATCGGGAGTGTTCACGCAATCTCTTATCGTTACTTCTATCATGATCCCTGCGCTTTCCATGATTCACATAATTGGAAAATTCATAATCGACATGCTTGGAAAGTTCGTAATATAACATACAACTGCAAAACGCAGAAAAAATACAAAAATGTTTAGACGCCCGTCAAAACTGTCAAAACAGACGTCAAGTTTAATGGGTTTGAAAAAACGTCCAAAGGGACGTCAAATTTAACATAGTTGCCGAAACGTCCAGAAGGGCCTTTCCCATAGGGGTACACCTTCGGCGTAATTATTTGACTTGAGTGAAAAGTATAATAGCTGCCTTCCCATAAACCCATAAAAGGGTTTTAAGGTAACAAAGTTTTGCTCTCTTTCCCGACCAAGCTCGAAGAAGTCCCCTGGGTTCTAGCCATGGCGAAGAAGAAAAAACAAAACAAAAAGAACGGGCCTGTTTCTATGGACATGGATACGCGTACAGACAATTCGCCTGCAATCGACACACCTCAAGGTATTTGCTAATTTCTGGTTTTTATATCCGAGGTCCAGAATTTTTCTTTGTATATTTTTTCATTGCAAAACCCACGTCGCATTTGACCCAGGTAATCCTGTATCTTGGCTCAAACATGTCTTATAGAAAAATCTCTAATTCAATGCAAAACTTCGATCAGGGCTAAAACCCTAATTGGAATAGGTTGCTGATTAGGTTCTGGAAATTCATGCTTGTATAGGTTTAATACGAACTAATAGGACATGGGCCTCTTAACACTTTGTAACGGATCCTCATGATGTTCCTCAGAGCAGTAGGACCAACCCCAGGAGGAGTTATGTTTGCTTTATTTTGGGAGGCTTATTTTGGTAGCCTCCCTCATACGCATTTCCTGCTTAGCCACTTCAAGACCATATATGCAGCATTCCTATTAACATAGTAGTATTCTGCTATTGTAAAGGGCTAAACACGTAGTTCCCTTGTCCCTGCGAGGGGGTTTCTTACGCCCATGTGGTGTGCTGGCCAGGATCTGACGTAAAACATTGCCTCACTTCTAAGTTTACCTCAAGTATATGCCTTTTTGAGGAACCCAAATGAATGCTTTGCAATGTTAATCAAGGTTCAATGCATAAACGTTGCTACTTTGTTGCACCAAGAAGTGGATTGGTGGAATCAAAAACAGTGAAAACCTATTGTGTGTCACGTCGATTCATCTGAAGAGAGGTGTGTAAGCATAGAAGGTGATTCATTCTTCTAATCTCACAGGAAAAAGACAGGCACAGGTTCATTCTCTCCATTGTACAATCATGTCCAGAGATTTACAAGCGCCACACTATCTTCTTGGGAAACTTTAATTTGTCTTTGTACTTATTTTGTTTTCCATGTTCACCGCCTTGTGGTCGGTGGCTGAGATTCAGAAGATAATTATATGAGAGAGTTGTTTACTCAAAAGGTCCTTCAGTATTCTACTTTTACAGGAAAGAGTCGGGGATGAGTTCATTCTCTCCACTGTAAAATCATGTGCAGAGTTTTCTGAATACCTCATCATACTCTTGGGCAGGTCTAATATGTCATTCTACTTCTTTTGTTTTAGTGTTCGCCACCTTTCTTCCTTTGACCTCACTTCTGAATTTGGCAATAAGGAATTACAAAGGCTTGTTATGATAGACCCACCTACTTACCTGCTACATGAAGCATTGCATTGAGAAATTGACAACCACGGGCTTAAAAATATCCTTATTCCTCTCATTTGGATTGTTTTTGTGCGACGGGGTGTTTATATTGCAATTTGTAGAATTAACATCGTGAAATCTTACCAGCATGTAATAAGGAAAAGGGGCAGAAATTTAAAAAACAACACAGAAAAGAAAAGATGGATACAAATGCATGTCTCCAACATGTAAATTCCATCTCTGGCAAGGGATTATAGCCTCAAATTTACACTATTATCCTTACTAAAAAATGCACTTTTATTATTTAGTGTGAGTCAAATCCTCCAAGCCAAGTCAACTGGCATTTTTTTAGTTTGCACAATCATAACCTTTGTTCCACAAGAATACGTCCTACCCCTTAGTATGTTGTACTTTGTCCCTTCGTCCTTGTGATCCTTCTTGTGTCCATTTGCTGTTTTCGAATTGACTTATTGTTCCTGGCATCCCCTTTTCATGTTCCAATAACAATTATAATAACAACACAAATGCTCTTCGAGGGAAAGCTCTAGCTTTTGTGCCTTGTTTGTCTACTTTTTGAGTGTTTATGCTTTAGGAAAATCCATTAGTTGTTTCTCATGGGACCAAATTTTGCATAAAACAAATTATTTCTTGTGAAAGAGTTAAGCCATGTCTTCTCCTTCTAAATCAGTTTCTTGAGAAATGCCTTTGTAATGGAACTAAAATGCCAACAAACTTAAAATGGTTACATCCGCACTGAGATGTGACTTTGGTTTGTAGCAACATTGTTTCACCTGTTTCAAATTATGGGCATGTTCCGGGAAAAATTGACCAAGTTGTTGATTTTTTGGCAAAATAAAGAAGCCGCCCCATCATCAAATAGTGTTAAGCTATTGGCTCAATGCATTGCTCAAGCTATCAATAAAACATTTGAAGTGGATTAATTTCATTGTCTTTGAAGTGGAGTATTGTGAGGTATGTGGCATTGAATTCATGCACAATTTCCTTGAGGCATTGCCCAAGTGCACAAAGAGTATGGACAAAGTTGCTCAATAGTCTTGCCGCGTGAGTGCCAATGGCAAGTGCATGGGTCGACATATTTGCAATGGATCATTTGCCCTTTCTTGAGGAGCAATGGTCCCCATTGCATATTCAGTTAGTTTCGGAAACTGAACCTCAAGTTGTTGAATGTTGTACCTCTTAGTTTGATCTATGTATTACTTTACCTTGACCACTCGTAACTTTTGATGTATTTATTGATAGGTGCGCATTGCTATTATGTTAATAATTTGATCCTTTGGTGCATTGCAAATTGTTAATGGTTCAAATTAGAAGGATGTGGAGTTGTTGGCTTAAGCAAATGTGAGAAGTATGGATTAAGGAGCTGTATGTTGAACACTGGATGAAGGCCCAAGTATGGTGACAGATCAAGAACAGAGGTGTTGTCACTAGTTGCATGTACTATGGTTTAAGGACCTATGGACCTTTGAAGCACTCCTTTTGAAGATGCAATTGGACGTTATCATCTACCTTGAACACATGAAATGTGCGATGCGCATCATGGCGGTCTTCATATTTTTGTTGGCGCGAGTGAATTTGTTGAACTTGGTGAATAGACTGGATGTGTTGTAGAAAATTGTGCCTTGCCCACTTGCTGATGCTGTGTGTGCCACTCTGTGCTAGATGTTGTGCGGTAGAATAAGAGGTATTGATGGTTGGAATCAAATACATGTTTGGAAAGGACTATGCCTAGAACTGTGAATATTTGTGTTGGAGGCATGTTTGATGTATAGCAAATCATTATCTCAAGTGCTTGGATGTGCATTGTTGTACATGTGCAATAAATGAACAAGTACGTAGTTGTAAACTTTTATTTGTGGATGAATGTCGTATAATGGTCTAGTTGTGTATCCATCATTTTCAACAATGTTTTCCAAAAATAACTTACAAAGTGCGGGTCATGATCAAACACAATGGATGTTGGAAGTCCAAAATGCACCCGAACATGATTGAAGAATGATTGAGCAGTTTATTGTGCGCCATTCCCTTCTTGCAGGCAACCGTGGTGGCCATATTTGAAAACGTATTCACTACAAGAAATGCAGAGTCATATTGCTCCTTCGTCACAAGTAGTTCTACGATGAAATCCTTGTTGATGGCGTAAATTGTTTTTTTTTTGCCTCGAAAAAATGCACCCGATATATTGGGAAACATGCTCTTCTCATATGGGTGAGATTTTTGACCCATAGGTTTTTTGGGCTGGTTTTGGCCCATGGTTTTAATACCCATGGTATTGTAAAATTGCTTAAGCAGTTGCCTACTTATATGGTTTTATGCATATGGTAGGGTATAATGAAAAACATTACAGATGTGCTTTGAATTCGGCTGTGAATTCTGTAGAGTTTGTTGAGCATAGCTCCAAACGGATCTGGGTATTGTATTGAGAGAGCGGTGGCTTGTAATAAAATCTGAGCAAGTGATTCTTGGTGGACGTAGCCCAAATTGGGTGAACCATGTTAAATACTGTCTCTTTGTGTTGTGTTATTTTATTCTGCAATTTTATTTGAGATCTGTAATAATTTCTGCATATTAGTTTCTACTGTTGCGATTCTGTGAGGGATTATTCTGCATATTTTATCCCTTATTTCCTAACAATTGGTATCAGAGCCTGGTTTGGTTTGCTGAAGTGTTGAATCGCAGGGAAAGTTTTATCTTGAGTGGGAGCTATGGCAGATGATGGAAGATCTAGGGTTGATAAATTCAATGGGCAGAATTTCAGTCTTTGGAAGATGCAGATGGAAGATTACCTTTATCAGAAGGATCTTTATACTCCGCTGTCTGAGAAGGTGAACAAACCCTTGAGCATGACAGATGCGGAATGGGATTTGCTGGATAGGAAGGCACTTGGGACAATCCGGCTGTGTCTTGCATCTTCGGTATTATTTAATGTTTCAAAGGAAAAGACTACAAAAGAACTGATGGATGCATTAGGGAAGTTGTATGAAAAACCCTCTGCCTCTAATAAGATATTTTTAATGAAAAATTTGTTTAATATGAAGATGTCTGAGAATGGTTCAGTAGCAGATCATCTAAATGATTTTAATACGGTTGTAAATATGCTAGCTTCGGTTACAATAGAATTTGATGAAGAAGTTAGGGCTTTATTAGTTCTGTGCTCTTTACCTGAGAGTTGGAATAGCTTGGTAATGGCGGTAAGCAACTCGGTTCCAGCTAACTCAAAGTTGAAGTTTGAGGATGTTGTAGGGGTGATTCTAAGCGAGGAAATGTGAAGAAAAAGCTCTGGTGAATCTTCTACTTCAGGGAATGCTTTGACAGTGGAAACTAGAGGGAGACAAAAGAATAGAGGAAGCCGTGGAAAATCAAAGGATCGGGCAAGGTCAAAATCCAAAAGCAAGATAGTATGCTGGCACTGTGGAAAGTCTGGGCATGCAAAGAAGGACTGTTGGGAGCTTCGGGACAAGAAGAAACAACAAGAAGAAAACAAGGAGGCAAATGTGGCAACGGGTAATGTATGTCAGGATGCTTTGATTCTTTCTTTGCACAATATTACTGAATCTTGGGTTTTAGATTCGGGGGCTTCTTTCCATGCTTCTCCACATAGGCATTATTTTGTTGATTATGTTCAAGGAGATTTTGGGCATGTTTTTCTTGGTGATGATGAGCCTTGCAGCATAGTTGGAAAAGGTTCTGTTCAGGTTAAGATGCAGAATGGGAATACTTGGCTATTGAAGGATGTCAGACATGTGCCTACATTAAGACGAAATTTGATATCGGCAGGGCAGTTGGGAAGTGATGGTTGTACTGTGATATTTACAGCTGACTCTTGGAAGGTTACCAAGGGTGCTCTTGTGGTGGCAAGAGGTAAGAAGGTTGGAACCTTGTATTTAACCACTTATAGCACTAATGTTTGTAATCTTGTGGCTTCAGAAGTAGATACAACATTGTGGCACTATAGGCTCAGTCATATGAGCCATAAGGGCATGGAGATCATAAAGAAGGATTTTCCTGGATATACAAAAATAGGTTTGGAGTTCTGTGAGGACTGCATATATGGGAAACAAAAGCGAGTAAGGTTTCTCAAGGTTGGACCTACAAAGAAAGAGAGTAAGTTAGAGCTGGTGCATTCTGATGTGTGGGGGCCAGCTCAGGTATCATCTCTTGGGGGTTCAAGTTATTATGTTACTTTTATTGATGATGCAACAAGGAAAGTTTGGGTTTATTGTATTAGAAACAAATCTGATGTATTTGACACTTTTGTTAAATGGAAAGCCTTGGTAGAGAATGAAACAGGTCTTAAGCTAAAATGTCTCAGGTCAGATAATGGAGGGGAGTATTGCAGCAATGAATTTGATGATTATTGTTCTAAGAATGGAATCCGCAGGAAAAAGACGGTTCCAGGAACTCCGCAGCAGAATGGGGTGTCAGAAAGGATGAACAGAACAATAATGGAACGTGCTAGGAGCATGAGGTTACATGCAGGACTGCCTCTTTCTTTTTGGGCAGAAGCGGTGAGCACAGCTGTGTACTTGATAAACAGAGGACCCTCAAGTGCCTTGGATGGAGGCATACCTGAGGAGGCTTGGTATGGTAAGAAAGTTGATTATTCATTTCTTAGAGTCTTTGGATGTGAGGTGTTTGTTCATATAGACAAGGATGATAGGACCAAGCTAGAGGCTAAATCAGAAAAATGTACTTTCATTGGTTATGGTGGTGATGACTTTGGATATAAATGTTGGAGTATTAAGGACAAGAAAATCATTCGATCTAGGGATGTGGTCTTTAATGAGAAAGTCATGTATAAGCAGCAGTTGCAGGAAAAATAGGGAAGAATCCAAGAAAGAATATGCAGCGGTAGAGGATCTTCCGGATGGAAAAGTGACACATGAATCAGTTCAGGAACCTCCTCAACAGGAACCCCAAACTCCTATATTGAGGAGGTCTTCTAGGGTAAGAAGAGAACCTGAACGTTTTTCTCCTTCTCTTTATTATTTATTACTCACTGATAGTGGAGAGCCAGAGAGCTTTGATGAAGCAATGCAGGTAGATGCCAGGAAGAAGTGGGAGCAAGCCATGGATGAGGAGCATCAGGCTCTCATGGAGAACCAGACATGGGATTTGGTAAAGCTACCCGAAGGAAAAAGAGCATTACAGAACAAGTGGGTGTTCAGAGTCAAAGAGGAAGGAGGCAAGAAAAGATACAAGGCCCGGTTGGTGGTCAAGGGGTTTGCACAGAAAAAAGGTATAGATTTTGATGAGATTTTTTCTCCTGTAGTAAAAATGACTTCTATTAGAACTGTTCTAGGAATAGTTGCAGCAGAAGACTTGCACTTAGAACAGCTTGATGTAAAGACTGCATTTCTCCATGGTGATTTGGAGGAGGAACTATATATGCAGCAACCAGAGGGCTATGAGGTCAAAGGTAAAGAGGAGATGGTGTGCAAACTGAAGAAGAGCTTGTATGGCTTGAAACAAGCTCCACATCAATGGTATAAGAAATTTGATAGCTTCATGATGGAGCAAGGTTATATTAGATGTCATTCTGACCATTGCGTGTATACAAAGAAATTTGAGGATGGCAGTTATATTATCCTTTGTCTGTATGTGGATGACATGTTGGTTGCAGGTAAAAACATGCAGGAAATAAAAGTACTCAAGAAGCAGCTAAGTGAATCCTTTGCTATGAAGGATTTGGGGGCAGCCAAACAAATCCTTGGTATGAGGATATCTCAGGATAGGAAGGAATGGAAGCTGACTTTATCTCAGGAAGAGTACATTAAGAAAGTCTTGGAGAGGTTTAATATGCAGGATGCTAAACCGGTTGGGACTCCTTTGGCAGGCCATTTCAAGTTATCAAAGGAGCAGTGTCCCAAGACAGAGCAGGAGAGAAACCAAATGTCCAAGGTACCTTACTCATCAGCAGTTGGTAGTTTGATGTATGCCATGGTGTGTACTAGGCCTGATATTTCCCATGCAGTGGGAGCGGTGAGTAGATTTATGAGTGATCCAGGTAGAGATCACTGGCAGGCAGTAAAGTGGATCCTTCGATATTTGAGAGGGACCATGGGGACAGTTTTGTGCTACAGTGGATCAGACACCACTTTGTGTGGTTATGTAGATTCAGATATGGCTGGAGATGTAGACAGCAGGAGGAGCATGACAGGTTATGTTTACACTATAGGTGGGACAACAGTGAGCTGGATTTCACGACTACAGAAGCTGGTGGCTTTGTCAACCACAGAGGCTGAGTATGTTGCTGCCACAGAGGCAAGCAAAGAAATGATTTGGTTACAACAATTTCTTGAGGAGTTGGGGCATAAGCAGGAGGAAGGAAAGTTGCATAGTGATAGTCAGAGTGCTATACACCTAGCTAAGAACTCTGCTTTCCACTCTAGGACAAAGCATATACAGTTAAGGTACCATTTCATCAGGACAGCTTTGGAGGAAGAGAAGTTGAAGCTGGAGAAGATTCATACCAGTCAGAATCCTACAGACATGATGACCAAGGTGGTCACAAGGGAAAAACTGAAGCTGTGTTCAGCTTTGGTTGGTCTTCACAGAAACTAGTGAAGGGTTGAGAAGCTTGCTCAGAGGAAAACTAGTCTCCAAGTGGGAGATTGTTAGGTTGTGGAGCCTGTTTTCATGTGTGAAAGTGTTGAAGACTGTACACTAAGAGTATTGTTACACTTTTCATGTATCCTCAGCTGGGGTTCGGGGGCGCAGCCCCCGAATTTTTTTTGGGCGTAAATTGTTTTTTTTGGCCTCGAAAAAAATGCACCCGACATATCGGGAAACGTGCTCTTCTCATATGGGCGAGATTTTTGACCCATAGGTTTTTGGGCTGGTTTTGGCCCATGGTTTTGATACCCACGGTATTGTAAAACTGCTTAAGCAGTTGCCTACTTATATGGTTTTATGCATATGGTAGGGTATAATGAAAAACATTGCAGATGTGCTTTGAATTCGGCTGTGAATTTTGTAGAGTTTGTTGAGCATAGCTCCAAATGGATCTGGGTATTGTATTGAGAGAGCGGTGGCTTGTAATAAAATCTGAGCAAGTGATTCTTGGTGGACATAGCCCAAATTGGGTGAACCACGTTAAATACTGTCTCTTTGTGTTGTGTTATTTTATTCTGTAATTTTATTTGAGATCTGTAATAATTTCTGCATATTAGTTTCTACTATTGCGATTCTGTGAGGGATTATTCTGTTCACAAACTTGCTTACCTTACACGAGAGCAGTGTAGGTTTCTGTGAAGTCCTTGTTTGTTAGGTAGAGAAATACCTAGTCAACAAAGTTGTGGCCTAACGTGTCAAAGACTATGATGAGTGCTTGCACTAAAGTTCAACTTAGGCAATATGTTGCCTTATTGTCTTTATCTTTCTTGTGTTTGATCACCGGATGGAATTGCTTCAAGTATGTCATCCATCTCATGTGACATGTGTTCTCCAACTTTCTTTGTGTTTGTAGGAACTAGAGTATCTTATGATCATAATGAATGACCGTCTCCTTTGCCAAGATGTGGTGACATTGTTTCTTAACTGTTAGCACGATGACATGTGACTCTTTTTTATAGGCGGAGTAGTGTTGAACCGTGTCGTTGAATGTCTCCAAGTGAAACACGACCAAATGTTTATGTCGTGTGAGTATTGTCATTTGCATCGGTTTGGATCTTAAAGGGTTGGAGAATGTTGGGCTTTGCCGAAATAGGTGCCGTGCAGAGGCATTGTTTGAGCTCCTATATGGCACATTGTTTTGCTGGTGTCCAATGGAAGGTTGCTTTGGTGCACATGATTTGGATGAGAGGTCATGATATGTGCAAGAAACCAAGGATGAACTTGTGGTAGAAGTTAGTAGGTCCTAGAAAACTCCTCAATTTTGTGAGATTGTGTGGGCTTGGCCAATCTTGGACTACCTTGATCGTCTCTAGAATTATATCAATGTATGTGAGATCAATGATGTAGGTCAAATATTGAATATGCGCTGCACCAATATAAAATATACACTTGGCTAAGTTGGCTTGCAACTTGTGTTTGTGTAACATGTCTAAGACGCGCGAGACATGCTCCACATGCTTCTCCCAAGCCTTGATGTAGATGAGGATGTCATCCAAGGAGACAATGACGAAGTGAAGGACCAAAGTAAATCGTTCATCATGGTCTTGAATGTTGTCAACACATTGGTCAATTCAAAAGGCATGTGGAACAACTTGTACAATCCTTCCTTTATCTCGAAAGCTGTCCTCTAGACGTCTTCGGGGTGGATTGGTAATGATGGTAAGTTGACTTTAGGTTGATCTTGGTGAAGTATTGCACACCTCAGAGCTGATCCATGAGGTCATCAATATTTAGTAGTGGGTACTAATTCTTCATTGTTATCTTGTTGAGTGCGCAATAATCAATGCACAAGTGCCAAGTGCGTAGTGCCGTCTTTCTTTGGCACGAGGACTATTGAGCTATCACAAGGCAAAAAGCAGGCCGAATCTCGCCTTGATCAAGAAGCTCTTGGATTTGGTACTGACCTTCATTCACCTAAATGGATATGTGGTATAGAGGATTGTTTGGATAAGAGGATCCAAGAAGCAAATTGATTTGGTGTCATACTGTGCAATGTGCTGGGAGGGTTTTCGGTTTTGTGAAGAACTTTCCATATTGCTGCAGTAATTTGTAAAGTTGCTGCTGTGATGATATTTGCACGACATGGTGTGTTTCCAATGTGTGGTTGCATAGCTGCGTAAGGGCATCTAGACATACCATGAATAGCGCAAACTTTTGCGTGTGTGAGTTGAGCTTGCGGCATTGTTTGGCAGAGACCAAAGTGAGTTTGGTCATTGCAGCAATTGACAAAAGCCTCAAATTGTCAAATCCATATATCCAATGTTGGGGCATCAATTTTGCCTTTGATGGTGCTGAAATCATTTATGTGCAGGCTACGCAAAAGAGTGGGATGGTTCTAGACCAAGCTACATAACGAGTTCGTGGAATTGGCCAAAGCTTTTGGCATGTTGTTCCTTGGCAACATTTTGAATGAGCTTTAGGACTTCTGGGATGTCTCAATGTTCTTTTGGGCATTGGCCATCTTACTCTTTCTTGGATGCTCTTTCAGATACTCTTAACCGAATCAGAGTTGATGCCTTTCTTTCTTCTATTGTGCGTGCGAGCTTACATGCATATAAGAGCCCCGACTTTGATACAAATAATTTGAACTACAAGGATGCAAATGTTGTTGTGGAGGGCAAACCTGCGCTTGGAGACAAATTGTGGGTTATAGAATGCACAAAGAGAACTTAACACAATAGTGAATAAACAATATTCGAACATGGAAGTCTTTTGCAAGATAGTGCATCTTTTATTCAATAGAAAGAATAACATAGTTACGTAAGTCTCGGGGACGGGGGGATAGGAGGACAAAGGGATGGGGTTTCCAAGTGTTAAGAAATGTCCCAAATTTTGGGGATGGAAGGGGGATGACTATTAAAATAACATATAAAAATTAATATTTTCAAACTTTATTCAATGAATTTTAGGGGTTTAAACCATAGGTAATGTTTTTAGGGTGTTTTTCAAATTTAATTTCAATGTTTTTGTTAAAAATAATAGATTTTTAAAACTAAAAGCATTATAATAAAAAAAATTAAAAAAAGGGGATGTTCCCTCCAAGTTTCCAAGTTCCGAAAATGTTGGGGATGTCACCAAAATCTAGGGGATGCTTCCCTGCATAACACTGAAGAATAGGGAAAAGTACAATTGTGTACAAGGGAAAACACTTCCTCAACAATTTGTCTAGACTAGAACGATATATCTGTGTGTGTGTGTGTGTAGAGAGAGAGATTTCATTCCTTGTGTAGTGGTGATGCAAAGTTCCAAAATCTTCAAAAATTCGCAATTGCTACTAAGAACTAAAACTTTAAAGATCCTTTAGAATGGAGAATCCATTCCAATTTATAGCCTTGTGAATTGCCTTCTCGTCTACCCCCCACATGACTTTTCATGTTCCTATTCTACTTGTGACCTTTCAATTTCCTTTAGAAGAGACAAATTCATTGACCATATAACTCGTTGACGAGTGCCTTATCCATTGGGCCCTGCGGAGTCATGTAGAGAGAGAGAGAGAGAGAGAGAGAGAGAGAGAGCTTTCTGTAACGTGTTGGGTTGACCAGTGTACAAATACATCGTTACAAGAAGGCAATTACAATAGAGATTTTTTTCAAACATGTGGCCTTTCTGTAATGTGTTGGGTTGACCAGTGTACAAATACATCGTTACAAGAAGGCAGTTACAACAGATGACAATTTAAAGAGAACTATTCCGATGGTTCATCTTCTCGTTGAGTGACGGTTGACCTTCTTGTGGGTATGGTGCCTGAACTTCTACTGTGCAGAATGTTGACAGGTGCATTGACATGGCATGCCCATGAAGAGTGCCACTTGGCGTGCCTTGTGGCAACCAAGGAACTAGCATGTGGATGTTGAGACCGGAGGTTTTGACATTAGCCTTGAGGTGTTGCGTGAGTGTGCAAAGTGTATGTGCAAAGTTGCGAAATAGTCTCAAGGCACTATGCAATCATGGAAAGGGAAAGTGCGCAGACCGGCACGTTTGTGCATTGGATCACCCAACTATGTGTGTGTTTAGACTTTTGACCAACTCAGTACGAAAAGAAATCAATTTTGCATAGAGTGAAGGTCTTTCGTTTTTTGAATGGACCTCATCTCTTTATCGTATTGGTTGGTGGGTTTTGATACCGTGGAAAAGAAATTCCTTAACAATCTTGTATGGTTTGGCCCTCCAAATTTACCGCGGGAAAATTGCAAGAACTCTTTCTAGGAACTTGAAAAGTTGCACCAATTTTTTGGATTGCCTCTTAAGGTCCGAGGAAGTATTCTCTACATTTACCCTCTAGGTCATTATAAATCATCTAAGATGGGAACACAACCAATCCACGGATGGTAACACATTAGCTAATCCAATAGGGGTAGTGGGAATGACCTCGTTAGAACTTTGTTCAAGAATATAACTACTGAAGATCTTACATCAAATGTGGATAGGAACATATCACTATCCAATCTGCTAAAATGTGAATGTCAAACAATTGTTCACATCACAATCAACGAGAAGTGTGGCATGGGCCTCTTCTTCTTATTTGCTACTGCAAGTGTGGTATGGGCCTCTGCTTTTCTTCTCAAATCTGCTCCTTTGGTTGACGGGGCCTTATCGAGCAACTACTAATCAAGATAGTGGGACAATGCCCTCATTCTGTCTTCAGTGGGTGCTGGTCACCTCATTGAACTCACGTTTGCAGCCTCTTTACATGATCATTGCCACCTGATCACGAACAACATAAACGGTAGCCACTGCCATTGGACACTATTCTCGGCATTAGTTGAGTTGGCACAATTTTTCTGAACCATCTGTAGCCAAAGTACGCCATCATTGCCACTAATGACTAACAACTCTTCATCTGTGTAGTTGCTTGGGCTCATTTTGGTTTGCCACCATATCGGTATGCAGCCTCTTTGAGTTAGCGGTGACTTTGAGGTTGCTGATAGACCTCCTTCCTCTGTTTCCTCTGACCTCTTGCGGAGTGCTGCTCACTCAGCAAGATGGATCTTGAATCTAAACTGCATACTGTTTTGATGAACAAATACCCCCTCACAAGACTGACACATTTGACCAGATGCTGGGTTCACCTGAAAATGCATCTGTACAAAGAGTAAATTTTGACTTTGACTCTTAGGACATACAAATAGTTTTATTGGCAAAGACTCTAAACCTAAATGACTCTAGAAAAGTGTGGAGTTGACCACTTATTTAGCTTTAAACAATATAAAATAAATCAGCTATAGACCATTGAATTTTATTGAATAACCTAATATTAAATACTATACTCATTAAATCATTAAATAAACCCAACAACCTGATATAAAAACGATAAATGCCCTATAAACTAAATCAAATAAAAACAACATTCTAAACAAACCACTGACAAAACATGTCAAAAAATATCAAACTAAAACATTAAAACTTTATGACAGACAATGCGATGGCTGACTTGGCATCAATAAAATTAAAAAGAACTAAAAAATAAACCATGACTTGGATTCATGCTGGCGTCTTAGCACATGGAGATCTCTACAAATTCATTGCAGGTGCATATGGCATCATGGCGTGGATGATGGCAAAGCTATATCTGGGCACTTTTAAATTATTAATTTTCCCTTGTAAGTCATTCCATTGCAGACTTCTGTATTAGTCTCATCGAAGGCATGCCATTGTATCTTTGAGAATTGTATTAGTTGCTTGTTCACAATCCATCCACAGGAATAAGGATTTTTCTTCTACCTTGCATGTCCTTCCACCCTCACGCATTTTCTATCAGCATTAACACCTTTATAGCATTCATGCTATGCACTAAAACAGAAAAAATGAAATGTCCTTTTGTTTGTTTTGCCTCTGTTAACAACTGTGCTTTTTGGTGTAGCTGTGCACCTCTATGCACCCGGCATCCTCTTCACAAACTTCACACAATGACTTTCCTTCTTGTTTCGAGCTGCTCTATTTATTTGTTAGTGCAGCAGGCTATAGAAATCCATTGCAACAAAATACAACTTTAGAACTTGAACTCAGATTGTAAGCTGAGTCAGAACTGAGATATTGTTTATTAATGCACAAATCACGGTTTAAAAAATAGCACGCTTTTGCCTCCCTCATGCCAGCACTAAACCAGATCCATGCACTTCAAGCTGTAGTTACCAATGGTGCCTCTACCTCAGACTCCTTTCACAGGCTTCTGACTATCACACTTTAAATGACAGCAAGTGCTTGTGCTGCACCATTCACAAACAGATACTTCTGATTGGAATGCTGCTATTACAGAAAAACAACTTTTAATTATAGGCTATGGGACTCATCCATTCACACTTCTCAAGATATTACTCTCATCAGTGTGGGCAATTGTACAACATGAATATGCCCTCATAGAGACACACAAATATGACTGCTCTTATACCATATTTGATTAATTAAATTCATTCATGTATTTCATCAATGTGGAACATACATATAGCCTTTCATCTCATACAAATGTGGAGTTAGTCTTATCATTTACAACAACACAATCCCTGTGTTTTAGGGGTGAGTACAGCTTATGTATCTTCTTGCTCTCACACACAAATAAGTAATCCTGTAACCAAATACACTATGTTAGGTACTAACCTATCTAGGAATGTTTCCAACATTAGGTTTCAACCGAATTACAGTCCTCTAACAACCCTAAGAGTCCTAATATCTTTTATTGGAAAACAAAGGTTCAGAAGCAAAAGGAATTACATAGCATCATTACAGGAGTAAGAATTAGAGCTCATTAATCCTCATCTAGATTTTGCTATTTCATAAGATTTTTAGCATATCACATTATAGTTTCTTTTCCAAGAGTGACACACAACCAATCTTGGCTCTTATCTCATTAGTTAAAAGGGCGAAGGATTAAGAAGAGTGCATTGCCATGGGCGTTATCGAAAAAAAAGGTATATGCTTGAGTGGGGTAGCCCCAAAGGGCAACACTACATGGGGGTACCCATATAGAGCCTTCACACAGTCCCATCCATTTTCTTTTACTTGAATATTTACTTCAAATATTCCTTTACTTAACCAAGTTAAACATAGGTTTCATAAACTTTAGTACGATAAGAAGTAGTTTTTCCAAGCTATACCCAAGGAGGGTATGGCTTAAGTGGGGTTGTCTTAAGTGTAATTCCACTCAAGACTATACTGACCTTGTTGAATCCTAATAGTTGATCCATCCTTAAATTGAAGAACACTTTCTACATAAAAGACCATTAGCTGTAGAAAGGAGCCGTTGAAGGACACAAACATATTGCTTCCAACATTACTGATCTTAACTAAATCATTTACCACTTCAAGATACATTCCCTTTAACACAGCAAAAGTTTATCTTGGGGAAACCAGGCAGTACCACAATGGTCTTAGTTTCTCATATTGACTCCACCACGCATTTCCATAAAAAATATTGCCAAGTCTGATGTAAAATAGTAACTGATTCCAAACTTATTCCTCAACATTTGGTTCAGTGTTAATCTGTAAAAATCATCTTAGAGCAAGCCTACTAGTTTATTACCATCTACTGTTCTGCATGATACAAATATCTTCTTTATATTGCGATATATATTCCATAATGAACATGGCAGAACTGGAAGTGGCATAGAAATAACTTAGTAGCTTACTTAAAAGTCCTTTACTTGTTTGATATGGATTTAGATTGCCATAAATAAAAACTCTTGTTTCATAATGTAAAATATAGTCCAGATATAGGGTTACAGCAGAAGTGAAGCATCACATAAATGCAGATTTGTTTTCCTCTAACCATAGAGGTATGAGCTTTCCCCCTAATCTTCCTAAGAGGAAGTAGCCCTTATCTTTACGAGGGCTTTCAGAAACAAAAGCTGACAAGAGAAAGAAAGAGTGTCAAATGCAACTGTCACCACAAATGCATGTGGCGAAACAATTACACAGACCAAGACAATCAACCATACTGAGCAACTAGGGAAACAAATGATTAACCAATTGCTTGAAGCTGCGAATAGAGAAATAATGAAGAGTAATCAGAAGGCACACGTGGTAGTTTGTGTGTCCGTCATTTTATTATGCAATAGATAGTTACATAATGGTTGAGATGATTACAGCCATACATTAGTTAATACATAACTAATAGTGACTTAATAATAAACAATAAGCCTTTTATTCTGATACCTCTCTCAAGGCTTACACTAGAGAAAGTAAAAACAAACATACTGATAGAAGATTAAAAATAACAAAGCCAAACAGAACCTTGCATTCTTCAGAATCTCTCTCTTTGAAATTTTTTCTTTGACCAAGTAGAACCCCATCAAGCTGCCTCGTAACCTTCGTAAAGGTGTAGCTCCCAAGCTGAATTCTTTTCCGAATTCCACCTCCCCAAACTCTTGAATTACGACTTTGTTTTAAACGTTTACTAATTAGTTAAGTGTGATAAGAGTGAATTAGGAACAAGTTAAAGAATGTTACAGGATGCTTATTCTGAATTAGTCATTATACATTAACCATGTACATTCAGAATAAAGCATTAATACTTGCAATTGTGCTAATACAATATGATGATTGCATAAAACACACAAAGGGATAAGAACTTAGTTATGCAGAGTGGTACAAAGCTGATCTGGATGTGGAAATTGGGAGAAACAAATATTCTGATATGAAAATGCTTCGTCTCTAATTCTGGAATTGGAAATTGCTTCAGTGCAAGACCGTACAACTATCTTATGATCTTGTCTGATTCTAGACGGTCTTGACTTATTTGGTATGATTTTGGATTTGTGCACAATGGGGTTTTGCAACTTCTCCTGCATTTCGTTTGTTGAAAATGAGTGCCGTTGTTTGTCGTTAGGGTTCACACAACTTTTGCATCACTTGTAATAGCTTACAACAAGCAGAAACCTTAGATACCTACAACAAACTTCATAAAAACATTGAATAATCATAAGGAAAAATTAGTGTGTGGGTGGGGTTGGACTATAATTGGTAGTTAACTCTTGCCGAACCAATTCAATTGTTGCACTACAACCCCTCGGGTGTGAGTAAACCTCATGTACTTCTCCTAGTGTCGGTGCAAGTGTGCTTGCATATCTAAGCCAACCCCTTATGGGTGTCCTCATGTCTCTTGTCACAAAGATAGTGGGCTATTTATAGAGTAGAAAATTTACTGAATGTTTTAATAGTGTCCTTCAAATGCATAGACTATTCCTTTTGTCCTTTGAAGGCCTTCGATAATGATTGGAGTGACTTACTCATGCTAAGACATGGCTTTAGGACTTTTGCATGCTTGATAATGGAGGAAACTAGATTCTTGAACCTGGTTTGAGTGTTTTAGACCTATGTGGTGGTTGCTCTAAATGATGTGCAATTGCTTTAGAGAGGTTTTGGAGAGCCTTGAGTGCTTTAGTGTTGATATTTGCAGTGGGAGCTCATGAGAATGCCATGTGAGTTATGATGTAATGTCCCCTTTTTAGTTTTAATTAACTTTGGATACCCGAAGCCTATTCTTATTGTTTTCCGTAGGCTAGGGGGAAATTAAAGAGGGCAATAAATTAATTTAAGGGGTTTAAGAGTATTTTTACATTTTAATTGGAGAAATGACACTTAAATTATATTTAATCTAAAAGTTAAAAAAATAATAATAATAGAATGATGAACTTCTATTATTGGGCGCCAAAGTTAGAATAATAATTAAATAATGGGGGTGCCAAGGATAGAGTGGGCTGCATGAGTATTGGGATCTTATTTTTGGGATGGAGAGTGGATAAAACATATTTAATATTGTTTTATTCCTATTCTTAAGAAGGGGCGCCAACATGGAGGAGAATAAAGTTGTTTTTTATTATTTATGGAACATGCATGTGATTCCAAAAGGGGGTGCCCACTTTGGAGAGGGCCTTGGAAGTTATAAAAGGTAGATTTTGGGTTTATTGTTTAATCATTTTGGAAATTTATCAACTACTTCTTTGTCTGCACGTAGCTTTTGCTTCTGCATCACCAATAAATGACGAAATCCCTCATTTGCATATAGGTCTGAGGATAGAATCCCTCATATCTACGCTTGGCAATTCCATACAAGGATTGCAGTGACCAATTCAAGGTATAAGTGTTCAAGGATTGCAGTGACCAATCAAGGTATAAGTGTTCAAACAGTTTAGTTACGACACACTTTTCAGGCTTGATTCGTCATCGAAAACAACAAGTATAGCTAGGGCTTCAGTATCTGGCAACAAATTTCAGTTAAAAGTTTGCATGCTCTTCTCTTCCATATATCTTTCCATTTAGATCTTCAATTGTGAGAAAATAATTGTATTCAGGCACTCTGGTATTTCTTTTGTTATAGTGGATTGAAATTAATAAATAAAAGTTTGTTTTGGTACCTTGAGGCTTGCTGTTTTTAAATTAAAAATCAGATTGTCGTTGCTGTCATAAAAGACAATTTTTTATACTGATGTCCTAGGGTTTTGGCAGAAATATCCAGATTTATCAAAGCGAATTTCTTATACTGATGTCCTAGGGTTTTGACGGAAATATCCAGATTTATCAAAGCGATTTTCCTCCCAGCTTGTGGAAGAGAACTAAAAGAAAAGAAAAGAAAAAAATTTGCAGCTTTGAACTTCATGCAGGGTAGTGGCAGAGAAGTCAGGGACCAATAAAGGGAGAAAAAGAAAGCTACAAGAACAACCAAAAGTCATGGGTAATAGTGACCCAAGAGATGTATGTTTTGACAGGCTTGCTCAGGGACATGACAAGTTAGTTGATATGATGGGTCAGTTAATCCAAGTTATGTAGGGCACGAATGTGCAAAGGGATCCAAACATCGAGGGAAGTTCTTCAAGGGTGAACAATAACCACCACACTCGGAGGATAGTCTCTGGTTCTATTGCTAGGCCCTTCTAGCCTGACTTCCTTCGTAGGGAGGAAACAATTCCAGAGGTGAAAATTCAACCATTCAGGTGAGATTAAAGAGGCTATATCGCTCACCAATTTCATTAATATGAAGAAAAGTAGGAGTGGACCAAGCGTTGATCCTAGATCACAAACTAATTAGAGAGACTTGCAACAAGCATTAGGTAAGTTGTCACTCTCTTTACTTTTGACGGCTCTAGTAAGAATACAACTCGTGCATGGATACAAAAGTTGGATACCTTCTTATCACTCAGGCCAATGATGGAAGAGAAAGCCATCAAATTTGCAACCCTTCATCTGGAAGGTATAACACATGAGTGGTGGTACCATGGGCTAATCACACAAGGACACAGTCTCATCCACTCATATGGCGAGTCAGTGACAAGTTGATAGAGAGATTTGACAGAGTTGATCAAAAAATTCATTTTCCGGGAATTAGCTCAACTTAAACAACTACATTCGGTAAGTGACTATGTAGCTGAATTTTAGAAACTTTCTGTGGTGGTACCTGATGTGACAAAGAGAAAATTGGTTGTTTTGTTCATGGAAGGTTTAACTGAATCTCTTAGGGGTTTAGTGAAAGCTTTCAGCCCTACCACTCTACAAGGAGCCATAAAAAAGGCTTTAGATTTGGATTTTTCAGCCCCAAAAGGGAGATATCAACCTATAGGACAACCTACAACATAGCCAAAACCAACACCTTATGGGCAACAAAAACAACCATTTTAACAGGGTGGTTTTCAACAAAAGGAGATGCCTAAAACCAGCAAGGAGATAGAAATAAAAAATGAACTTAGAAGGAAGCAATTGTCTTTCACTTGCAGAGATCCATGGGGACCAGGTCATAGATGTCTTCCCAAAGGACAGGTGCACTATATAGAGGTGATATCAGATGATGAAAGGGAAGAAGAGGAACCGGAAGTGGACAAAGAAGAGGAAGAACCAACGGCTGAAAATAGAGAAGAAGAAAAGACTCTAGATGGTACTCTTGTTACACTTTCAGGTGCTCCCAAATATCATCATTTCAAAGTTTGTGGAGTAGTACATGGGCATAAGGTAACTATTTTGATTGATAATAGGGCAACTCACAACTTTATTGATGAGAGTTTGGTAGCCCAAAGAGGTTTGGAAATAGAGGATTTCTAGGGGTTTAATGTGACTGTAGCAGATGGCTTTACTATTCCATGCACCAAGAGGGTGAAGGGATTGGAAATTACTCTTGGAAAACACAATGTCTGTGATGATTTCTATGTGGTGGGCATATGAGAAACCAATGTGGTTTTGGGAGTGCAATGGTTGCATTCACTTGATAATTCACCTAAAACTATGGAGCTAAAATTTGAGGGAGGAGAGGTTGTAGTTCATGGTATGGTCAATGGAGCACCTAGGGCTATTACAACAAAGCAGATGGAGAGAGATTTCTGTAAGGGGCAAAGTAGTATGGACAACCCATTGTTTGGTAAGTATTTCCACTTCTAGTATTGATGATAGGTCTTATCATGTGGATATGCAATCTATTTTGGACAGGCATATAGTACAATATTCATTGATTTACCATCGGAATTGCCACTGGATAGAGGATTCCAACACATCATAGAGCTAGAAACAGGTTCTAAACTTGGCATGATTACTCCTTACCGCCATCCTAGAGTTTACAAAGAGGAGATTGAGAAGGCAATTAAAGAGTTTTTGAAGATATGGCATATCTGGCCTAGTTCTAGCCCTTTTGCTTCTTCCGTTATTTTGGTGAAGAAGAAGGATGGGACAATGAGGATGTGCATTGATTACCGTGTTTTGACTAAGAAGACTATAAAAAACAGATACACAATACCCAAGATTGATGAATTGTTAGAGGAATTACATGGAGCGGTATATTTTTCCAAAATTGATTTGAGATTCGGTTATCTCCAAATTAAGGTAAGGGATGAAGATGTGCACAAAACAACTTTTCATTTTCATTGTGGGCATTTTGAATTCTTGGTAATGCCTTTTGGTTTAACCAATGCTCTAGCTACTTTCCAATCATGTATGAACCATGTTTTTAGTGGACACTGGAGGAAAGTTGTTCTAGTATTCTTTGATGACATTTTGGTGTACAATAAGACTTGGGAAGAGCACCTAAAACACTTGGATATAGAGCTGAAAATTTTGGATCAACAAGCTCGGTTTGCAAAAGAATCCAAGTGTGAGTTTGGAATGACTGAAATTTTATACTTGGGACATGTCATTAGTGCCCAAGGAGTACATGTTGATCAAGAGAAGATCGAGGCAATATTGGATTGGCCCCACTCACCACTTTGACACTGTTGAAGGGATTCTTTTGTCTTTGCAGTTACTATAGGCAGTTTGTAAGAGGGTTTTCACAACTTCTCCCATTGACTGATTTGACAAAGAAGGGAATCTTTCAGCTAGTCCGAAACAACCCAGACAACTTTTGGTAAACTCAAAGAGGTAATGAGTTCTTGCCCGATATTAGCTATTCCTGATATTTCTATTCCTTTTGTGTTAGACTGTGATGCATCAAGGGAAGGAGTAGGGGCCGTTTTGATGTAAAAGGGACATCCTATAGCCTTTGAGAGCTCAAAAACTTAGTGAAGTAGAGCTCATGGGTTCTCTATTTATGACAAAGAGATGTTGACCATCATGCATGCATTGGAAAAATTTCGGCAATATTTGGTTTGTGTAGGTTTTGTGGTCAAAACTGATCACAATAGTTTGAAGTTCCTTTTTGCCAGAAGGACTTGAATGACTAGGAAACAAAAGTGGGTAAGTAAGCTCCAAACTTTTAATTTTGACATAGAGTATGTAAAAGGGAGGAATGACATTGTCACTAGATGCTTTATCTAGAAAACCTTTTCTATGCTCTATATCTAAAATCTTTGTTGATTGGAAAGTTTTAATAATTGTGGAGTATGTACAAAATGGTTACACTAATGAAATCCTTGAGGGCAAAATATAGGATAACAGGCGCAACCTACAGGGTGGTTGATGATTCTATCTTCTACAAGAATAGAATCTATTTGGTACTTGAATCCAAGGTAAAAAGCAAAATCTTAAGGGTTGTCCATGATACACTTTTGGCTGGTCACCTAGGGTATTTCAAGACCTAAAAACAAATCAGGGACAAATTCTTTTGGAAAGGACTCAAGGAAGAGGTCCTCCAATACATTAGAGAGTGTATTGTGTGCCAACAAAACAAGGCAGTGCATGTTTTTCCAAGGGTTTGTTGCAACCCTTACCTATTCCGAACCAAAAATTGGAAAGTATATCAATGGATTTCATCACAAGTCTTTGCAATGTTCAAAGTAATAATTGCATTTTTGCAGTAGTTTGCAGTAGTTGATGGACTCACTAAATATGCTCACTTTTTTGTTGTTCCTTTTGAGTTTAAGGCTCACAGATTGTTGATTTATTTTTCAAAGAGGTGTTTAGGCTACATGGATTGCCTAAAAATATTGTGAGTGATAGGGATAACATGTTCCTTAGTTTGTTTTGGCAGGAGCTCTTCCACTTGACAGGAACATGGAGTTAACTCCAAGTACGAGCTATCATCCACAGACAGATGGCAAATAGAGATTGTGAACAAGTGGATTGAGGGATATTTGCGGAATTATGTGGCAGGGCAGCAGTCAACTTGGGTCAAATGGCTTTACATGGGAGAGCATTGCTACAATACCACTCATCACATGTCCATAGGTATGACACCCTTCAGAGCTTTGTATGGTTATGATGCTCTTTCCTTTGTGGATTTGGTATTTGCAGATAGTAGAGTGCCAGGGGCAAGAGACTTGGTTGCACAGAGCCAAGATATATTGGGAATACTCAAAGAGATTATCCAACATGCACAAAACCAACAAATTTTTTATGCGGACCAACACCGCATTGAGAGGTTTTTTGAGGTTGGTGACATGGTTTTCTTGAGGTTGTAGCCTCTATAGACAGTCTTCTCTGAAGAAGAGTGGAGTTGCTCAAATTATAGACCATACATGATAAAGAGGATAGGAGAGGTTGCCTATGAGCTGGATTTTCTAGAGAAGAGTAAGATACATAATGTTTTCCATGTCTCATGTCTGAAAAAAGCTTTGGGACAACATATTGTTCCTTCCATTGAATTGCCTCCTTTGGATGAGGAAGGCAAACTTGTTTTGGTTCCTGAAGTAATTTTGGATTTTAGAGAAAATAAGCTAAGGAACAAGATTATCACAAGATTATCTAGTATGTTGGAAGGATTTACATGTAGAGGATGTTGCTTGGGAGGGTGCTGAAATTCTTAAGCATCCCAACTTGCCATTAATTGAGGGCAAACCATTCTTGGAAGGGTAGATTGTAGTGTCCCCTTTTTTAGAATTAAGTAACTTTGGATACTTGAAACCTATTCTTATTGTTTTCCATAGGCTAAGGGGAAATTAAAAAGGGAAATAAATTATTTAAGGGGTTTAAGAGTATTTTTACATTTTAATTGGAAAGAAATGACAGTTAAATTATATTTTTAATCCAAAAAGTAGAAATAAGAATAAAATAATAATACAACGATGAACTTCTATTATTGGGTGCCAAAATTAGAATAATTAAATAAGAATGGGGGGCACCAAGGATAGAGTGGGCTGCATGAGGAATCAAGATCCAATTTTTAGGATGGGAGGGTGGATAAAATATTTTAATATTGTTTTTTTCTTGTTCTTAGGATGGGGGGCTAACATGGGGAAGGAATACAATTATTTTTTAATTTTTTGTGGAGCATGCATGTAATTCTAAAAGGGGGCGCCAACTTTGGAGAGCCTTGGAAGTTATAAAGGCAGATTTGGGGTTTATTGTACAATCATCTTGGAAATTTATCAACAACTTATTTGTCTGCAAGTAGCTTTTGCTTTTGCTTCAGCAGTAAAGGACGAATTCTCTCATTTACATACAGATATGAGGACATAATCCCTCTTATCTAAGATTGACAATTCCATTAGGGGTTGAAGTGGTCATTTAGGGTATTGGTGTTCACCCAATTCAGCTAGGGCATCATATTCAGGGCTGTTTTAGCACCCGGAACAAGTACAACATCAATTGTGAGAGAATAACTATATTTAGACATTGGTATTTTTTTTTGTAGCTGATTGAAAATCAATAAGTAAAAATCTTTTTTTCTTGGTGCATCAGGTTTGCTGTTTTTTTAAATTTAAAAATCAGATTGGCTGCTGTCATAAAAGTAATTTCTTTTTACACAGCTGCCCTAGGGTTTGACGAAAATATTCATTTTATTTAGAGTGTTTTCAAGGATATTACATATGAAGTGCAATTGATTTGCTTATATAGGCTTCCGTAGGTTAAACATTCACATTAAGGATGACTTCAAAAGATGAAAGGACACACGTAAGATATTCAAATTAGAAAAGGAGTCGTTAGATGGAAGGGTCCAGGTTTTTACAAGTCTGCTAGGACCGAACTCCACTATGGCCCTAAGTTGTATGGTTTTGCATAGGCAATAATCGATGCAAAGGCTAAAATTTAAGAATGATGCTTGGGGTTGAATTATTGCTTTAGTTAATTAATTTTCTCTAAATGAAAGGAAAAATAATGTGCAAAGGTGAGCAAGTTAGGAGAGAGGGAGATCGATATATTGATTGGGCTTAGAATGTGAGCATTTGTGTTAGCATAGGAACAAAGTCAAACTGAGCTACATCCATATTGCTCCATCAAGTTTTCTCATGACCCTTGTAAGAGTATAATTCCCAAGATCCAAAAGCTTCCGAACTAATTGGGAAGCCATCCATGTTGAGCTTCGTCTACACTAGACCCCTTCTTGCCTTCAATTGCCTTCAAAGTGTGGGGCTTCTTAATACGTATTCTTCATCAATGAATTCTTCACCATTTTCAGCATCCAATGGATCTTCAATAATTGCTATATTAACTTCATTATGTTTTGAACGCTTGCCATTTTTCACATTAATGACTTTCCGACCTGCAAATTAATGAAAATGTAATCTATTTTGAAAAAAATTGACTTATGACCCACACAAGTCAGAAAAATTGTCACCCTTTTCTGGCGACTGAAATGTTTAAAGTATCACTTTCGACAGTACTTTTGCACAAATCTCGTGGTTTGGGACGTTGCTCGAGCACTAACAGAAAATAAATTTGAAATCTGATTGTAAAACCCTCTAAACGCGTTTCTCACATCATTCATGACTTTGAAAATTGCCACGAAATTGCAAAAAAGCCCTAAACGACTGTATTTTTCTAAATGTTGGAATCATATTTTGGAAAACTCGTCATTTTCTGTCACATGTTTTCTGAAAGCATTTACTTAAATGGTCCTTTGGTCTTCACGACTTCTGCTTGTCGTCCGTCTCATGCCCTATCAAGACTCTAAAAATGTCGTGTTTCCCTCTTCCTATTAGAACTTGTGACTATGTTCTCTTTGGTGTCAACTGTTTTCCTGTGCCGTAATGGGATTCGAGAGGACTCTTCAAAACTTGAAATGACAGCAGATACCCTCGTACACAATTATAATCTTTGTGGTTTGATGTTTTTATCTGCGTTCCATAGAAACTTGACTGTATTTTCAATGTTTTTTTAATACTTATTTTTTATTCACCCTCGGTTCGTGCTCTAATTCAGGGCTTCCTCGAACTTGCCCAATCTTTTTTGCGTTGAAATCTTGTGCTCCTTCACTAACTTCCTCAGATCTTGAGCCCCTTCAAGCGCCTGACTCAGATACCAATGTTAGAAGATGTGAACAGAGAAAATAATGAAGAGGAATCGGAATACACATATTAGTGTGTGTGTCCGTCATTTTATTATGCATGAGATAATTACAAAATGGTTGAGATGTTTACAACTGTACATTAGTTAATACATAACTAATAGTGACTTAATAGGAAACGATAAGCCTCATATTCTAATACCAGTCACTTAAATGCTTTGGTCAAAGACTTCAAGAAACAACTCAACAAAGCATAACCCCTGAGAGTTTTTACAGGTTTGGATCTTTGTCTTCAAACAGATCTATTTATGAGAGCACAAGATCCAGGGATACCCACTACAGACCACCCTCTGAGTGTCAAATAAGTTCAGTAAGATCACAAGAAGAGATGCTAGTTATATAAAGACAATGAACAGTAGCCACTTGATAAGTTAAGGTATATGCTTATGTCTTCAAGACGCATCAGTCAAGTCTGGAGTCCAGAGTTTAAAAAGTGACTAATATTCAACCTTCCACAGTCATCAAATATCCTTCTGAATGGAGGCAGCAGGACAGATTAAACATAAAGGTTTGGTAAAGTAGGTCTTCTCTGACAAGTGAGGATGAATGAGAGTTTACAGTTTTAGTTTCGAAAAATTATAGAACTCAAAATACCTCTCAATGCCCCCTAACTTCCATTAATTCTTAAAGGTAAATGCCCCTCAAAAAGAATGGGCACTAAATAAGCCCTATCTTTGGCTTTTTCAAAGGGAAGGATTCTCTGTAGTAGTACTTTAGACCATGGAGAACACCCTACAACTGGGTATTCTCTGCAGTGGAAACTACAGAGAAACCCAGCAAAAGAAGATAACTTCCAAATTAAGTGACTGTAAAAACCAACATCCCCTTGCTTAGCAATATAAATAACCAATAATATTTGAACACCACCTGATGCCCATATCAGTTATATGTTAGAGAGACAGAGAGAGAGAGAGAGAGACATTTTAAGCTTCCAATTGCATAGAGATAGAGGCCAGCGTTGCCCATGGTAGTCAGTTTAGATTATCAGTAAGACAGAGCCCATTTGCTTTCAAGGCTCTAAAAGCCTATGAGAAGAAACCATGCCAATCACTAAACCATCTAAAGCTAGGGCCAAGCCCACTAAATCATTTCCCAAGGAAACAAACACAAGAATATATATTATCATTTGTGGCTCTGGGCGTGCCCTCAATATTTCCAATATTTGCCCATCTGTCAAATCATTTCCACACACAAAACACATACAGAACTGCAACCTTTTATTTTCTGTGTTTCTCATAGTTTAGATTGTGCGCATAAACATTTGTGATCGAAGATAGAGTAAACAGATTTTTTAATCAACACACAACAATCTAGCTATCAAGCATCGTAAACTTAAATAGAAGCAAGAAAAAAATTATTTCTCTTGATTTAGAGAAGCTCGAATACTTGTGAAATCCAAAATGAACAAGCAAAACTGAGCTTGTGTATCAAGACACTCTAAGTTCTTTTTTCTAACCTCTTGATTTTTCCAGGCCACCCAAAGCCTTAAAGTCCATGCCTAGAGTTGGGCAATGCATGGCTGTAACTCTCTGGACATTTGACCATTCCCCTTCAATCAAGCTGACAACAACGACTGCTACCTCAGAGGAGAAGAAAAGAGTGTAGTTTTCACAGTTGAGGGTGTCAAAGAGAGATGCCTTCTAGAGAATGATTTGAGCGTTTAGGTCAAAATGCCCATTTCAAAAGTAATCACAACATTCTACCACAAGTCCCATGTAGTCCATACCACAATGAACATAAGCAATGATAACAAATCATAAAGTTGTTTGTGTGCTAACTGGGTACCATTGGATCATGATTATTACCAAAAATACATGATGAAAAATGTCATTTAGGGTAATGAATACTCATGGAGGTCATCTTAAGATGACTTAAACACACATTGGTAAAATCTCACACATTAATAATTTAATTAAATTATCTGTTGAAGCCTTAATTACTTAATACAAATACATGATTGAGTTGTAATTGGGTTAACTCCACATTGGTAACAATTGTGAGACAACTGTCTTATAAGGCATCACATGCTCCAAAAGCTTTCCCAATGGGGAAAGAGACTAGAGGTTAAGAAGCCCCAATGAAATACATTCACTGTTCTTTTCCCCACTAAGAAATACCTAAAGGTGGTTGTGTGCAATGAGTCCCATTGGATAATGATTAATAGTAACACACGAGGTTTCCAGGAAATGGGTACAAACTAAGTCACAAGGTACAAGTTCGAGTCCATGTGCAACGAGTATAACGTTCGGTTCAAGTTTGCCAAGGGATGAAGTTCAAGAAAAGCATCTTTAAGTTTGAACAAATATTTTTTTCTATCATTTTTATTTTCCGAAAAATGCATAAATGTGTTAGAGGGACAAATTGGAGAGAGTTTTCTGTCCTCTGCTTTCAGTTGGTATATGTATATACACACATTTATAAAATAATGCAAAATCACGTCAAAAACTTACCATGCAAAAATAATGGATAAAGTTCGAGTTCATGTTCGACAAGAATAAAGTTTGGCAAAATTTGACAATTTTCAATAAAATTCACTGTACCTTTTGACACAAGGTACAAGGATGGGTCTGAAATGCAGAAATGCCAATTTTCAAAAGACCCTTGGGTATGAAACAGCACGGAAACGGCTGTACAATATATTATTAGAAAAATATAAATACATATAAAAATGCATAATACTCATTAAGTTTGACTAAAAGAAATATACTTTCAGATTAAACATTCAAAAATCCAATCATATATATATATATATATATATAATGTTTTATAAACTATAACACTCATTAAGTTTATAGGTGTATTAAAACATTAAAAATGTAAGATCCTAAATTAGTTTAGGATTTTTTGAAATTATTTAAACTATAAGCTACAATGATTTATGAACTTCATATAATCCAAAAAAATTAAGATTTTAAATATATATATATATGTGTGTGTGTGTGTGTGTGTGTGTGTGTGTGTGTGTGTGTGTGTAATGTTTTATAAACTATAACACTATTAAGTTTATAGGTGCATTAAAACATTAAAATTGCAAGATCCTAAATTAGTTTAGGATTTTTTGAAATTATTTAAAAGATAAGCTATGACGATTCATGAAATTCTTATAATCCAAAAAATTAAGATTTTATTAAAGTTATAAATATATAACTTTATAAAATAATTAAAAAAACATTAAAAAAATTGAAACTTACCTTAAGCTGTATCGTTCAAACGATACCTGCTGCAACTTCGTGATATGCGCGGTAGAGGCTCATTCCTTCATGGCATCACAATATTTTCCTCGGAATTGTTCCTATGACTTAAAAAGTTTTCATTTACGTGTGGCACATTGGCTTACATTTATGCTTAGTACAATGGTTTATCTGCACAATGACGGCGGCTCATTTTCATTACAGGGCCTATTTTCCAGTTTTTGGAGTTTACAGTGCCAATAAGACTCCATGAACACTCAACAAAGCTTCATTGATTTGCCATTTGAATCTTATGAATTTATTCATGAATAACAATGATTTTTAATTTTTTTCGCTGCAACTATGGATCCAGTGATTTTCAAATTTAATGGATGATATTTGGTGGATAGGGCAACACAAGGAAATAATATTTTGCTTGTTGGGGGCATTTCTGCCACGCTTTTGGATCTGTACCCGTTTCCCCATTTCTGGTATGCCGGTATGGAGCCCTAGGTGGCCTTTCCGGGTAATGTAGGTAATACCAAAAATAGGCAAGGAAAAAATTCATTAGGGCAAAATGACTACTCATGAAGGTTACATTGAGATGAATCAAACACATATGGGTAAAATCCTACCAAAGTATCGATCCCATGTGTCCTTTTCACAAAATAAGTCAATTCTTTATAGACTTGATAAAGTTTAGGAAGTAGGCAGCATAGCTTAAGTTTCAGGAATAGATTTAGGGTATATAAGCCCTAAGTCTTAATTCTAGTCTTAGGGATTAATCTCAAGGCTTAACAATGCCAAAAAGTCAGTAATTATAATTAGAGATTTGAGATTTGAGATTTGATTTGCAGATAGAAGACATTATAAGATATATTCTGGATAAGACTATGTATGAGTTCTTAAATCTGATGTTTCGAGTCCTTTACTAGACTCATCAGCAGGGAGAATTATAATGTTGACTTTTACCCTTTTACAAACATGGCTCCGTGTTCCATGGGGATGTATCCAATGGGTCAGTTCCCTATGGTTATTGGGGATGTTCCCAATGCGTATCCCCTCACGCCTCCATGGGGACTTGCCCCCAATGTAAAAAATAATAAAAAAATTAAAAAATTTAAAGCCTAAAAAATTTAAACAAATAAAATATTTAAAACATGAAAAAAATAAAATCTTAAGAAACACTTAGAAAAGTATAAACCAATAACAATTAAAAAACCAAGAAAAATTAGCCATGTAATATACAATTTTTATATTTATTTTTGTGCTGGTTCTTTTTATCATCCCTTCAAAGAGGAGATTATGTGGATATAGAGTAGATGTTTGGGTACACAGTTATGTGATTTAAAAATATCAATGTATAATTGTTTCTTTCTTTTTCGTGTAGTATGAATTCATAAGAGGCTTCATTAGGATGCTAATTTTGGCCAAGACCTTACCGTTATTGCCATGGGGACAGGGTGGAGTTTGTGTAATACTACTTGGGAATAGAACAGTTATCAAACAGGAAGATGTGATGTATATTTGAAGGGCCATCCCATGTCAAAAAAGGTAAAGAACATAATGTGATATAAAAAATGACTAGAAACTCGTGCATATGATGTACTAGTCATGGAGGATTCTGTACAAGGATTCTATCATGCTGGTCACTGCTTATTAAATTTTAGTCTAATTGTTGATATCAATTGAAGTAGGCTTCTATTTTGTTTGTTTATTGGAATAGGATGTCGAAGAATAGATATCAAAGTGAGATTTAATTGTCATATGTGTAAGTAGTTCCTTATTGAATAGAGTTATGTGGACCCTTGAATAGTGGCCCCATTGTTCATATAAATAAGCAGTAATAAGTGCCTATTGTAAACCTCCAGTTCAACTTTTTTGAAGATTTAACTCCCAAAGGCCAAACAGATAAGGCCAAATGACCAAATAGCTAATGTTGGCACATGCAACAATAATAATAAAATGGGAAAAAGGGTGAATGACTAATGGCTCGGTGGGAAAATAGGCTGAAATGGGGTAGAGTTGAAAAGAAAGACTAGAAGAATAAACCGATTGCAAGGAAAGGGAAACTTCGTAGTGAACTCTGGTTATACAGCTGTGGTTAATATAGCATCTTTTGAAGCCTGGGTTTGAATTCTAGGGACAAGAGGCTCAAAAGAAGAGAGAAGATAGCTTGGTGGCAGGTTTTTTGGAGACTGCGTGTGTGAATTGTGGAGCGATGTGTGATACTGGTATTGTTGAAATGAAAACTACACTAGCGAAATCAGGACCAAAACTAATTAAAAAAAAGCAAATAATAAGGAAAAAGATGGGTTGTTTTTTTAATCTTTCTGACAATCTATACTTTCAGCCCTGCAAAACAGGATTTTAGCATTTTGTTTTTGAGCAATACTTTTAACAAGTGCTCTAGTTATTTGCAGTTTTAAAGACATTTTATGATACAAAGCATATTGTTAAGAGGCTGCTAATATCACAGTTAGCCAATATCCCAAATAATGAAATGTAAGGACTGGCAGGAAGGATTATGAGATTAGACAAATCCATGCCTACAAAGAAACAAAATTCTTAAGGTGGCAGTATCTTGATGGTGAAGCCAAATATGGGACAAGTCCTTGATGACAAGAGGTTCGATTATGTGTTAACAAGAGCAAATGAATTATGAGTTGATCAGCAAAGTTCAATAGCTAAAAATAATCCATCAAAGACCAGGCTGAACAAGAGAAACGACAATGCAAGAGGCTCTGCGGACCAATATTTCCAAAATTCCAACAATAACCTCAAAGCCAAAAAAACAAATTTGAACATAAATCCAAACAAAAGAAGTTGAGCTCAGTTGGCACAATCCACTATGAATTCAGCAAGGAAAAATGGCAGCAATGCAGAAGACAACTAGTGTGAGAAAGAATAGCAAACCAGTAGTCACTCTGATCAGGAACAGTCATATATATATCTAATAGCAAACCAAGCAAATTCAGATCTGGAATCAGAAGGCAGGTCTAGAAAATAGAAAAGACCAACTCAGACACTGTCCTAGAGACTTCACAAAGAGGTGGAAGGAAAGAGCCAGTGAGGCAGTAGATACAGTGATACTTCAGCAAACAATGAAAAGTGAAAGTGAACAATAAACCTCAATCAAACAATGCAAGAGAAACACATCCAAAAATAAACTCAAAGCTACAAAGCATACACCTGGAATCACAAACTCAATTACAAAGTTGTGAATATCGTGCCGACCTCAGCTTCAAAGCACGTTCTCTCAAATTTGCAGCTAGTGCAGCATCAGACAATGATGAAAACAGACTATGAATGAGTAGATGACAGTGGCTAGGAAAACTGGATGAAGGTGAATGAGGGTTTTAATGAATATACTGTGTGGAATTGTAGTGATGGCCCAAGGATGGTAATGACGGATAGGATAAAACTAACATTGATTGGGCAAGACTGATGGAAGTATACTCACTTGGGCAAGACTGATGGAAGTATACTCACCTTAAGCTACATGGGAAGGCCCGTTTCTTTCTCGGACCTTCTATGGATGGTAGATGTAGGGGAGACATGGTCAGACCCCAAGGATTTGGAGTGGGTCCACTCTCTTCGTTTTGTAACACACATTACTTAAGACCAGAGCTTAGAATATTACAATTGGATTCAACACATTACCATCATGCTGTCAGGCAATAGCATCAAATTGATATATTTACTGGCCGACAATAGTGGAAACAAAGCAGTAGTAATATATGAAAGTGATCAAAGAAAGGGTGGCTAGGGGCAAAATCAGGATGGCTAATGGATATAATGGGGCAGTAATGGCAGGTGAAAAGGTAAAAGATAGCTCCAAAGCTGCAGGGAGTAATGAAAACTGGCACCATTGGATGCCTAATATATAATAGACTGGAAATCTGAAAACAAAACACTACTCACTCTCAACAAATTTGTATTAATTATTAATGTGTACATTGTGGCAATCTCTTGATATGCGATGTTGTGCCATAACCTTGGGTAGATGTGAAAAATATCTAACCTGCCTTGGAAGAAAACATGGGCCAACATTGTCAATTGGGATACATAAAGGAATTTTGAAATCGTAAGGTGTAGGAGTAATTCTTGCGGTACAAATGTTCTGGATATCAGAAAAAGTAGTTGGTTCAATATTATTCAGAAATGAGAGAGTTATAAATATGTGTGCTTGATACTAGATAACAGGAATAAAAGCCAATCAATTTCTCTCATACTCCGTATTCTATAGGTGAGTTGTTATCGCAACTCATGTACACTCATGCTCTGACATGATAACAATAAATCTGAAAACAAAACACTAATCACTCTCAACAAATTTGTATTAATTTTTATTGTGTACAATGTGGCAATCTCTCGATATGTGATGTTCTGCCATAACCTTGGGTAGATGTGAAAAATATATAACCTGCCTCGGAAGAAACACATGTCAACATTATCAATTGTGATACATAAAGGAATTCTGAAATCGTAAGGTGTAGGAGTAATTCTTGTGGTACAAATATTCTGGATATCAGATAACTATTTGATTCAATATTATTCAGAAATCAGAGAGTTATAAATATGTGTGCTTGATCCTAGATAACAGGAGTAAAAGCCAATCAATTTCTCTCATACTCTGTATTCTATAGGTGAGACACTCATACTTTCACATAATAACAATATTACTATGTTCTACTAACTAGATATCTCCAACATGTCCCCCTAGTACAAACATGGGGAAAGGAACGGTTCTGCATAGGACCTGGGGGACACACTAGTTTGAGACAAACAGTGTTGGATGGAAATACATTTCCAATACAACAGAGGTAGTGGAATGGTTTCACTACTACTTTGATTAGGGATACACACTATCCAAAACTGTGCACAATGACACAATTGCTCACAATGAGATCAGTCACAACATTTGAGTAGGGAAATACACACTACTTGTCACTACAAATGTGCCATGGGCATTCACTTCTCCTATAAAAGCTGCTCATCTAGTTGGCTGGGCCTCACTGAGTAGGATCAACCAGTGGGACTGTGTCCTCTCTTTGCCTTCAGTGGGTGCGGCCACCTCACTGAACCTTGTGTTTACAGCCACAACACTTGATCACTGCCACTTGATTAAGAACAACGAAATGGTCACCACTACCACTAGACACCATTCTTGGCTTTGGTTGGTTTGGTGTCGGTTTCTAAATCTCCGAATTACATCATCACTGTTAGTTGATGACTAACAAATCTTCAATTGTGTTGCCTTTTGGGTATATACGGGTTTGTCACTCCGACAATCGATGATCTTGAAGTTAGTGACACACTCGAGATTGGTTGGTGGCCTCCCTCCTTTGTTTCCTACAACCTCCTACATGACTTAACTAGATAATGCATCCTTGTAGAGAACATAAATTTGACTTGACAATTTGTTGACGACATGCAATTGGTTGTACACAAGCTGACTATCATGATTAACAAGATGTTTATTGAGAACCTACACAATGGACTAGAGACCTAATTTATAAAATTAACACATTTATTCAAGGGACCCACTATCGACTCTAGAACATCAATGAAATTTTACACTTGACATTATATGCCTTCAAACACCTATACACAATATGAGACAAACAAAAAACTTAAAAACTATATAAAATGTTTATCAACATACTATATACTACATTATAACATATAACAAAACAACCTAAATTCAATCACTAATAAATAAAACAATTGTAATGTCCCCTTCAGGGCAGAAATAGTAAAGTATGGAATTTCTGGAAAAACCCTTTTGATAATCACTCAAACTTTATTGAAACTAACTTGAATAAATTATTCAAACATCAATCAACTAAAAAAAGAACACTTGCAAGATGGAGCCAACACCAAACTGAATTTTATTAATCAATGTGCAGGCTGGAATTAATTAATTTCCAGCAAACCATACAAATGCAAAAATCAATCAAAACCATGAACCATCTAATCAACTATGGCTGAACCAAGCTTGTAATCACCTTAGACGAGCCTCCCAACTCATAGAATGCAAGTAAGGTAAAAAATTCACCCTCAAAGGGTGACATCAGCCTGCCCTAGGGTGATGTCAGCCCTCAAATCAGGTCTAGATTACTGCACCAGTCCTCCAAACTGCCCCAAACCTGCTGCGCCAGCCTTGGGAAAGTGCCTTAGCTGGAATGAACTGCCCTTAATTCCAATGTGGATCCTATGTGATGATGGCCTAGGGTGTTGGTGATGATACCCTAGCTTTGATATGTCCAAGTGTGACTCTTGTGTGAAGCCACCAACATAATATGAGGGGTTTGCCCCCAAATTTTGATCACAATGAGGGTTTTCATCCTCAAGTGATGGATGCTAAGAGGGTTTTAGTCCTCAATAGCTGAAAGTGGAAGCACAAGTGCTCGGCTTCATAAAATCAAGATGATCGATAGATGATAGATGTGCACAAATGAACCCCTCCATCTTTTTTTATATCCTTCCCTTTCTTTTAAGTTCTAATTAAGTGTTGGCCCACTTAAAATAGAAAAGTACTCTTATTTTAAAATTAAAACATAAGTGGCGGACATAAAGTTACTTTTTGGCTCACTTAGTTTTAATCTTACCATGTTCCCCTTTCCTTCATCCCATTAGCCTGTGGGAAACAATAATATAGGCTAAGGGTCTTTGTTTTGCTTTAATTTCAAAAAGGGGATATTATAGTCCTCCCCTCTCAAAATGGCCCGCCCTCAAGAAATTGCGAGCTTGGATGGTCAAGTATCGCCGTGCTAATGTGGTGAGTCATGCTGTAGTGCCTATAAAGCGTGGATCCCGTACCTGTCAAATGGGATAACTCCTGCAAAAGAACATTGTGTAATATATCCCAAATGTATAATGAGTGCCATCCAACCTCAAGATAATCCCCCAAAATCTGTAAATGCCAGAAAAACATCCACAAAATCCTGCAAAACTGAAAGCTGCCATATGCTCACATCATTGTGCTGCTACTGTCCCTCTTGGCTTATTTTATGCAAAGAATGTTTTGACATATCAAACCCTTGGGCTCCAATGGTTCCTTTCATGACTTGGCGAGTTGTTCCTCCCAATATTTGATAAAAATCAGACTATAAATGGGCTGGAAATGAGTTGCAGCGGTCACCAATCACTTGTATTTTCATCCAATTAGGTACCCGCGTGGCTGCCATGAAGATCTACTTCAGCTGAACCTTTATTCCAACTTCATTCATGAAAGATTTTCCCTCATTTTGTGCAAGCTTACAGCTGTCCATAGCTGTAATAGCAGTTCTATACCCGTTATTTTCATGACCAACAACATCAAAAAAATACAGCAAACACCAAAGTGGATTTTATTTTTGCAAAAATCAATAATTTGGGCAATGTAGGGGCTGGAAACAGCCATACAAGTACGGAAAATATCATACTAGCCATAACCAATCGGATAGAACTCCTCATGTTGGAAGGAACCTGTAAACTCCTTTGTATGTGAGCAAAGGGAGTGATCAAGTGGCTGGTGAAGGGGATGGCAGCAATACTGAGAATCAACCTCATTGCTGTCCCAAATGTATCAAGCAACTCCTTTACCTTTGTTGCGTATCAAATTCTTCCCCATGTGCTTATTGGGCTCATAAAAACATTTCTTTCACCCCTTCCATCTTCAGCAGCAATCTCATATTCTTCATCATTTACTTGGGCTGATAACAAACTCAGCTGCTCCTCATCTTCTTTGTTCCTCATACTCTACCCATTCTACTGAGGGGAGTTGTGATGCACATATTCCTCTATCCACCGCTGTCCCATTGAGAAGGTATCCCTTTTTTTTCCAAACTCTTTCACTTGTTAAGTTATCATCTTGTTTCACCTTTTTGCTTTGCTTCTCATATACATGAATATGCTGGACAGAATCACACTTATGCCTTTTCTTCTCTTTCTTTTCCATTCCTGGACTTGCACATAGAGCAAACACATTAAAGGAAACAAGAGCTCTCAACATCATTTCTTCATGTCTCACAGGTATGTTAACTAGCTCTCTTCTATTGCTTGCATTCTCCTCATAATTCCATCTCATATGATGGATTTTCAAGGGTCCATTCATGCTGCCCCAAGCATAGTTGTAGCCTAAATCAGAATGATAGTGGCTGGGATTCATCTTAAGACAGCTGCAAATGTTTCAACATTGATAGTAGGCTGGATATCCTTAGCATAATCTACCATGAAAGGAAACCTCCAATCTCTATGAATGATAGGAGTATAATGAGGAGTAGTCATTTCGAAAAAGATATCAACATCTACCTTTTTATATCCAACAACTTCATACCTATAGAAGCTCTTTTCTGAATCTTTGAGCTCCATGCTTGTAATTTTTATGGAGTTCCTCCTTTGTAATGTAATCAACACAATTCCCTTTACTGAAGCATCGCATTCTTCAACAAATGCTTGCGAGAAATCTGAAATGGAGAACACAAAACATGATATGATCATATGACTATCTTTTTAAGCTGATCAAAAGCTTCCTGTATCCTATTCCTTCTTGCAAAGGATCCTTTCCTTGTCATGTTGGTTAAGGGAGCTGCTATATGTGAGGATCTCTTTACCAATCTTTTCCGTGCTGCTGTCCTACCAATCACATGAAGTGTGACAGCTTTTCCAATGTGCCATTGATAGCATGAAAGACTCATGAAAGTGGCTGCTGTACTGTCAAACGACTTTGAAAGTTCTGCAAGTAGCCCATGGTTCTAGGCACTATTTTCAACAACCACTTCTTTTGATGATGGAAAAATTAAGTCCCCTTAAAGCATGATTTTGAAATCATGTGCCTCCAGTGGACAAAATACAAATGTTGACTGCTGTTGCTGCTGAACAGGCCTTATTTTAACTCTTTTATTGTTGTACTTGCTTATGGTGCTGGCCTTAGACTGAGGTACTGACCAACCTACATCGTTGGGCAGCAAGTTGACACTGGTCCCATGAGTGTTAACTCCACCTCGAGGCAGCTCACCTACGCATTTCCTCTTCCACTTGTAGTGCTAAAAGAGAACTTGCTCTAGTCCTAACACAGGCAGGATTCTAACAAGCCCATCACCTAAACTTGACTTACTTGCATCCTTTCTATCTGTAGAATTTTCCCTTGTTTTAGCTGTCAAAATTTCCTTATTCTCTTTATCTTTAGACACATTATCAACTCCTTGCATGTCTAAAATATGTATAGCTGCAAGTTCAATTGAATCATCATTATGTCTACGTTTTTGCACCACTAATCCTGTTTCAAAAGAAATTGTTGATTCCCCCAAGTTGGTACAAATTTCTTAATCAAATAACTGATTATCAACAATACTGATTTTGAAATCAGAAACTCTACCCTTAATGGGTCTCCGAACAGCACTGGGATCCCACACTATTATGCTCAAACAATTTTGTTTTTGAGGAAAAGGATCTATGTGTTTTTTCCTACAAGTTGCCCCTTTCACTCTTTCATCCTTTTTAGCATGCTGTCCAAAATAACAAAAATATTGCAGCGACATAGGAGGGATCAATAGATCTGAAATATGATCAACATTATCACACCTTAGGCTGCCAACTAGGAGCTCACCCTCCTTTGCTGAATTGGGAGTTGTGGAGATACCTCTAACCCTTCTATCCATGTGACTCCCAAGATTTTCTTCAAACACGTTCCTCCACAATGCTGTTTTGAAAATCAGTCAATGGCTCATCCTTTGGAAGTTTGAAGGATGGTATATGTTCCTCCATCTTAAGCTCTCTGCATTCACCCAGTAAAACCCTTGTTCTTTTGATCTTCCCATTATTTTGCTGCCACATGCAATCATCAAAAGTTAATGAGGTATCATTCATTGTCAAAGAATTTTTACCTTCAAATTGTATGTTAGGCTCCTCTCGTTTTTGTTTTCTGATTTCTTCCTTGACCTCTTGAGGTGTTGATGTATCTGTTACTTTTGCTGGTTCTTTTTATTCTTCAAGAGAAACTCTTTTGGTTTTTAACTTCTTGGCATATTCTTGTGGTCTAGGGTTTAACCCTAGCATCTTCATCCATGCCTTGGGATCCATTGCCCTTAGTTCCTTTTGATATTCTTGCATAGCTTGCAACATCTCTTCCATGGCTTCCTGTGTTGTCTTCATCTTCCTGTCACTGCCCTGCATGGAGAAGGAACTACAAACAACTCTAACAACACAACTGGCAAGGTTTGTACTCTGATACCACTGTAATGTCCTTTTTAGGGCAGAATTATCAAAGTATGGAATTCTTGGAAAAACCCTTTTGATAATCACTAAAAATTGATTGAAATTAACTTGAATAAATTATTCAAACATTAATCAACCAAAAAAAGAACACTTGCAAGATGGAGTCAACACCAAACTGAAGTTTATTAATCAATGTGCGGAATTAATTAATTTCCAGCAGACCATACAAATGCAAAAATCAATCAAAACCATGAACCATCTGATCAACTACGGCTGAACCAAGCTTGTAATCAACTTAGACGAGCCTCCCAAGTCACAAAATGCAAGCAAGGTACATAATTCACCCTCAAAGGGTGACATCAGCCTGCCTTAGTGTGACGTCAACCCTCAAATCAGGTCTAGGTTGCTGCACCATCCTTGGGAAAGTGCCCTAGCTGGAATGAACTGCCCTTAATTCCAATGTGGCTCTTGCATGATGATGCCCTAGGGTGTTGGTGATGATGCCCTAGCTTTGATATGCCCAAGTGTGACTCTAGTGTGAAGTCACCAGCAAAATATGAGAGTTTTTCATCACCAAACTCTGATCACAATGAGGGTTCTTGTCCTCAAGTGATCGATGTTGAGAGGGTTTCCATCCTCAATAGCTGAAAGTAAAGCACAAGACTTGACTTCATAAAATCAAGATGATAGATGTGCACAAATGAACCCTTCCATCTTCTTTTATATCCTTCCCATTCTTTTAATTTCTAATTAAGTGTCGGCCCATTTAAATTAGAAAAGAGCTCATAGAGTTACTTTTTGGCTCACTTAGTTTTAATCTAACCATGTTCCCCTTTCCTTCATCCCATTAGTCTGTGGGAAACAATAAAATAGGCTAAGGGTCTTCGTTCTGCTTTAATTTCAAAAAGGGCTCATTACAACAACACAACCAAAAAACTTATAAAGCTATATAATATCAACTATATAACATGTTTCTTAACACACTATATTCTACATTATAAACATAACAAAACAATCTAAATAACAAACACTAAGTATAAACTAATGAAAAAACAATAATTTACTCACCTGATCATCTAAATGAAAATGATGAACTAGTAAAATGATATAAGATTCTTTTAGATCACACTATCTCCAATAGATTGAGATTTGATTAGATGCATGAACGAAAAATCTTGGTCTAAACAAAAGCATGCTGCTATGCACAAACGTGACAGGAATATACACGAGCCAGTTAGCATGTGGGCAAGCCATGCACTTACAGTGCACACGCTTGGGTATATTAAATCGACGAGACTTTGTAGACAATGAAGACATCAAAACCATAGATATACAAATCCGTAGATGCACTTGCGGAATGTCAAGTGCAAGAGAAGCAGATGCTGAAATGGCCGGAGAAAACCAATTAAAGAGCAATCAGAATATGGCGGACAGGCACTTTGATGTATTGATTCCGAAGCCACAAAAGGATCCTCAGACTGATGAAGGATGCATGGGCAGCTGAAGATCAGACTGAACTGCTGCACATGGATGAATCCAAATTAACAGAGCTCATGTGGATGAAAAGTTAGCCAGATCATAACAGGACTTATGGAGATTGCAACACGTGGAAATTGCAGTCAATGCACGCGGAATGACTGAAAAATTGAAAAAATAATGTGCAGATACATGGGCCTGACTGTCGGCAGAGTCAATAAATGATAGCACGTCCAATGCAGAGCACATTACAGACATACAGAGTTTGCAGACGGTATCATGTGCTTGGATGTCAAGCTGCATAATCTTTACATGAAAACACTTTAAAAAGACTTTAACTATCACAAAAAATATCTTAAACTCTGCTAAGAATTCTGAAAGAAACTACCTTAAAAACTCGTCACATATTGATGTTTTGTTAGATCTTAATGCTATATCTGTATCCTAAGTTGTAATTGGGAGAGGACCCTATCAAAACCTCACCTTTTACCTCGTATTGAAAAAAATTCATCCACAGGATGGAAGAACAGTAGGACTGACCCTCACAAATCCATTAGACTTACGTCACACACACAATTTGACACTAAGTTAATCGGTTCATTACTATTTAGAAATCAGAGAGTTATAATTTTATTAATACACATGTTTGATCCTAGATAACAGGAGTTAAAGCTAATAAATATCTCTCATATTCCCTATTCTATAGGTGAGTTGCTATCACAACTCTGGGACACTCGTACTCAGACCTAATAACAATATTACTATGTTGTACTAACTAGATATCTTCAACACTGGATTGATTCCCTTCGTGACTGACCAGAGATTTGGGGGAATCTAATGAGAATATTTACACGATTACATGGAGAAGATTGAAATCAATGTCTGAATAATTTGAAAATTTCTTCGAAGGCAATTTTGATGAATAGGGCTAACTAAGAATCTCTCTTCCATGTAACTGATTGTTTGCAGATGTGATACTTAGGAAATGCGTTGTTATTTTATTAAAGCTCGTAATATTTACCTTGTTTGATATCAAAAACTTCAATATAGTAGATCATTTGGATATTGCTGGATAAAAAGGAAGATGCACGCAGCATTATAATTTTTTCCCTTATTCATCATATGATGAACTGGTACAATATTTGTCAATATAGTATTTCGAATGTCGTCTTTTGTGATTATTTCTCTCTTTGATTCAATAGATCCTATTGTATTACAAGCAGCTGATACCTTGCCGTTATGCTCCTCTTCTTACTATTAGCACTTCAATCTATTTCATACCCATTCATTACCTTTTTCAGCACATATTTTATTGATCAAGAGTCGTGTGTATTTCTCCTTTTAGATTGTGTTCTTTTCTTTTGATTCATTTTGTTATGTTATTGATATGATATCAACAAACATACCTCTGGTTTTGCTATTGGTCCATCCATAGAAACAGAAATTGTCAAAAACTTGTAAGTAATCACTGACCACCCCAAATACCGTGCCAAACATAACCGTTGAGCTGAGCTTTTCCCAGAGCTGTGTTCAACAGTCAAAATCCTGCAAGGCATTGGCAAAACTGTTAATAACTTGCATGCTATTGAATAACCTGTGATTATTAGTTTTTCAATGACTATGGGTTGTGGGCGGTTTTTCTAAAAAGCTTTCTTGGGGCTTTAAAACTCGGCTTTTGTTTTTGTTTTTGTTTTTGTCTAAATTTTCTCACTATGTTCCAGAGCATTACAAAGCCCCAGTAGACTGAAATATTTTCAAATTGAAAGTTCAAAGCCATAGTCTGCACCAGAACAGTTAGGGCACATTTCCCTACTCCAGGGCATGGCATTTTGCATTGTTTTGCACGTTCGTTCTGCAGGGCAGCCACACAAAAGGGGTAGTATTATGAACTTATGCTTTGATAATATCGGGTATTGTTGAAGATTATTAACTAATTGATCTTGAGGAGATTGATCCCAAATCAAAATGGATGGCAGCCTATGAGGAGCAATCCATTTCAAATGAGGATTTGGCTATCCTGAATGTGGCATTAAACGATCACCAATCAAATGTAGGAGAACCAGGATATGGGAGCTTAAACTTTACATTTGTAGCTTAGTAGCCTTAGTGTTTTGTTTTGTATTGCAAGCTTCAACTTTACATTTGTAGCTTAGTATCCTTGGTGTTTTTGTTTTGTATTGCAAGGTGTAACTTGTAATTGACTGAGATTTTGAGACCCATTGAAAGTCTAAGCTCGAGATGATGTTTACAAATTTTGTGATTGGTAACTATGAACAAATTCAGTTTTTTTTGTATTATCATATTATGTTTTCATCTAGGCAGTATTTTTGGCACAAAATATCAAAATGCAGTTTTTTTTCCCATTTTTACAAATATTTCAGCATCTTTTTATTTGCCAAGTTTTTTCTGCTTTATTTCAGTAATAGAATTCCATTTACACTTTTAGTTTGCCCTGTCATTGCCATGTCATGAAATGCTACCATGGGTTCTTCCTTGTGGGTATGACTTGCTTGCCATCATTTAGTTCATTTCAAGTCATTGCTTATGCTTTTCCAATGTGTCTCTTCTTCGTATGGCTCATTGTGTGCTTCACTGAAATTTTGTCCGAACTTGGTATTGCACTTCCTAACTTGCAATGCATTTTATGCAGCGATGGACACATCGGAAGCTATTGCTTCCAATGACAAGCTTGGTATTGTAAACAGGTCAAAATTTTGTTCTATCTGAATTTGATCTATATTTTATCCTGATTTTCAGTCGATGAAAAAATGTCTTTCAATGAGTTCCCCCCATAACTCCTCTTATTATAAGTGAAATTGTGTAAGATGCTTTGGCAGTATTAATTCTTGTTTGTTGATTTTATGCAGAAAAATTGGCAAGAAGTTGGCACCAAAACGAAGAGGTCAAATGGTAAGAAAAACCAAAGCAATAGAGAAGGCTTTGTCAAATAATGAGAAAATACAGGAGAGAATCGTGAAGAATCAGGACAAGGCACTGCGAGCTAATACTGTAAAAGCACTTTACTAGTTGAAAATTGAAATGTAGATTTCTGTGGCCATGTGAAGGTGCAATACCATTTTTTGACTGCTTTTTAAAAAAAAAAAATTGTTTACCAAGGATTACGGTGTACAATATAAAGTTGTTTAAGGCGTCATTGAAGAAGTACATGACATTTTTTGAAAGTGATTAAGATCCTGAACAATTTTTTTTGCAATCAATAGTATTAGTGAAAAATAGAAATTTCACATGCTTACCTCTTGTAGCTGGTAAAGGTATATTATACTTATCATATGAATTACTAATTTTTGGTGAAATTTTGATCTAAATTCTAGAGGTTCCCTAGCGCTGCAATAATATTAGGAATTGAACCAGTTGGAATTATATTGATTTTTATGAATGACCAAAGTGGATCAACTGGACTCTAGTATACAGGTTAATCTTTTCATTAGGGGCCCCTTGTGCGCAACATCAACTGAAACTTACCTATGTTCCACAGGGACGCGTCCCCTGTGTTTTTGGGGGCGTCCCCTATAGGGGACTTTACAGGGAGGCGGGGACGGGTAGGAAACGTCCCCTAGACGTCCCCAATTTTTTTTAGAAATGTTTTGGGGACGGCTGATTTCAGGGACGGCTAGAAGTCCCTTATGTCTCAACACAAAAAAAAATACATTTTTTTTTGCTAGTTTCCTGATTTCTGACTCCCGTATAGTTACACAATCTACCATCCATGTGATGAATGTATTCCAATTGAATGGAAAGAAGTTGAAGGTCTAACTTAAGGGAGATAACAAATAGAGCAAGCCTTCTTGAATAGACATGCTCATCATATAAAGGAGGGGTTGAATGGATGGTGCTGTTCTTTACAAATTGAGACTGTTCTATTCAGCATGTACTGGCTATATGCCCCATTTATTGTGGGTTAAAAAATGGCATGATATATGATATTTATTGTTATGCATTGCTTCTATTTTTATATTACAATGTTTTATGCAGCTGTGAATTTGAATGTGTTATGGATATGCAATCGTTCAGGGTAAATTTTGCAGACCACTGTGTTTTATGCATGTAATTATGTAAACTACTTGTCTTGAACTCTCTCCTTCATGAACAACCGTGTAATTATTATTTATATCCACATTGAATATAAATTTCGATTCAGCTCTAATGTTATGTAATAAGGTTCTCTAACATATATGATGAATGCCTTATGAATGTTATCATATGAATATTTGAACATTCCTATATTTTAAAAAATTTCCCTATTTTTAATAGCCGTCCCTTGCCCCTCCCCTAAAAGATGGCCTCCACAAAAAATTCCGTCCCGGAAACACATCCTCCTGTCCCCTTTTGTCCCTGTCCCGAAAACTTGGTGGAACATAGGAACTTACCCATATAAAGCTAATGAGGCCATTGTTAAAGAATTGGCTGAGCTCGTGGATAAAAACAGAAGAACTTCTTTCTTAAAAAGACACGTAATTTTGTTGCTTGTTTGCCTCAATGCTTTAAAAATAAATTGTTAATCATGTTCAACAGTACATGTCTGAATTTAAAGCATATTTTGGTTCAATGCCAACTATTTTAGTACCAATTTTTGTTTTGTAATATTTGGTACTAAGAGGACAAGCCTACTCAGAAGAAAATTTGATGTATCAGCTGAAAATTATTATAGTTAAATATTGCATTGGTGGCACATTTCCAAGATTTTGAGCATTAGCTGCCGAGATTCTTCATCTTTTAGAAGTTTTCTTTTCCTTGGTTGACTTTGTTTTGACCCTAATTCTTCCCCGTGTTTGAAGCTTGAAATAGTGGGGATGTATTTCTCTTTAATCTCAATGTACAACTAAAAATACCCAGAAAAATGCGTACAAGTACCAACGTTTTAAAAGTATAAATGAAGTTAAGATGACAAGATTTTGTTTGGCGATTAGTGGAAGGAGAGCTACGGTCATGTGTAGACATCTCCATTCTGTTCAAAGAACGTGTCTGGGAGTGTTTTGTTGTATTTTACACGCTACATGTCGATGCAAGCGCTCCATGTGCCACTTGAATGCTATTGTATGGGCCCTATGGCAAGGAAGGGCTCTTAAAGCTAAATCCCTTCTTGATGTAGTTTCAATTAAGAAGCTCAATGAAGAAATGCCTTGGACCGCACATCCCACAGATTTCTAGAGATGACCTTGCACATGCATAGATCCCTACACAACTTAAAAAAGAATCAATAAAAACTTCTATTGATCAATGAGGAAAATTATATGCTTCACAGTCTTGTTACAACCTTACAACAATGATGACAACATCCACTAAGAGACAATTTCCTAGGACTCCAGCCTAAATAATCTTGCTAGGTTGCAAATCTCTACTTGAACCAGATTGCACCCCTTGACAATAGAGTTTTTTTACATGATTTTAACCTCCGGCTTTCTATCATTTCTAAGTACTTGGCTTTAAAACTTTTTGGTTATTCCAAGCTTCTTGTTGCCTCTTATATTCGTCGTTCCCTCTATTTAAAGAGTTAGTCTTACAGGAGAAATATAGATACGTTTGCCAAAATTCACTAACTTCATTAGATCACCGTCAATTCAAGCTATTGGGTAAACAAGTAATCACTCATGGGGGCATATTCACCGCATCAAAAACATACTAGGTCACTTGGTCATTATGTTAGGAAAGAAGATTGATCAAAACATACGTGCCTATGTGATAACTTGCCTGATGTTGACGGTCATGCAAGAACACAAGATCCACACAGTGCACAAGTATATAAAGTGTATGCAAAAGTTCATGCATGATTCTTCATGCAAAGTGTGCTTTAATCTCAAAACCATAGGTAGTGCAAGACTTGAAAGCCTTATGTATTTCAAGCAACACAATGCACAAAATTGTGTAAGGTCACACAAAGCTACACAAGATTGCATAAGCTTATCCTACTCTCAACTCTTTTTTTGTGATGCAAGATAAGACCGGATAGTCGCACATCATACGATCCATGTAAGAAGAAACATGAGCCCCTTCTCATGCATGGTTCATGAAGTCTTCAATGGACTAGCCAAGTTTAGCAATCTCCGCTGTAGTAAGTTATGATGCACCCTCAACTTCTCTGCCTTCTATTTCACCAACTATTCCTTGCATTCCTTTTTGTGTTTCGTCTTTCTTATGCATGAATATAGAATTGCTTCAATTTCTTTGCACACATGCTCTCGTAGTTGGTGCGTCCATTCTACTTTACGTGGTCTACTTCACTAGTTGTTTGCCCTTCATAATAAGTGCATAAACCCACAATATTGAAGATAAATGAAATATCTATCCTTTTAAGTTGCTCTATTTCATTTGCATTTGTTACAAATATGTACAAAACATTACGTGGTCCAATCCTCTTCTACTTAAGCTTATTATACATTTCTCTTGGGAACCTCTTTTTGTGCAATTGTACAAGAACTTTCTCTAAACTCTTGCTCTTTTCTCTTTTTATTTGCATGCTACTTATTCCACATGTTGCTTTTCTCCAACTGCATGCATGGTTGCTGATGCACATCATGTATTACACAAATCCTTATGCTTTTGTGCTCTTATCTCTTTCTTCCTTGATGCCATGTAATCATGCCAATGGGCGTGTCTAAATGGGAGTAAGGGTTACTGGGACTGATAGGGCGGAGTTGATGAATCGTTGTGGAAGGGAAAATGGAGGTTGCTGATGTACAACACATTGAACACCATCCACTTGGTGCGTATACAGATGAGCATAAAGATATGTGTTGTTTTGGTAGATTGCCTTATGTGAATCCTCTTACTATTGCCACATAGATTTGGACATGTGAAAATATTTGTCACCTGACTAGTGGATAGAAATTGAAGATTTTAAGAACGTCCATCTATGTCCTTTGTTGATATTATTGAGTTGAAAGCATATTAACAATAGAATGCATGAGTTTTCATTCCTTGATAATTGATAGCGACTTGTAACTGGGATTGAATAAATTCATACAATGTATAAGAAAACAATGTACAAAATAGATACGTGGTTTTACTTGGAATAACCTTTTGGGTGGAAAACATAACATATTAAGCTTGTTCTTTTGAATTAACTTAATCTAGTTTAATATACTCTATAAATTCTTGAAGATATGTATCTATCATACACAATATCTATGTATTGTGCAACAATATATGCAACATTCTCTCTTGTTGAACAAACCCGTGATTAGAGTTAGTCATCTAATCACCCCAATAGTCTAATAGATTCCCATAACTGTTTTTGATATTCATTTATAAGAGTATGATTGCATTTATTCCAAAACATAGATTCGTAATCATCATGCACTAGAGAATCTATAAATTCTCACTGAATGCTGATTGTAGTTGTCATCTCATAAAAATTCTTCAAAAAATGTGTTAAGAAAATATCAACATGTTGTTTACACACATCTAACTTATATAACTAGTTAGACAAATGATTTGTAACACGTTATAACTATCATATGTTTCATTACCATGTTGAACAACATTCTCTAAATCCCCTTAACACACACATTTCAGTATTCAACCTTGCACACAACAATGTTACACACAATTGTAAAACCCTCTTTTCATATTCCCTACACAATGTCATTGTTCCCAATTCATTGCACATATATCCATGTGCAAATATATCTACATAGTATAATATTGTGCATATTCATCCTGAACAATTATTGATGCAAAAACATGTGGGTTAAAAAACAATCCTATATCAACCAAAATAATTGAACAGTTGGAGTCAGTTTGTGTTTGCAGTTTGTTAGGAGTTTTATGTTATTTTTAAGCTATACCATAAAGAAGTACGTTGTTGGTGGACCATGGAGTACTTGTGCTACATTTCTATACTATTGGAGCTGTACTTCAGTCTATTGCACAATTTCATTATTTTGTGCAATTCTATTTTACAATGTCTAGTTTGATGTGTAGTCCAGACAAGTATGTGGAGTCTTTGCACAAGTTGCAAAATCTATTGGAGGTATTCAAGCATTGATGGAAATAAATGGAACACTAAGGAAACTACACAAGTTTATCTAGATCTATAAAATACTAAAAATATTTTCACAAGCTTAAGGGTATTTATGCAATAATACAAACTTCGAATTGGAGCCACACATTACTGTTTGAAGCCGTCGAATACTACAAAATATTGTGAAGCTTTGAAGAATTGGAGAAGGATCCTTTGAAGCCATAAAAATCAGAAAGGCCAACTAAGTTATGTGTTGGGTCCTTTAGTATGTATTGGATCCTAGGTACCATAATGTCAAATTAATTTTACGGGTAATTTTATGGTAGTGGTTAGCCATATAAACAGAGCCCAAGTACCTTAGGGGATTAGTTTTCAAGAAGAAGAGTATTCGTAGAGTAGAGTTGGATGCGAGCTTAAGGATAGAATATGAGTGCATTTCAATTGGAATTTCTTCCATGTAGAGACTTGGGAACACATTTAGAGTTATTTTGGATGACACTTTGGTTGAATGGTTGTTATCTTATAGAATTTGTTGTGAGTTGTAATACTGTATTGTTGGTGATCAATATCCATCTTTGTGAAATGTGTTTAATAAATTATCTATTTATTGAATACTATTTTAGGGTAAATTTTAGTGGCGAATATTCGTTAATTCACAAATATTTTGGTTTTTAAAATTTTCATTTGGCAAATTTTTAGGGTAGGAATTAGGATTGGGTCACCTAAATTTTCCAGGTACAAGTTAATTTTAGGGATCGGTTCGTCTAGCGTTTACACCAACAACTGACTGTTTTAATTCAAATCGTCTTTAGCGCAAAATTGAAATTTACCAAATTTGCCTTCATACACACACACACACACATATTACGTATGCAAATTTTGACTATCAAATATTCCTTGCAATTCCTTTTTTTCTTCAAAGATCGAGATCAACTAGATATTACAACCCTGCATTAAAAGGTATTTTTAATTGTTATGGTATTGGATTACACACTACCAACCTCAATGCTGTTGTCTGGTAGCATTATGTATGCTACCGACTGGCAACATATAAAATGCTACTAGTCGGTAGCATTGTACATGTACATGCTACCGACTGGTAGCATATATAAAGCTACTTAGCAACTACCAATATATTGGAAGCATCTATCAAAATTTCTCTCTACTCATTCAGACATTCGAACCCTCTATTCATATTAAATCAACACACAATGACATGATTGTCGTCCTATTTGACAGTTGCGTATAAACATTGGAAATAGGTTTCATTACATTGGAGGTTTAAGGAGAGATTTAGGACACGGATGGTGATAGCCACGAAAGGAGCCAACACTTGGGCAACAAAACTATTTGGGGAGGCAAATCGGGAACCTCCCAAGTTCACTCCTTTGTGGGAGGATGCAGAACCACATCTAGAAATTTCAAAGTTCGTTATAGATAGAGCCAAGGAGTGATTTAAATATGCACTCGTAGGGAGGTTTGCAGGAGTACGACCGAATATAGACTTTGTTAGAGAATGGAGCAGAAGAAAATGGGGCTGCAAAGTTGAAGTTCGAGCTCTTGCAGGAGAAGGCTTCCTCTTTTGTTTCCAAAATGATTTGGAAATGCAGAAAGTTCTGCATGAGGGGCCGTGGTTTTATGGAAACACAGTTTTAGTTTTCATCGTTGGGTGTCTGGAATGCCTCACGATTTTAGCTTCCATGCCCTTCCACTATGGATCCGCCTTCCGGGTCTCCCTCTCGAGTTCTAGGAACCATAAGTTTTTCTGAGGATTGTTAGATCGATGGGTATGCTAATTGTGGTGGATTCAACAATCAAGGCACGATCAAGGCTGGTTTTTGCCAGGCTCTGCATTAATATCCCAATGGGTTTCAAAGTTCCGAAACACATCTTTTTACACTCCCCGGTTGAGAAATGAGAGCATGAGATTGAATTTAAAAATTCTTGGATTTTCTGTAGCCACTTTAGGAGAGCCAGGTATGAGTCAAAGGAGTGTTGTGTTTCAGAAGCGTCGATTGTGGAAATCACTTTCCCCCAGGGGGACGATGGGCTGGAGGAGCAGTGTGACGAGGAGAACGTGGACATGTATGTGGACTCTGCTGGGGACGGTGTTCCTCTTGCGAATCCTGTTCAACACTTGGGCATCCGGGCTATTATGGACTTATACAAAAATAGATATATAATGTTTAGAAAATGCAGCTTATTAAAACAAGCCTTTGTTTGTAAAATCTGCGGATAGTGGAGTTACTGGGATGTTCACATATGTGGTGGAAACAACACACAATAATAAATATTGTAGCACACATGAAGGATAGGTAGAAAATTCGATTTCGAATCAAGATAGACAAAACTCAATGAAATGAAGCGAGTTGGGAAGAATATAATATTGATTATCAAAAAATGTGAAAAAAGATGCACCATTCGAAGTCGAGCTTGGATATACACTGCAAATAGAGATCTAATTAAAATGGAGGCGAATTGAGTCAGATCTAAAGTAAATCTCGATGTTGTTTGGAAGTGAATGCAAAGAAAATCGATGCAAAACAATGCAAACTGGTAGCCTATCTACTACATGTGTTTGTTAGGCTATCTACTACATGTGTTTGTTAGGCTAATTGGTCAATTAATTGATGAGGTGTTTACTATATTTTGAGCGGATTATTCTTGGTTGGTTGACCAGTCAAACTTGCAAACATATGTGATATTCAAGCTGAACTAACTAATAGAGTCAGTGAAGAGAAAATATCTACATATAAAAAAGCAGTTCCAATGCAAAAATACAATGAAAACTTTGCACATTCTCTACAGGAATGTTGGATGCAAAATGATTGTGTATGAACCTATTTTATAAGAGCTTTGACTAAGTCCTTTTGTTAGATATAACATTCCAATTGTTAGATCTTACCAACCGACTAAGATGTCTAATTTTGTACACAATGATTGAATCATAACTCAAACACCGAAGAGGATCATCCGATGCCATTGAAAATTGATCTTGCAGAGCACATGGACATGTCAAGAAACAAAGTTCACCAATATGATTTTTTCCTCGTAGTACCAATTGCACCAAACTACCTTAAAAAATAGAGTTATCTTAATATTTGTAAAGAATCTTTATATCTTGCTAAAATCAAGGCTTTCAAGACTATTCAAAGCTTCTCATATGATGGGAAATTAAATATTCCCTTAATCACTTTATCCTTTCATAGAAACCATGCTCCGATACCAAATCAAATTGGTATTGTATGATCAAATTTTTGGTAATAATTTTATGTAGATAATCCTAAAAATAAATAGGCACTACATCACCTTAGAATAAAGAGTTAAGTTTTAAAGTGTTGGAACTATAATTTTTGTTATGTGGATTGTTGTAACTCACATAACAATAAACAAACATAATGCAACAAATTACAACAATATATAACTCATCAATATGAGTACTAATTAGATTATTACTAACAATTCTTGTATTGTTAATTGAAAAAGAGTAGGGAGAGGGTAATGTACATACCTTATAAATTGTATCTTACTTGAAAAACTAACTCAAAAAAAGTAACTACACTCAAACTGTATGGAGAAGAATCGTAAAAAGATGACACCAATGTCCATTGTCATGGTCACAATGGGGAACTAGTGACACCGATTCTATTTTTAATCTTCTCCACCCATCTTTTTGTCATTCCTACACAAACTAAGATGGCTTACATTTTTTTACAAATATTTTATTTGTCTTTGATATATGTGAAAAAACCAACATTGAAGTCTTATGATATATTATGAATATGCATAAATATATTCACTTATAACAAAACCATAGCAAGCCATCCAAGAAAAACAAACACAAAAAAGTTAATACTCATTTTCTTGGGGTATCCACCCATTATGTTTGCATTATATATTTATAGGAAAAAAAAATCATGTAGTTTTATTAAAAAATTATATGTTCCAGACTCAAGAAACTTACCCTTCTCTCCTATATGTTTGGTCAATATAAATAATATGAATCTTTCACTTGGAGTTAGACAATGTGAAAACTCTAATTATACTTAGGTCAGATTCAGGATGAAAAATTAACAACCATAAATCTCTTACATATAACCTAAACTCCCTCAAATGTATGATAGAAATGGCTATTCATGAAGTAACCTATTATGTGAAGTATTTTGTGAAATCGAAGGCATAATATATAAACACACACACACACACACACACACACACACACACAAACATATATAATGTTATTTTATGCTTTTGGTTTCACAAGGCACGCACACGCACATGCACACGCACACGCACATGCACACACACACACGCACAATATTAGAAAAATAGTATTGCCAATCTATAAGCCAAGCATAATAAGTTTAAACAAGAGAAAGCGAACATAGGATCAAATTGATGAATACTGGTCATAATATAGTCTTATATTGACACTAGCAGTAGTATACTAGTATCCTTTGTTTCTATCTGATGGTGTAGGAGGGAGAAATTTAGAAATGGATGCTAGATAATAATATCTAGAGGTGTAATGAGTATCTTATAAAATGTGTAGGTGAAACTATGTGTATATATGACTAACTCTAGTGATGTCTCAAGTAGTACGAGGTTAGTTTAAAAGTGGGGAAAAAGTGTTCTAAAATTTGGAAATTGTGCAATATTAGTCCCAATTTCTTAAAGGTGTTTGAATTGTCACTATCACATGCTTTATACAAAATTGAGGTATGTGCAGACATATTACTAAGATCAATTGGATGATTGATATATTTTTCTTATAATTAAATAGTTAAAATCGATGGAATGATAAGTAACATTGAATATAGGTATCACATGCCTTGCACACAATATTCAATAGTAGTGTCAATGGAATGAATGAAATATTTTTCTTCTAATTCTTCATTAAAGTAAAAAATATTAATTTGAACTATGATAATCATCTTGAAAAGATAAAGTAGGATATGTAATTCACATTTAAGAATTATGAGTTTCTATATGACATCAAACATCTTGGTCCATATCATCCCCAGGTGTTAGGGTTTTCAATGTAATATTTACTTATAAGGAATCGATATTGTTATTGTTGGTGTAGGATATTATTTTCCTCATATTTATTTACTTGGAATAAACCCTCACCCTTGGTGACTCATCTTGCTTAGGTGTACTGAGTGTCATAAGAGTTACTATGATATGTCTTACTCGTCATATTGTGTCATAGAAGATACATTCCCATTATAGAGCATAAATCCCCTTGCTATTTAGGGAATACTTTCATGGAGGAGTTACACATCACTCCTATATGTACACACCACTTGAGGTATTGAGAGGTTCCTAATTTTGTAACATTTTTTTTGTGAGTTAATTTCATTTTACATTACTTTTTAGATCTTCTTGGATTCATGCAACTACATGTGTGCAACTATTATTTATCAGATATTATGGCAGAAACTTTGATATGGTATCACATCCTTACTGGTAAAATGCTTGTCTGTTTTCATAATTGTGGTATTATTCAAGTTGTTTAATTTGACAAGTTCATGTGCCAATTTAATTAATTTCACTATTGAGGGTTTCCGATTTTTTTGGGGTGCTTTGAAAAAAATCTCAAAAACTTCAGGATTTAAGCGACTAAATATTTTTAGGGGTTTTTTGAGGATTTTTCATAATCACGGGTGTTCCATGTAGTTTTCTTATCATTTGTGTGTATTTTGGGATTTACAATTTGTTCTTCTATTCAAAACACCCATCCAAACATGTTTCAGGCTTTGCAGGGTGTTCAACATGTGTTAAACTCTGACACAATCTATCAAGTTTTTGGAGGTGTTTAGAAAGTTAAAAATCTCGACCCAGTGATTTGGGCTTTCGAGACTTCAAAACATCTCAACACTTCAACACATTTTGTAATATGTAGTCAAACCTACAAATCCCAGTCAACACCTAGTGCTTTGGGTTTTTGAGACTTCAGAACATCTCAACACTATGATACTAATTTACAAATTGTGGTCACACCTTGACCTTTGATCAAAGCTTAATGTTTCAGCTTTTTCTACCTACTTGACATGGTGCAGGTTCTGAAAATTTTCTGAAACCTTTATGGTTCAAACATTTGTTGAACATATTTTAGGATATGTGACTTGCTCGAAAAGTTCAAAACCATGGCTATCTATTTCTGGTTTCCGAAGGTTCTCAAAAAGTGTAAAATCCCAACGATGGGCACAAGGACGTCAACTTAAAAATTATTGGTTTCAAGACTTGTTTGTCAAGTAAAAAACTCTAATAGTGTATGTCCGGTTTGCAGAGGTGTCAATCAAGGTAAAAACCATGATAGTATTTTTCAGGTTTTGAAAGATTCAAAGAAAGCCAAAAACTCCAAATTAGTTCATTTCATGATTTCCAAGGTGTTTAATAGGGCCAAAACTTTGATTTTATACAACTTTTAGCTAATAGCTCCTTTTGAGGTGTCATTTTTTGAAAGTGTTAGTTTTTATAAGATCTGAACATTAGAGGTATTCTATTGAATTGTAAATTAAACCTCTATAACTTCAGGGGGGGTTTGTAACGCCAACAAATTTGACACACAAATACAACAATAAAAATACCAGAATAATTTTTTTTCGTGACTTACATTGCTTGGTACATGACAACACAAGGGATTGCTTAGGACAACGCATAACACATGAGACACTTACAAAAACATTATCTCACATAGATAACATGAAAAATTCATGATGCACATCTAGGTCACCTTTCCCCAAATGACAAAGCACAACATAACAATTCAACTATAGTATAAATCCCGTATAGGCACCATCCATGACACAACAATTTCTCAGTTTACATATTAATTACCTTCATATTTTTTTATTGACCTTAATTATTTGAAAATCACTTATCATGAAGTCCTTCATTCATCTTTAAACTAGACTACGTTATCTTTATTTTACTTAACATTTCACTTGTAATGATTCCCTCTAATTTTGCTTGTTTCCCTTATTGCAATAGAATGATGTAACTTGATTGTTGATAGGAACATACATGCCCACATGAGGCTAATAGTGTTTGTTCTAAGGATTTGTTTTCTAAGTTACCTTTTGTTTGGTTTTGCAATTTATCTTAGTTACAACAAGGAAGATTTACATGGAACAATGGAAGTTTATTAGTTCAAAGGTAAATAGGTTAGGGTTTCCTTGCATAATAACATTTATGCACTAGAGTTACACTAATTTTCTTTTTAGATACTTATCTTGCATTGATCATGATATTCTAACTACTTCCCTTAGATACTTATCTTGCATTGATCATGATATGTAGTAGAGGATTTGCCTTGAGTCAAAAGGGTCAATCCTCAAGTTTCATTTTCCCCTTAATTTTGGTTATTTAAAAATATTTTTAAAACCATGTTGAGGGGTGTGGTGATTATGTTTGTCCATTATGTATCACAAGTTTCCCATTTACTAGGTTAAAAGATCAATCGGCAGACATTATCTTACTTTTTATTTGCTATAAAAATCATCTTAGTCGTCTTAGAAAGTTGACATCATTCAAGTGTATGCGACATTTAATAATAGTTCTAAATTATCATCTCATGTTCTTGTAACCATTACATCATTATGTTGACCCCATGATGAATTATCTTTAGGTCAACTATGGTTCAAATACTATTTGTCCTTTACTTAATCACTAACATCCTAAGGAGGATGATTTAACACTTAACCAAGTTTGGATTATTCTCGGAAAATTTAAGTATTGTAATACAAGGTGATATGCAATTATAATTTCATACACCCTATGTACTTCTAGCGACTACCCTTCGCACTGGTCAAAATATATTGATGTGTGATTCACTCGAATTCTCATAAGAGGTCCACATTCGAATAAATTCCATTATCACTTAAAAGGGCCTACACTACACCAATAGGAAAACTAGATAATACAATTATGCTTACCCCAAAACTTATACACAACTAGAACACTCCTACCATAATAACACCCCTATTTGTGAAGAGAAAGGGATTCCAACTCACAGGTTTCATACACAAGTATCTTACGACGTGGATTCTGCTCATGTTCCAAACCCTCATTTCATAAGTACATAAAATGCTTAATGCTAAGTCTATGGTATGAATCATGAGTTTTAATTTACATTAGGTTCAACACCTCGCTAGGACCAAGCTTACAGGTTTATACTAGGTACAAGATTCACAAAGCGAAACAAAAGGGTACAACACATGATCACGAGGTTCTATCGAGGCCCGACACCTGAGAATAGAACTATTATATGGTAAACACTAGTACCCATACTTAGGATGATCGAGGTCAGAGTGGGGGTCACTTAAGATGGAAGAAATATCAAGTTGTTCTCAATTGTATAGTGTTAAAGCTCACCTACTAGCCATGCAATAATTGAGGAAAGATGAGGAATTAAAGGTGTTTAAAGAAAAATTCCATTTTTATTTATAAAGAGACACTTCTTCCTTCCATTAGTGATGTGAGTTTCACAACATAGCTAAAAATGAAATCAAGAAGAGCATTAAAACATTAGCTAACTCTAAAAAAAAATCGATAACAAAGAACAATTACAGGTTTATTAAAACTTCATGCACGACAAAGACAATATTTTATTTGAAAGCAATTAGGAAAATGACACTTTATTGTAAATGTAGCAATACATTTTTTTTTTCATTATCATATCAAAATTAAAACAATACAAATATAAATGTCAACCATGCCATTTCGTAATCTTATTATGCCCTACAAAACCATGTGAGCATGAGTCAGCAAAAAATCGCTGGCATGACATCCACCTAAATCTAGTTTAATTTTCGTCTTTAGTTTTCCATTTACATAATAATAATAGGGTAAGTGCACCAAGTTTGGGGGCTACAAAGTGGACAAAAACTCGAAAAAAGGTAAAACGCATACGCGTTATATTTTTGTAGGTTTGGAAATTACCAAAGCATAACGCATACGCATTATAACACATACACATTATAATGCGTACACGTTATAATGCATACACGTTATAATGCATACATGTTATGCCTATTTTAAATAAAAAAAGAAGTTCGAGCCTCTATCATTCTAACTCCCTCAAACACGAGTTTTAGAGCTTAACCGTGCCCTCACGTTTTTTCATTCAACTGGATCTCAAGCTCAAAGGATCATCTCTGAATCGCCGATAAGATTTGAATCAACAATGTCACCACAGAGAAAAGGTTGGCACAATTATTTTCTCAAAATTGCTTTGAAATTTGATAATTATAGATTAGAATTTGAATTGAATACATTTGTTTTATTGTTACGGTTCGAGGTCGAGGGAATCAACCACAACAAAAACCTTGCTATTCTTGTCATCCCTCCCAACCCTCCCACAGTTACTCAACATCCCCCATGCATTCAAGAAGATTTAGTATACCACATAGTTGAAAACAAAATTGAAATTGAGGATTTAATCAAAAGAATGAGGGATTCACAATCTACAAACCCCCACCGTGCCTCTCTTGCAAACACATTGGAGGCATTAGTTACCCAAGTTGACGCGGAAATGGTGTAAATTGATCATTGGACATCTTATAGAGAGGGTTGTAGGGTTTATTATTCCAAAAAATTGTCATATGTGGATGTAAATAAAAAATAAATTACAAAATACCTCATATGCACCTTATTCACAGACCCCTGCACTAATTTGCCTGTTCCGTTGTCATGCAAACGGTTTCCCATCTATTGGTGCAATAATGATTTGATTAAAAATAATTTTTGGGATTAATGGTGGATGGTGTTTGATTTTCCACCTTGCAATAACAACGAGGTGCCACTATAATTTCTGAGGAAACTTTATTGCAAGTTTATCCTCAATGAGATCTCCAAATTATTTTGATTTCTGAGATTTCTAGGGCCGAGGAAAAGGATCTGACACATGATAGACTCAGGTGCACAATGTGCACCTATTCAGCAGGGTAGAGTCCCCATACAGAAGTCCCCTTCACCCTGAGACTGTCCCTCCAGCAGTGAAGGAGACAATAGAAATTGATACACTCCACGCACTTCAGGGGCTATCTGATGACCCTTGTTCAACATATGAGGGAGATTTTTGAGCCAGATGCTCGTAGAGGTACATAGAGTATTCCCTCAGGGAGTACTAGCATGAGGCCACATCTTTTCTCGTCATGTGTTAGCATATGTTTGGGGCCTAAGGAGGATGATACTTTCATGCATACTAATTTTGGTGGAGTTGGCGCTGGGGGTGCACACGATAATGTCACTATGTTAGATGCCCTTTTGAGTGATACATTTGGATTACAGTCATCAGTGTCACCTTCTTAGGTATTTTTTATGTTTTATTATGTGTGTTACAAAAATATCAGAGTACTTGATTTACTAATATATGTTAAATTTTTGAAATAATTGTATTTGTACATGTATGCATTGATATTACAATGCACGGGAGGGGCGTCATCATCCTCGACCATAGGGATGTGAGCACCATGCCTACACATACATTTACAAATGTAATTTAGAATGTTATTTGTGTAAAATTATCACGTATGCATATATATATATATATATATATATAAAATTTTTGAACTATATATATATGTTCTTATATGTTACTATATATATATATATATATATATATATATATATAATATTTTGAAGTCAAATATATCTATGTTCTTGTATGTTCATCTAACTTCACATGATACATGTTTGATAAAGATGACGACTTCACTAGACACCCCACCATCTCTGCGACGAGTGGAGAAAGGTGATGCCACTGTGATTTCATCTGCGTAACAATTCATTGAGGTATTCTTGAACAACATGTATTTTCGTTAAATTTCTCGTGTAATTCATATTATTCTAAATTACATGCTAATAATATCCTTCATTGTAGAATTATTAAATTATGTTAATAATTTCCTTCATGGTGTATATGCAGGAGTTACCTGCGACAGGTAGCAGCCCTGTTCATTTGATTCATAGGTGTGGCGGGGTAAAAATAATAGTTCTATATTGATAAAATTAGTTAAAATATTGTCATTACACATACATGTACTTAGTTCTATTTTGGCTAATTTTGATGTTTGATTTTGTGATCTTATGTGTATGTAGGGAACTTCAACCCCCTCCATTTTGACTTCGAGGGCACAGACTCCTCGATCTCATCATCTTCATACCCCTGTTCGTGCTCTAAGAGCTCCCTGATGACTCATCTGAGCGTGAGATGGAGATTCGGTGTGATCGAGAGCTTGCAGTAAGTTTGTGTATTTATGTAAATAATTTCATTAGCATGGTCTTAAATACATGTTGAAAACATATATAAATTAAGTTTTGAAAAAAAAAAAGTTTTTACATTTACAAGTTCAACTACAAGCGAGTATTCAGTGGAAGAGGACTCGTAGCATGGGCTCAGGTGATCCAAAGTCATCTCATAGATATCCATCTTCGTCTAAGGGAGGTCCTTCTTCGAGCAAGGCCAAGAGAGGGATATATTTTAATGATTAGGAAATATATATGTCTTACATGACATTTTTTTTGTATGCCTATGTGCATGACATTGTATATACGCCTATATGGCATTTGAACTTGATGGTATATGACCTATTTGGGAATTTTTATATTTATTGTGCACATTAAAATACTATTTGGAACTCGATATTTTTGTATGAGACCTTACATTTTTGAGATTATTTTCACATGAAACTAATATGATGTGCACTTGACAATATTTAAGACATTATGGATTATTTTTTCATTTATTGGTGTTGTACATGTACTAGCATTTTCAATGTATAATATGCATCAAACTTTGGAAATCAATATTTATATAATGTATGTATATAAAGAGTTACCTAATCTGAGTAATTATTCATTCAATTTATCAATGTGTATATGTGTATTTACCTTACTTGTGCTTCTTCTTGCTCATGGTATCTTTGTACTGGTTACTATCTTATCATACACCTACTACATTCTTCAATGCTTCTTAGTCTTCTCCCCTATTAAAACACCAGAGCATATAATCATTAGGACCATCATTAAGACAATGTTTTTTGCAACAAGCATGGATAGAAGGATCTAAGGATGCCCAAAAAGCCTTACAAGCTTCAATATTTCAAAGAGAGTCATCACAATTTGATTCCTTTCATCTACTGATATTTTGAGAATGTCTCTCCAGATGCATTACTCCAATGTTCGAGAATGTCTCTCTAGATGCAATGACATTCTGATTCGGACACTCAATGATTCTTGATTGTCCAATCTTGTCCAATTCGTGTTATTACCTCTAAATCTATATCCATTTCAAGTTATTTGGAAATCACATCACACCCTTCACTAGGCTTGATGCCTACCATTACTTTTTGAAGGTATGTTTGAAAGAAACCATGGATTTAATAGCATAAACTATTAATGAATGCAAGGTCACTAAGATAGGCCAACTGATCCCATTCAGTATTTTTAAACATTCCCTTATTTATAGGTGATTGATAATTTCCTTGTGTGTCTTTAGGCCATTCCCATGTAAAATTTTGGTGGTAATGGCCCTCCTATTTTGCTCCCTCAACTTTATCCTTTCTCTCTCCATCGAAGCTCAGCTTCACCATTCTTCCTTACGATCCATGAAACTGCTCTCAATAACATATATATCTTGGCCACTCTAGACATATTGGAAAATGGCTCGGCACCAAGAGATTCCATATGTTAAGTATTGCATCATAGCCTTATAATGACTCAAAACAATATTTCAAATGCATTTGCAAACATTACCAATAACAAAGAGACACTGATTATTGAGCAATGAGGATTGAAAACTGAGATCATATTCATTTTAGAGGGTATCAAGTTTAAAGAGGTGTAGGCTCCCTTGTCAAGACATCGTTTATCGGTGCCATGGAGTTCAAGAAGATAAGCTAAAGAAAATTATATGCCATTAATCGAGTCTTAGGGCTGTTAAGGGACATACACCTAACAGAAGAGGTAGCATGAAAGCACCTGAAGCTTTGTGAACTAAGCAAATGACACCTCGAGGTAGTATTTATCTATGCCACCCTAACAGTGGTTGATGCGACTTGGTTTGGTGTAAAAAGCATTCAAGGAAGGTGTTTGCAAAAGTATTGAGTCTGACAATTTCCTTACATTTTGACTCAAATTGAAGTATTTCACGCGTTTGCAAACAATAGGACAACGAGAAAAACGAATGGAGATGGAGAAAATTGAGAGAGGACTTTGTAGAGTGTCCTTGAACATGGAGGTGTAGAAGAAAATGACAAGAATCTCTAGGTACCACGGAGTCCGAGAAATTACTTGTGAAGATATAACATTTTTTGGTCTCTAGGGCTCTTAAGGAACTATGCCCATATGAGGTAGCCTGGAAGCACCGAGAGAGCTTTAGCCTCCAAAAAATACCTCCCTTAGCATTTACCTAGCCACCCTGACATTGTTGGCATAGTTGGTTCAGTCGCCAAGAGCTTTCGTTTGTAAAGGATTGCGTCTGACAGCCTTACACTGACTCAAACTACAGTATTTCAGCATGTTTAAAAACAATAGAACAACGAGAGAACCGAATGGAGATGAAAAAAATAAGAGAGAATTTTGTAGAGGGTCCCTACATAGAGGTGTAGGATCTGATGAGACGTCTCTAGGTACCACAAAGTCTGAGAAATCACTTGTTGAAGATATAACATTTTTTGGTCTCAGGGCTCTTAAGGGACTACGCCCAGACAAGGTAGCCCAGAAGCACTGGGAGCTTTGGCATTTAAAAAGAAACCTCCTTAGCATTTAATTTACCACCAACATGTTGGCATAGTCGGTTTGGTGCCAAGAGCTTCCATTTGCAAAGTATTACATCTGGCAGCCTTACACTGACTGCAAACTGTAGTATTTCACGCGTTTGCAAATAATAGGACAACGAGAGAACTGAATGGATATGGAAAAAATTGAGAGAGGATTTCATAGATGGTCCCTGATTTGGAGGTGTATGATCTAATAAGACATCTCTAGGTGCCACGGAGTTTGAGAAATCACCTGTCAAAGATATAGCATTTTTTGGTCTCAGGACTCTTAAGGGACTATGCCTGAGATGAGGATAGCCCGGAAGTTAATGGAGCTTTGGCCACACTGAAAAGAACACCTCCCCTAGCATTTTACCTGGCCATGCTGACATGTTGGTGTAGTTGGTTTGGAGCCAAGAGCTTCCATTATGCAAAATATTGCGTCTAACAACCTTACACTGACTCAAATTGCAGTATTTTGTGTGTTTACAAACAATAAGACAACTAAAGAACTGAATCGAGATGGAGAAAAAATGAGAGATACTTTCGTATAGGGTCTCAACATGGAGGTGTAGTATTTAATGAGACGTCTCTAGGTGCCACGGAGTCCGAGAAATCAACTGCCGAAGATATATCATTTTTTGGTCTCAGGGCTCTTAAGGGACTACATCCTGGACGAGGTATCCCTAGAAGCACTCGAGAGATTTGGCCTAGAAAATGACACCTCCCCTAGCATTTACCTAGCCACCCTGACGTGTTGACGATATTCAATTTTCGGTGCCAAGAGCTTATTGTTTACAAAATATTGCGTCTGATAACCTTACACTGACTCAAACTACAAGTATTTTGGCATGTTTGCAAGTAATAGGATAACGAGAGAATCTGAATGAAGATGGAGAAAAATGAGAGAGTTTCCTATTTCATAGAGGGTCTTGATGTGTCAGTGTAGGTATCTGATGCTAAGACATCTCTAGGTGCTACGGAGTCTGAGAAATCACCTATCTAGGTTAAGATATACTTTAAAAAATGCTATATCTTCGAGAGGTGATTTTTCAGACTCCATTACACCTAGAGATGTCTTGTCAAATGCTAAACCTCCACATCATGATCCTATATGAAATCATCTCTTGGTTTAATCTATCTCCATTCGGTTATATCGTTGTCTTATTGTTTGCAAACACGTGAAATACTATAGTTTGAATCAATGTAAGGCTGCCAGAAGAATATACTTTGCAAACAGTAGCTCGTGGTGCCGAATCGACTGCATAAACACATCAAGGTTGGCTAGGTAAATGCTAGGGGAGGTGTCATTTTTGGAGGGAAAAGCTCCAGGTGCTTTTGGGCTACCTCGTCCGGGCATAGTCACTTAAGATCCTTGAGACCAAAAAAATGTTATATCTTTGACAGGGAAATTTCTCAGACTTTGTGGCACCTAGAGATGTCTCATCAGATCCTACACCTACGCATGGTAAGGACCCTCTACAAAAAGCATATCTCTTAGTTTTCTCCATTTCGATTTGGTTCTCATTGCTGTCCTATTGTTTGTAAAAGTGCATCGAAATACTATAGTTTGAGTCAGTGTAAGGCTATCATGATGCAATACTTTGCAAACGAAAGCTATTGACACCAAACCAACTGTGCGAAAACATGTTGGGGTGGCCAGGTAAACATGCTAGGGGAGGGTATCATTTAGGAGGCCAAAGCTCTCCAAGTGCTTCCAGGATACCTCATCTAGGCATAGTCCCTTAAGAGCCATGAGACCAAAAAATGTTATATCTTCGAATAGATGATTTCTCAGACTCTGTGGTACCTAGAGATGTCTCATCAGATCCTACACCTCCATGTTGTGACCATATACGAAAGCATATGTCAGTTTTCTCCATCTCGATTCGGTTCTCCCAGTTGTGTTATTATTTGTACAAACGCTGTCAAATAGTGCAATTTGAGTTGGTGTAAGGTTGCCATGATGCAATACTTTGCAAACAAAATCCCTTGGCACCAAACCGACTATGGACCAACATGTTGGGGTGGCTAGTTAAACATCTAGGGGAGGTGTCATTTCGGAGGCCAAAGCTCTCGGTGCTTCCAAGCAACCTCATCTCAGAGTGTAGTCCCTTAAGAGCCATGAGACCAAAAAATGTTATATCTTCGACAGTGTGATTTCTCAGACTCCATGGCACCTAGAGATATGTCTCATCAGATCCTAAACCTCCATGTCAGAACCCTCTATGAAATCATCTCTTGTTTTTCTCCATCTCCATTCGGTTCTCTCGTTGTCCTATTGTTTGCAAATGCGATAAATAATGTAGTTTGAGTCTGTGTAAGGCTGCTAGACGCAATACTTTGCAAACGAAAGCTCTTGGTGCCAAACTGACTGCGCCAACACATTGGGGTGGCTAGATAAATGCTATGGGATGTGTCATTTCAGAGACCAAAGCTCTAGGTGCTTTCGGGCTACCTTGTCCGAGTGTAGTTCCTTAAGAGCCCTGAGACCAAAAAATGTTATATCTTCGAAATGTGATTTCTTGGATTCCGTGTCACCTAGAGATGTCTCGTTAGATCATAAACCTCTACATCGGGACCCTCTACGAAAGCCTCTGTCAATTTTATCCATCTCTATTCGGTTGTATTTCTATTCTATTGTTTGCAAATGCACAAAATATTGCAGTTTGAGTCAGTGTAAGGTTGCCAGATGCAATATTTTGCAAACGAAAGCTCTTGGCACCAAACCGTCTGCACCAACATGTCAGGGTGGCAAGATAAATGCTAGGGGAGGTGTCATTTCAGAGGCCAAAGCTCCAGGTGCTTCTGAGATACCTCATCTGGGCGTAGTCCATTAAGAGCCCCGAGACCAAAAAATGATATATATTCGATAGGTTATTTCTCGGAATCTATGGCACCTAGAGATGTCTTGTCAGATCCTACACCTTTACGTCAGGACCCTCTACGAAAGCCTCTTGCGAGTTTCTTCATCTCCATTCGATTCTCTTGTTGTTCTATCATTTGTAAATGCGTAAAATATTGTAGTTTGAGTCAGTGTAAGGCTGTCCATTGCCAACCAGGTGAATAATATAGGTCGTTCATACAATATAGGTGTTGGTGTAGGATATTATTTTACCCTTATTTATTTACTTGGAGTAAATCCTCATCCTAGGCGACTCATCTTTTTAAGGTGTATATAATGTCATAGGAGTTACTATGATATGTCTTACATGTCATTTTGTGTCATAGTGTGTCATAAGACTTGCATTCCCATTCTAGAGTGTGCCTCCCCTTCCTATTTTGAGAATAATATCATCTAGAAGTTACACGTAAATCCTATATGCACACACCATTTGAGCTATTGAGAGGTTCCTAATTTTGCACCATTATTCTATTTGGTAGTTAATTTCACATTACATTACTTGTTAGGTCTTCTTGGATTCAAGCAACTACATGTGTGCAAGCATTGTTTATCAGAGATTCTAGCAGAAACTCCAATAAAAATGTGATTACATACATCTATTTCTAAATCTATATTGTTCTATCTTATTTTGTATCCAAAATAAACACTTTTGTCCTTATTTAATTGTTCCTTCCTATTAAGATTGGGCTATTTATATAATGTGAAATGACACTAAAAATATTTATATTGAATCCCTATATCCATTTGGTCCTATTAAGGTAGAATTGAAGGAATGCAATCTTTCATCAATGTGATCCACACTATAGTATTATATCTACTGGGTCCTATTAGACTAGAATCAAGATGATGCAATCTTTTATCAATGTGATCCTAACTAAAATAAAAATCATAGTCCCAATTTATTCTACAATATTATGAACATAAATTACATTTTTTTAGCAACACCTCACAAAATAACATCTAGGGTGTGAGTTATGTTACAAACATAGCAGGGTTTCAAATTTAAGCTACAAAAGATAGAATTATTAATTTTCAAAAATGAAATGTAACATACCTTATCTAAGGATTATCCATAGTCTTATCAAGAGGTTGAGTCATGTAATAAAATATATTAGCATATAAAATATAACACACAAGTTAAACATATACATTTTGACCAAATGAAATGAAATTAGTCTTAAAATAATCAAATCTATTACCAATAAAATCAACATCTCAAGCTCGAAGGTATTAAAGATGCAAAGAAGTGCATGTTTCATCAAATGTTGACATGAAATATTGTTACATTAAATTTCATATATATGTGAGATTGTTATTCAAATTGAAATCAAAATTAATTGTATTGAAAAATGAGAATATTCTACAACATATAAATATAAAATAAATTGAATATTATGAAGCAATATAAAATTTTAGAGAGATAGATATTTTTGTAGTTATGTCTTGATGTTCATCATATATTGTAAACTTGTAAAGCAAATTAATACATAAAGCCAACACCTAACAATACCTTTACATTTCATTGTGAAAGGAATTTTTATATTGAGAAAAACTGTATTAATTTATTCATATGTTTTAAGGTTTACAAAACCCCATCTTTAATTAAATTTATTATGACAATAAATTACCTTTTTTGAAACCCTAATTTAAGTGTAGCAGCTACAACTTAACGCTAGGCATGATAGACATGATCTTGGTGATTGCGAATCATATTTAATCACAACTATTGTGCTTTCTCTGTTGCATTTCCAATAACATAGGCGAAGCAGCTAAACCGCTCATTTTATACTATAAAACGTATCATCATTCTATACTAATTATTTGTAGCTACTGATTTCAATTACATAAACAATTGCGAGAAAATCTGCCCTCTCGTCTCAAAGCAATTATTTTTTGGTCCGTTTGAGAGTTAACTTATGTGTGTATTTCTTTGCTCCAATCCCCAAGAGTACTTTTTCACTGTTTGTGTCTCTACATAGGTAGATGATGCTCATATTGAAAATTCAATGTATGAGAAGTTCATTAAATTGAAAATTCAATGTATCTGTCTTTATATTGAAAATTTATTAAATTGTATGGGAAGTTTTAGGAAGTTTTAGAAAATTAATTCAAACAAAGTGTAGGTGTAGGTGGTATTGAAAACTTATTTCTGTAAATTGTGTAGGGAAATTTTGAAAAGAGTTAGATTTAGGTTAAATTAATAAACCTAAAAAATTAACAATTGTGTTGAATTTATTGTGTAGATATTTACAAGTTCTAAAAGAAATGGGCAAAGAAAGTATTGATAACACATGACATTGTTTTTATAAGAAAGTTTCATTTTGAAGGAGACCAAGGTGCATGTGTGAAAAATAATAAAAATCTCGTTTATGTTTTATTGAGGTATTTACTAATTAAATATATGCAAAATTACACTTTATGAATGTTACATTTTGAGGATTTATTCAGTGCTATAAATATTTTGATGTGTTTTTATGTAGAATTAAGAATTACATAGTAGAAATAAATGTATAATAACAATAAAATTTATATTTTAATTGGCTACTTGCAATTCCTCCATTGTGTTTTGTTTTTATTTTCTGCACATGCGTGTTTAAGGATATGGTTTAATTATTGGATTGATTATCATATTTCCATCATGTTCGACCATTTTTATGTGTTTTTTATTCCTCTCTAATTTTAAATTTTTAATAATATAGAAGACAAATAATCTATCAATTTAATTTTATTATGAAACCACACTTTATACTAAATAAAGGAATGCTGATTACCTCTTCAACCAATCATATCGAGATGGGAAACTCCACTTCACAATTGGTAAATGCAAAGGCTTCTCAACATTGATTCAATATTTAGAACACAATATTATTGAAACCCCCTCTAATCTCACATTGAATTACATTTGAAAAGACTTGACAATGAATACTTGAAAACAATATTGACACAGAAGCTTTGCACAGAAACAAGACGGTGCTTGTGTATTTTATTAATATCAAAATCAAGCATTACAGACAAATGAGAGAGCTGCAATATTTATAGATATTGGACAACTTCTATCTCATCCACAATATATGGAAACAAATCATCTAATCTGAGAAAATATGTAGAAATAGCATATTGCCCCTAACTGCCCCTATTGCCCCTCATGGAAATCATCTGGGAACAAAATATGCAAGATAGAACATGATCCCACAAACATTGGGATGAGAACACTATCACTTAGTTAACTAACAACTAAGGATAACTAATATCTATTGACATAAGTTTAAAGTATTTAATTAAATACTTTAACTTATTACATTTATTCAAATATCAACTAATGATGAATTAAGCTAAGTTTTATTCATAACATTCCCCCCCTTAATTCAGCATGGTCTCAAGTGAACAGGAGAGAAATTCTCTAAAACCCTCAAATTTACCTCGAGCAAGTGACTTTGTGAAGACATCTGCACGTTGCATATCTGTTGGGCAATATTGGAGCTGGATGTTGTTGTTCTGAACATGTTCATGAATGAAATGTACCTACACCTCAATGTGTTTGGTGCGCTCATGAAAAACTGGATTCCGAACAAGTTTTACTACTCCTTCATTATCAACATGTAGGATAGTTGGATCTTTCTGTGGTATTCCCAATCCTTCAAGTATACGTCGGAGCCATATCACTTCACAGACAGCTCCACCTGCTGCATGATATTCTGATTCTATGGAGGATCTTGAAACACAAGTCTGCTTCTTACTCCCCCATGATATCGGTCCAGATCCCAAAAAGAATACAAATCCTGAAGTGGATTTCCTATCATCTATGTTTCCTGCATGATCTGAATCTGAATATCCTGTCAAGAAGAAGTTATTATTCTTCTTGTATTCTAGGCCATAGTCCATAGTTCCTCTGATGTACCTTAGTATCCACTTTGCTGCTTTCCAGTGAGAAACCCTTGGTTCTTGCATGAACCGTGAAAGATAGCTGACTGCATAGCTGATATCTGGCCTAGTGTAAGTCAAGTAGATGAGACTCCCGATCAACTGCCGATAGAGAGTTGCATTTACTTGTGGTGATGGATCTGTTCGAGACAGTTGAAGTCTTGTCTCCATAGGTGTGGAAAATGGCTTACAATCCATCATATTGAATTTCTCGAGCGTTGTCTTGGCGTATTTCAATTGTGACACAAAGATATGATTTTCTCTTTGCCAAACTTCAAGTCCAAGACAATAATGCAGAAGCCCGAGATCGGTCATGTCGAATGATCATGTTAGATCTTTCTTTGTTGACTCAATCATCCTCACTGATCCTCCAGTGATGACTAGATCATCGACATATACTACAACGATCACTATCTCCCCCCTTGATTTTTGAGATAGAGATTAGGATCGTATGGACTCCTGTTGAATCCATGTTGAATGAGATGCTCGTCAATTTTTATGTACCATGCCCTGGGAGACTGCTTTAGACCATATAGTGATTTTATGAGTTTACATACCTTTTCCTCTTTACCTGGTATGACAAAACCTTCTGGTTGAGTCATGTAAACTTCTTCCTGTAAATCACCATTAAGAAAGGCACTTTTCACATCCATTTGGTGTATTTTCCAACCAAATTGTGCAGCTAGAGAAAATATTAACCTGAAAGTTTTTATCTTAGTTGTGGGAGCAAAAGTCTCCTCATAATCAATGCCTTCTTTTTGAGCATATCCCTTAGCAACTAGTCTAGCCTTATGTTTATCAATTTTTCCATGTCTGCTTTGTACTTCATTTTGAAGATCCATCTGCATCCAATCAGATTTTTACCTGGTGGAAGATCTGTAAGTTGCCATGTATTATTTTTCATAAGTGACTTATATTCTGCATCCATAGCATCTTTCCAAGGTTTAGACTGTAGGGCTTCTGAAACTGAGGATGGCTCAATAGTTTCAACAACTTTACTCATTAAGGCCAAATTGACCTCATTTCGAGCCATACTGCGAGTCCTCATTCCAGTGGTAGATGTGTCGGGGACACTATCCAATTTTGCATCTCTAATCATACTTGTATACCATTTAGGCATACTTTTTGTGGTTCCTGTGGGAGGTTGAATTTCATTATCTTCCCCATCATCACTGTCATCATCAAAGTGATTACCATCCTCTGTTTTTACTGTAGGGATGATTTTTTCATCATGTGAGTGTATGGAAGGAGCATCTTCTTCTTTCTTCTCAAAGAACTCAACATCCCGACTAGTGTATACCCTTCTTGTTCTTGGATTCATAAGTCTATAGCCAAGTGCTTCATCACTGTATCCCAAGAAGATAAGTTTTTCTGATTTCATATCAAGCTTAGTTCTTTGTTTCTTAGGAATGTGCATACTTGCTTTACATCCAAAAACTCTAAGGTGTGAAATAGATGGCTTATGCCCTGACCATGCTTCCTGTGGTGTTACTCCATCAAGAGCTGCAGTGGGAACTCTGTTTAGTAAATACACTGTTGTTTTAGCTGCTTCGGCCCAAAATGTTTTTGATAAACCTACATCATCAATCATACATCGCACCATATCCATGATAGTATGATTTCACCTTTCAACAACACCATTTTGTTGTGGTGTGTGAGGAGGAGCCATTTGACGATGAATGCCATGTGTTTTCAAAAAATCATTGAACTCATTGCTGGTGTATTCTCCCCCTCGATCTGAGTGGAGTGTTTTTATTTTCCTACCAGACTCTGTTTCAACAAGGGCTTTAAACTTCTTGAAAGTTTCAAAAGCTTGGTCTTTTGTAGAAAGACAATATATCCACATTTTTCTTGAAAAATCATCAACAAAGAGCATGAAATATTGAAACCCAGAGTGGCTAGGTCTCATTGGTCCGCACAAATCGGTATGCACCAAGTCAAGTTTTTCCTTAGCCTGAAATGTACTATGTTTGAATGGTGCTCTATTTTGTTTTCCTGCCAAACAATGTTGACATTTATCTGTACCCTTTTTTAGAGGTGGTAAACCCCTAACCATGTCGTATCGACGAAGTGTGTCAAGATAGCCAAAACTCACATGTCCAAGTCTTCGATGCCATAGTTGAGCTGATGATGTATCCTTGGCTAAAAGTGCTTGATCATTTCGTTGAACAAAATCCAACTGAAACATTCTTCCAACATTCGAAGCTTTTGCAACAATTTTTGAGCTTCGTGACTTATCTCGAATTAGGCACATCTTTTTACCGCCTTTACAATCAAAGTCAATTTTGAGATTGTGATCTAATAATTGACTCACGGATAACAATTTTTTGTTAAACCAGGGACATAAAGAACATCTGTAATTTTACAATTATGTTGCCCAAGTGGTAGTGAAATGGAACCAATGCCTTCAACACTGTATGATGTATCATCACCCAAAGAGACATGATTTTTGGTGGGTGTTTTACTCATTGTGAAGAACCAATCTTTCTTTCCTGTCATGTGTCGAGTTGCACCCGAGTCGACATACCAAATTTCATTTGTAGAATTGGATACTTCATTTGACTGTGCAGAATATAGGAAGTCATCATCATCAAATTGATCTTCCTGTTTGGCTACATTTCCTTGTTGAGTTGGTTTCTTCTTCCACTTTTGATAATTTTGTCCCTGTTTACTCTGTTGTTGGCCTGATTTTGTTTGTTGGTAATTAGTCTTTTTACCACTTGATGATCCTTGTTGGAATGTGTTGTACCAACAATTTTTTAACTCATGTCCTTTTCGACCACAAATAAGACATTTTTGTTGGTCCTTTTGGCCTTGTTGAGTATTACCTTGCTTCTGAGGCTGTTTACTAGACTTAGCCTATTTTTTCCCTTTTTGATTAGAAGCAAGTGCCTGCTCTTCAGTTTCAATAGTTGAGTGAATAGATTCCTCTTGTTGGAGCATATTCACTAACTCTTCAAAAGTTGTTGTTTGACCAGTTATGTTTAACGTGGTCACAAAAATCCTATAAGAAGGAGGAAGAGCTCTCAATACTATAGGCACAAGTGATGTGTCAGTTACTTCTTCTTCCAAAGCTTGAAGTGATGCACGCAAAGTTGCCACTCTTCTCAAAAACATTTCAACTTTCTCAGTTGGTTGCATTTTCAAGTTTAATAGTTGACTTTGGAGATGAAGTATTGTGTTCTTATTTTTTGACTCATATACCATTTTCAACTTGTCCCAAGATTCTTTTGTTGTTGTGGACTCATGAATATGAGGTTGTACCTCATCTGAAACACTAAACAAGATTATTAACTTTGCTTTTTGATTTGCATGATCAAATGTAGCTTGTTGTGTAACATCTGTTGCAGATCTTGTTAATGTACCAGAAACAACGGTCCATAGATTTTCAAAATCAAGTTGTGTGAATTTTTGTTTTCCATGCTGGATAATTATCAGAACGCAAAAGTTGAGAATCTGGAAAAAAGAACTTTGGTGCCGTAATTGCGGCCATTGTGAAAACTGAATAATGAAAGAAGAAGAATTGAACAATTTCCCCCCTTAAAGCATACACACCCCCCCAAAAAATATTATTTTATTTATTTTTGGGCTCCTTTTCGGCCGTGTACAATGAATTTTTGGCACTATTGGCCCTGTTACAAATTTGGCTCTGTGGCCGATTTGCAAAAATAAAATGGCTCTCTTGGCCGATTTGAAAAAAAAATTTTTTTTTGGACTCTTTGGTCTCTTTTCAAATACAAAAATCTTATTTTTGCAATTTTTACAAGATAAATATTTTCCAAATCTTATTAAAAACTAGACCAAGACGTAGAGCTCACAAAAACACACACTTAAAAAAAATGGCACCTCAATCTGAGGTACCAGTTGAAAGTTATGCCTTTTTTAAATTGCAATTTTAATATCTTTCCGGGCCCCTTTCCAAAAATGGAAATTTTTTTCCTTCTAATTTTTTTTCACGACGTCCAAAAAGGAATTTTTTTTAAAATCAATTTTTTAAAAACCAAATGCAGATAATGACTTACATGCATGTGTACTGTGTTTTAGGGCACAACTGCAGTTCATCCGCTTTGCATATGCGTTATAATAACCCTTGGCCACACTTTTCTTTTATTGTTTCTCTTTGTACGCAGGTATTTCTTTTGCTTGGAGGCAACTTTTTCTTCCTTCTTCCAATGCAGCTCTTTTGTTGCAGGTTGCAAATCTTCTCCCCATTCAATTTGTAGTCTTTGTTTTGGATGCAGGCACAGTTGAGATCATTCAAATATGTGATCTTCTACTCCTCTGGCAGATGCAGGTTCATAGAGAACCTTCCACGTTTGATTGGATCTCCTTTTTTTAAATGCTCAAATTCAGAGAAGAGGAAGAAGAATAACAAAGTACAGAGAAGAGGAAGAACAAGTAATGTGGGGAGCTTGAAAAGCTTGGGTACCCACAGATCAAAAATATTGTATATATATATTTTTAAATGCTTCCAATTATTTTAAAAAAAAAAAATGCACGTACAGGTAATTTTTTTTTCAAAAAAATACCAGAGAATGAAACAATGTCACCTTTTACAACAGATTAGCATCCAAGTCTGCAAAGGCCTGTGATTGCACTCCAGGTGTTCTTCAACTGCAAATCAACCGTGATTCAGGGTGTGGAGCCGGGTAGGGGCTGTGAAATGGCTGGGGGCATCTATGGCTCCTCCTAGCTCTGTAATTTCTCCAGATCTCCCTAAACTTCCCTAAAACTTCCTACACTCCTCTCTGGATCAGAATACTGCTCTGATACCAAATCTTGACAATGAATACTTGAAAACAATATTGACACAGAAGCTTTGCACAGAAACAAGACGGTGCTTGTGTATTTTATTAATATCAAAATCAAGCATTACAGACAAATGAGAGAGCTGCAATATTTATAGATATTGGACAACTTCTATCTCATCCACAATATATGGAAACAAATCATCTAATCTGAGAAAATATGCAGAAATAGCATATTGCCCCTAACTGCCCCTATTGCCCCTCATGGAAATCATCTGGGAACAAAATATGCAAGATAGAACATGATCCCACAAACATTGGGATGAGAACACTATCACTTAGTTAACTAACAACTAAGGACAACTAATATCTATTGACATAAGTTTAAAGTATTTAATTAAATACTTTAACTTATTACATTTATTCAAATATCAACTAATGATGAATTAAGCTAAGTTTAAAATAATCTCTAAATTTTAAATCTTCACATAATACCTCTATTTTTGTGCTACATAATTTGTAGGGGAAGATCTGAGTATTGGAAACTCCTTTTGGCTTTCAGTGAATTAAATCACTCAATAACACAAATCTTAATGACCTATAGAATAGGATAAAGATATGGTTGTTTCATCAACCTCAATGAATCTACTTCCTCATATGTGTACCCTATGACCATTTCCTCTAGCGTGGTGATATCTTGTTATTGCAGTCCTAGCTACAAATCTCTCCATAGGATAATTTCTTCCATCCCCACTTGCTCCTTTTTTCTTCTCAATCTCTTTTCCTTTTCTTCCATCCCAACTTGCTCCTTTTCTCTACTCAATCTCTTTTCCTTTTCTTCCATCCCAACTTGCTCCTTTTCTCTACTCAATCTCTTTTCCTTAAGATATATAGTATTACACACGTACAAAGTGACCTCTTCATCACCACCCTTTTTTCATATATGTTCATATTCATCTTGTTGGGTTCGTTTGTGAGAAATTTCCCCATTTTATTTTCTCAATTCTTACTCATCATCACCTATTTATTAAAATGTATATGATCCTCCCAACATATCTTATACCTTCTTTCTAGACACCATACAATAATTTTAAATCCATCCTTGGGGGTGCTTATGCTTTGTTTCTTCCCCTTTAAAAACTAAAATTGTTCCTATTTCATATGATGTCCCTTTCAATATCTATTTCCTTGTAGTGAATGTAAAGTTTTTTGCCACCTCATCTTCCACATTTACCATGAGAATAGTTCTCTTATTTGATTAGATCCTTAGCTTTTATTATTTTCATCTCAGTTACATTGTGCATACTTGCCTTATCTATAATCGATCCATATCTCTTATCACCCAATTACAGATATCTTAGTAGGGTACTCTCCTCTATCTTGATTGTAAGCCTTAGAAACTGTAGGTTGACCTAGTGTAGGGATTAGTTCCCTATAAATATGTGATTGTAGTGCTTTCTGTAGCCCTTTTAAGTTTATTTATTGTATGCCGATTCATGTGTGTCTCCTACTCATGATCTATAAACCTCATTGTTGGAAATCTATACGATCACACACTTTATTGTTCTACTTTCGAATTATGAAAATGACAATTTATTTATTTAATGGTGAGAAAACTAAAACTTATAACTTTTTTGCAATAATAAAAGAACACAATTCAACACCAATTTTACCCTAGAGACCCCCAAATTGAGGGAGAACTAGTTGGGAAGGGAAATTTCTCTTTCTTCCCAAATTTTATTGGCAAATTGTTTAGAAATACAGATTACAACAAGAGGAAATATGATAAACAATGTAGCGTATCCTTTCTATACTTGGCTGCTATGTTTCTAGATTGTGCTTCTACAAAATCACTTCCAGCTTCAATAGTTTCCTTTCTCACACTCTTGTAAATAACTTTGTTTGTCTTCTGATGAAAAATTATGGCTTATGCTCCTCCTCAAATAGCCTTCTTCTCATTTCCTCTTGTGCACTGGAGAATGGGAAGCATCCTCCAAGGAAGATACATGGACAAGATGCTTGAATTTTGCGTCTATTTATGGGTCTATTCTTTTTTTTGTCCATAAGTGATGGGACCGCCAGTGTCCATAGATCAATGATTATGCAACTGCCATTCTGTGCCGAGGAAGTTACACAATTGCCTCTTTGTACAGAGAGGAAATTTTATAACTTTATACACTACTTCTCTTTTTTTTTGGCTTTTTCTTCTAGCTTTAGGTGATTATGATGAAGTAGTGTCTTTTCTGGACCCCTATGGATCACACCTCCCCTACTTAGGAGGCCTTTGGTCTTAGAAAAGCTTAGTGGGGAGTAGATGAGGAAACAAATATCTCATTTTATCCTTCAAGTACCAATGGGCCTGCCTTGGTGTCTCCCCCTTCTGTCCAACCTACCAAGACTCTAGTGGAAATCTCCTTATCTCTCTGACCTTCTGTTGTAGCACTACATCCTCCTCCAACTCACCTTGAGAATCCAAGATGTAATATTTTATGGAAGGTAGTAACTGACATCCTTCTTCTTCTTCAAGCATTGATGACTCATATAGGTGTAAGTTCTCACAATTTACTACTGAGTACATCCACATGAAATGTGACAAGTCAAGTGTAAAAGCATTTTATCCAACCTTCTCAAGTATAGTGAAGGGTCCACACCGTAGTGGGTTGAGTTTTCTTGCTTTACATTGAAGTCTCTCCTTGCTCAAGTAAATCCAAAATCTATCTCCAACATGAAGCTTGTATTCCCTTCAATGTTGATCATACCTAGCTTTGTACTTGGACTGAAATTTCTCTAATTATTCTTTCACCTTGAGATGGATTTTCCGGATCCTCTCAATGAATTTTGTTACACTAGTCACCTCCAAATCATGTATCTCCTCCTCTTCCTACTTCCCAACTGTTAGGTCTAGTGGATTGGTAGGTAGATAACCCAAACATGCTTCAAGGGATGACTGCATAGAGGAAGTGTGAAATTCCCCTTGGTCTAACAGTTCCTGAGGTTGTCTCTTCACCTCTGTACTCTCAAGCAAGGATTGCAAATACAATCCAATATTTGGTAGAGGGAAATATGGAAACAAATGAACCTCATGCTCTACCTCTTGTCTTGGTGAAATATTACCGAGAGTTTTGAAATCCTTTCGAAAAGATTGAATAGTGCTATCCAAACCCTTCATCCCATCGTTAGAAATATCTACTCCATCTTTTTTTTCCTTAATAAAAGTAAACAAAAATTATTATGATTATCTTGAATTAGTACTTTTTCTTAGTTAACACTTACCATAACAGTTTTAGATTTATGTTGGTGTTCCTAGATGTTGAAACTGTCTCCATCCTTAACCCATCTAGATTGGTTCTCCCTTCTCATGAATACAACATATCTGATATACAAGTAAGGGATCCCAAAAACAACATCAAATACATCAAGTTGATTTACATCATCCTTTAGTACATCTACATATTGAGAATCTATCCCAAACATGAACTTACATTTCCTTGTTACTTGAATTTCGACACCCTTCTTTACCCATCCCAATGGATATGGATGTGGATGTTTATAAGTTTCAAGACTAAGCTTCTTTACAACCACATTAGAAATCAAATTGGATTGAGCACTAGTATCAACCAAAGCATTTACCTTAGTCGTTTTGATTTGGATTTTGATCTGAAATAACTTACTCATCTCTTCTTCTTCCTCTCCATTGTAGATGTTAGTGGCCGTGCATCCCATCCTCTCTTCTACATCCAAATCATCCTCTATCTCCACCTACCCATCTAGCTTTACAATGGTCATGGATTTCTTGGAATCCTTGGATCGGTGCTTTGGGTATAATTCTAGATGCAACTTCTAACATGTGGCATCAATACGACCATTGATATCATAATTATTACATAAATTAGTAGGATATTTACAAGTATTTAAAATAGTGGCGGTTTTTTTACCTTTCCATTTACCTTTGTTACATGTTTGTCTTTGCTCATTATTTTGCCGATTTGTTGACTGATATTCCTTTGAATTTGTTTCTCCTTGCTTCTTTTCATCATCAATAAAGTATGCTTGAACACACAATTCGTTGAGATCCTTGGAATTCTAGGAGATTACCTTCCTCCAAAGGTGAGTGTGAAGTCCTTCCAAATACTTGGTCAAAATATCCTCATCCTCCAAGTCCATATTGAGAAACATGGCTTGTCTACGAAACTTTGTGGTATCAGGGATAATTTTAGCGGCGAATATTCATAATATGGCGAAAATTTCATTTTAGGAAAATTTGAAAAGGTGAATTATTCGGAGTGGGTCGGTGTCCTGTTCGCCTAAAATATATAGTATATTTTTTTGGGGGGGTCGGCTTTGCCTTCATTTGAAAACATCAGACCTATAAAAACCTAGGTGATTCGCCAGGTAGTATACCTCAAGTAGCTTACCAAATTACCAATACTGTGAAATTTGAACTCGCATACCCTTAAGCACCAGAGATTCAGATTACTGTTAGCCTGTGATTGTTCGTTGTGGAAACGTGACAGGGACAGTGTTGACGCGCGACAAAAGCAGTGTTGACGCACGCCAAGGGCATTGTTGACGGACGACAATAGTAGTTTTGACGTGTGAAAAAGGCAGTGGTGACGCGCGACTTGGGCATAGCAGTTGACGCGCGACAAGGGAAGTGTTGACACACGACAGTATATTCAGACAGTGGACGCGCGACATTGAATAGGTTGTTGATGCATGACAAAGAGTCGCGAAAGTGGACAGAGTCGCTTCAGAATAATGGAAGGTGCCAGCTTAAAGAATGTGAATAACCTAAAAGTAAGTAAGAAATCTCAGAAATCACTCTTCAAGTATTTTGGAAACTCTACGGATACAGATATTGAAAATACCAATCATATCAGCCATCAAAAATAATTAGAATACTGACTGTGTGGAAGGTATTATTGAGGTGGACATGCATTCTGCACAGTATCAAAGTCAAACAAATGAAACCTACGATAATATGCCAGATCTTGAAGATATTGTTCCTGTTGGGGTGCAACCAGAAGTGCATCTAGATATCACAGATACAAACACTCAACAAAATGGAAGACAAAAATCAAAATCAAACTCCGGTCCAAGAAAGAGGAAACTAGGTGATTGTGATATTGCTCAAAATTCTACTCAAAAAAGTAAAGCATTGAAAACGAACAAGAATATGTGGACCATTGGCAGGACATACAAGTTTGATTGGGCAGCTAAATTTTCATTTATTGAACCTGTAAAATCATCTAATTCTGAAGAGATCCCATCTGAATGTACATGTACAATATGTACGTGGAAATTGGGAAAGCAACAAAAAATGCAACTGAAGCTCGACACTATAGAAAAACATTGTGGAAAACAATATTTGACTGTAACGGGGGCGGATGGCCAGAAAATCAAAACACACAGGTGGAAAACTAAAAAAGAATGCATGCATGTTAGATACGTAACAGAATATGAGGCAGAGCAGAAAAAACATAGACATCTGTTGGAAAAGGGAGGAACGATCACATCGCATATTGGTAAGATGAAAGAAACAAATCTACATGCAAAATTCATACAATTCTCTACTCTTTTTCAAATACTAAAAAAAGGAAGAGCGATTTCAGATTTCCTAGATTTCAAAGTTTTGTATCAATTTAACGGAATGCTGAATGTACCTCAGTCTCATTGGTCTGAAAGTAGTGGATGGGAAATGGCAAAATGCCTCTCGATGATAGAGAAGGAAGATTTGAAAGAGAATGTAAAAAAAAAACTTTATCTCTCTTTCAATTGATGAAGTGACAGCAGTTGACAACACCGCATGGGTATGTATCCACATCTATACATTAGAAAATCATATAAGGACACCTCATCTGTTGGGTGTTATGAAAATGGTTGAAAACTGCAATGCCGAAAACCTATACAAAATAGTTGTTTCTCATTTGAAAGATGTTGCTGGTATGAGTGATTATGAAATTGCTACGAAGTTGGTATGCGTTGGAGCAGATGGTGCAGCTGTCATGCAGGGTCACTGAACAGGGCTCTATGTTAGATTACAAACAACAGTGGCCCCATATATGCTACCAATTCACTGTATGGCTCACAGAATGAATTTAGCATATAAAATGGTAAGCAACCACGAAAATGTTGCTAAATTAGAAGACCTTATAAGAGAACTCCATGCCTATATGTCAAGCAGCCCAAAGCGTTTTCTGGAGTTCCAAAAATTTGCAATTGGAATTACAGATGGCAAAAAACTTCTGAAGGATGTGGAGACTAGATGGATCTCTTTGTATGAACCTGCATGCAGAGTTCGTGAGGAGTATCCTTCATTGGTTGGTTTCATGCACAAATACCGTCATGAAGTTGATAGGGCAAGGGACTTGTTGTACCGTTTAACTGATTTGGAGACATTGCTTACATTGGTTGGTATTCTTCCAATGTTGAAGGAGATCAATACATTGATGAAGCATGCACAGGGCAGATTAATCTATATTGTGGATTTTATACGGATGAGGAAAATGGTATGTCAAAGTCTTGATATATTGTATTGTTCCCAGGATAGTTTTGATGCACCTGTTTTTGAAAATTGGAAAGATTTATTAGATCTTAAAAATCCTAACACCTTTTTGAGATTTAATATCCACGATCACCTATGCATCGCTGTTAATGGGAGGGAAATACCAATGCACATTTTGTAAAAACGTCAAGATATTACAGGATCGGAACGAGAAAATGTTCCCGTGACACGTAATTTGTTTGAGTCTGTTATAGTTGAAACAAGAATAAAGCTTAAAAAAATTTCAGAAACCTTGTCATCAGAAATTAGGGAACGTTTCCATAAAGATAAAATTTTGGAAGCCATGGGTGTGATGAATCCTAATTTTTGGAATACTGAAGGTGGCCGTGCAGACTTTTTCAGAAAGCATTTCCATAAATCAATGGGTACAATAATGGAACAATTTACAAAGACTTCAGAGCTCAAGGGTATGGAAATCAAAGGTATACTGAATGCCGATTTATTAAAGTTTCAGTCAAAAAATTTTGCAACAACAATGAGGAACCAATATAAGAATTTAGATCAACCTTCTGAAAGTGGTGCTATTACAACACTGTGGCGTGGAATCTATCAAAGTTCTATCTTACAAGAAGATATCAGTGAATACTTCAGATTATATGAGTTATGCCAAACAATGATTTTGGGGTCTGTGGAGGATGAAAGGGTTTTTAGTGCATTGTCATTTATAAAATCAAAACAGAGAAATATGTTGGATAAAAATTTGGAAAGTTGCATGAGGTGTTATGTTTCTCGATACTCCATCGAAACCTTTCCGTTTGACAGAGCAATTGCGAATTGGAATTCCCTTTGCGAAAGAAGAGGTGTGAATAATACAGCTACAAGTACAAAAATTCCCAACCTTGAGAGTGTAATTGGCTCATGGTCACATTCTACAGAAGACAACATCGAGTTTGATGAAGCTATTGATAATGGATTGTTTCAACTTTAAATAGGTATCTTCTTTATCTTTATCTTTATCATTAAAGATGTTACAGGTCTATATATTTAAATTTATTTAACTACAATATTTTTATAGGTCCTTCTCGGGACTGAAAAATGTCAGGCAATTCACCCATCTATCTACTAATCCATTTCTCGTTTTGGGTTTTCTTAAATTTTAAACATAGATCTAGCTCATTACCAGTGGTAGTGATGATTTCAACTTTAAGGAGGTATCTTTTTCCCCTTAATCTTATTGTTTGTTACTATTCATTTTTTCATTTCTGGTTATCATTAAAGATGTTACAGGTCTATGTATTTACATTTAGTTAAATATAATCTTTTTATTTTTTGAAAGCGTGGGTTGACATTTATCTGAGGAAGCTGTTACTTCTCGGAACTGACAATGTCAGGAAACTCACCCATCTATCTACTAATCCATTTTTTGTGTTGAATTTTTTTAAGACAAAGATCTAGCACATTACCGGTGATGATTTCAATTTTGAATAGGTATCTTCTTGAACATAATCTTATTGTTTGTAAATTTACATTTTTTCAGCTCTTGTTATCATGAAAGATGTTACAGGTCTAGTTCTATATATTTATATTTATTTAAAGATGTTGCTGGCACTTCTCGTGACTGACAATGTCAGGCAACTCACCCCTTTATCTACAATGTCAGGCAAAACAAAGATCTAGCACGTTACCGTTGATGATTTCACAGCAATCTATTACGCAAGAGGTAAGCTAAACCCTATCATATTTGCAATTATGATTAATTTCTTACCAGTGATGATTCTTTTTTTATTTCTTACAATTATATTTAATTTATTTTTTATATGTGCAAAATCCTTTGATATATTTTTTTCACTGTGGGATAAACAATGCATTATAAAATTTTAAATTTAAGTCCACATAAAATTCCTCATCATCCATATATATCATATCATCACCATATCATTATCATAATCCTGAGTCCTGACACTACAATTATTATTAACACAATTATTTATCTAATTTAAATTTATTAAAACAATTCCATTTTCTAAAAATAATTTATAATCATATCATTACAATTATATTCGTTCTAATCTCATATATATCCATTGTAATCATAAATGTCATCTATATCAATTATAACACATTCCATTTATTTATCATCTATATCCACATTAAATTAATCATCGTCCATATATATCATATCATTATCGTCATTCATCATCTTTCATCATCATCTTATCATTAATTATCAATTATCATCATTCATCATCTACGTCCACATACAATTCATGACAATGCAAGTAAACAAGAAACATACATATAATTCATGATAATTACCATATAATGCAATCAAATTTAATGATTGTATATAATTAAATTCAAATACCATACTCAATATTAGAAGTTTTCAAACTCAATATTTAAAGTTTCCCCAATAATAAAAGTTTCTAGTTTTTAACCCTCTTTTTCTTTATCCACTTGTACTCCTCTGCTCCCTTCCCCAACGGCTTCTTCCACTATGGTTGTACCCCTTTCCCCAACAGCAGAAATAACCCCTGAACTTATAAGATCTTCTGCAACGCTGTCCAGATTTTTTAAAATTCTTTCTTCTTGATTTGTCGCATCTCCATGCCACAGCAAATTTGGATCAGCTGCTGCTTTAGCATTGAATAATATGTCAAGGTCGAAACCGTGCTCTTTAATAATCCGCTTAAGTGTATTATTTTGTTTGTTAACCAAAACAATATTTTGCTTCAAATTTTTTGTTGCGGATAAACTGCTCTTTGCTGTTTCCAAGTGAACTTGCAATACCTTCGCCTGACTCTTCAAATTTTCATATTTCAACTGCACAAAAAGAGTAATGTCAATTCAAAATATTACTAAAAAATGAAAATTTCAAATTAACAAGAATGATTTTTTGAAACTAATAGTACTTACAACCGCTCTATCTCTTTCGGCATTTGCAATTGCTATCAAATCCTTGTCCTTGGACCATTTGTTAAAATATGCCTGGGCCTCGACACTAATATTTTCCAATTTTTTTAATGACTTATCTAAAATGTCGTCTTTGTAGTTGTTGTTATACGTGACAGTCCCACTTCTTACTTGGGTAAGTAAGGAATCCATCTTGGCAGGTTGATTCTGGACTGCAGCGTATAAACTATCCCGTTGCCAATAATTTTCATAACGACTAATAATCTCATTGATAAGAACTTTAGCCCTTCTCTCCCATTCTATAAGCTGATTGATATGAGGAATAATAAACTCACTGACATGGGATTGAAAATCATAACCAATTAAGTTCTCCAAAGGAAAAGGTAGCAACTGTTCACTATCTGAATCTGATGAAGACGATCTTGCTGGAGAAGTATGGGGGATTTTAGCAAGATCAACTGCTATTGGTTTCTGCCTTTGGGTGGGCTGATCCTGTTTGTGAAAAAATTAATCAAGAATTAGATAAATAAATTTAAATCGAAATGTAATTCAAAATTGTAAAGCATATTTAAATTGAAATTTGAAGTATACCTGCTGGCCTTGAATCATCTCGTGGGTATCGAAAAAACCAGTTGGGTCATTGCTATCAATGCCTAAATAATCTTCATCTAAATTTATATTGTTCAAAATAGATATGCCCATTGCACTGGGCAAGCCACCAAGTGAGAGAGTTGGAATTCGAAAGGAGGCAATGTTTAGTGTCCAACTAGGGGCCAGAGCAAAAGGCATGCGTTTACCAATGTTCTTTTTCACTGTTCCTCTGGTTGGCATTTTAAAAATTATCGGTTGAGTGAGTGTCGGTGCCGTGGTTTGATCAGGACTGACATGTGCTGAAAAGTAAAAGAAAAAAATGAAAAATATTAAAACAATTCATAAAGTCAAAAACTACGAAATTAAACGTACTATAGAAAAGTTGTACCTTGTTGTCGAGGGGTTGTTTTTCTCGGTGCTACGGGTGGCCTTGTAGGAGTTGTACTCAGTGTCTGTTCAGAATATATGAATGCATGTGACTGTATGGAGTGAGTTGGGGAAGAAGGTTCCAAAGTCCCTGCAATTCATCAATATTAAATGTTGTCAATTCATTTGGTTAAAATTTAAATTGAAAAATAAATATGCAACTTTGGAATTTGTAAATAATATATGAGAAGGTATTACTTCTCTGGCGTTTAACGACTTCAAACTGTTGAGGGTTTGGAGAGGAGTGAGCTTCCATTTCAGATTGGGAGTCCCCCGAAGCCTCAACGTGTTGTTGGCCTCTTCCTCTCGATAACGCCTTTTTTCGGGGAAGGGCTTTAATAAATCTTCTCTACAAAACATTAAAATTTAAGTTTTAATAACTGTTCACTGTAATGTCGAAAATTGAAATACAATTACAAACTAAATAGTTTATACTTGTTGTTCTTCAAATGGAATTGACAACTTCATCAACTCCTCATGAGTGCAAGTAGGAATTTTTTTATCTTTTAAATTTAAAAGTGCCTCATAATAAAGGCTGAGGAGATAGTTTGTTGAATAAATGAAAGGTTTTTCTGAAAGTTTTGAATTTGTTAGGTCATTTCTTATTTTTTTGAATAGATATGTGCACCAATCGAATTTTTGTTTTGAGATAGTGGCAACAATGTATGCAATGGCCCACTTTGGTATATTTGTTTAGCGACCCTGTAAAACAATTATGGATTGAAAAAATGAAATAACTGCAACAAGAAAATGGTGTGCAATTGATTGTGTGTCCACACCACGCCTGGATTTATTGACATGGGCTGCAAATGCAAAACGGTGAAAATTACTATAAATTTATATTTATAACAGCAAATTGTATCAGAATAAAAAACAGAATAAAAAATATGAATTAAAATGAATTATACTTACAATCAACATGGAAACTGAACGTTGATTCGAGAAATTTCTTGTCTTCTTCCAGGAGTGTTGCCTTGGTTGTAACAATTGGTAAATTTCTGAATGGAAGGTCCGTAAAGTGATGGATGTCATTTGCTTTGATACTGAATTGGAACATTCAGCCATCGTTTAGAGTCACATAAAAAATTCCATCCTCTGAATTGTTGGACGACAGAAGGTAATTCAAAATATCTGGATCTGTTTTGAAATGGGGCATATTAATGAGCCCTGAAAATTCACACGCATCCATCAAATCTTTATATTCTGAAGACATATTTAAAATAGTATGGATGTGAGGGCATAAGGGATTCCTGTAGTTGATCTTGGCAATCGATTGAATTGGATTCTCTTGATTGTTTTCTTGAACTTGCAGTTGGGAAGCATGTGAAGTCGACATTATAGTTGTACTTGCGTCTTTGACAACGATAGAGACCTGCAAAAATTCAAGAGCGGAAAGGTGAAAACGAGAAATGATCGGTCGAAGGGTATTTATAGGCTAAATCGGGCGTCAATGGCTACAATTGATGCGCGTCAATGGAAGTAGCTGACGCGCGACATTATCCCTAGCTGACGTGCATCGATAGATCCAGTGACGTGCGTCAATGGCAGTAGCTGACGTGTGACATTATCCCTAGCTGATGCACGTCAATAGATCCAGTGACGCGCGTCATTAGATCCAGTGACATGCATCAATAGATCCAGTGACACGCGTCATAGATGCCAGTGACGCGCGTCAATAGGATCCAGTGTCACACGTCAATAGAAGCAGGTGACGCGCGTCAATAGATTCTCGTGACACACGTCAATAGGTGCCAGTGATGCGCATCAATAGGAGCCAGTGATGCGCATCAATAGGAGCCAGTGATGCACGTCAATAGGAGCCAGTGACGCGTGTCAATAGGAGCCAGTGACGCGCGTCAGTCAAGACCATTGACGTTCCAGTGACGCGCATCAGGATTGCTAATTGACGTCTTGTTGTCGCACGTCAATGATGGAGCCATGAAAAACCAGGTGAAATTTTTGTTCTGGAATACTATCAAATTCGCCTTTCGCTGAAACTGGTTCCGGGGATATTCGTCAGGTATTTTCCACCTACAATTTTATAGAGGTGTCTTAAAATGAACCCTGCATGGTATAGTCCTACACACTTTGACCACTTCCTTGTCTAAAGCATTGCCATTTGATAAGTTGGCCAATCTTATGGCCAACAAGATAAAATTTATCTCTAAGCAATTATTTAAACCCTTCAAAGTACTGACAATAGGAATTTTCTTCTTTTCACAATTGACTAGATGCGTTTCCCACCAAACCACAACATGACCTTCCATTTTGAGACGTGCAAAGGTAATCCTTTATTCCTCAATGACATTATGCACACTAAAGTAACCTCCAATTGTTTCAAAAATTTATCTAATAATTCTGCATCTACTTGTCCTTCAAATTTCTTGATTTCAACCTTAGTTTCACTTTTAAGGGGAGCATGATCATATTTTACCTTTTCTTTTACAATTGGGATTTATTCTTCACACTCTTCCATATCATCTTCCTATTTGTGGATCTTTCCTACGCCAAATTTTTTTTGGCCAGCACTCGAACCACTAAGTCCATGAAATCTTGTTTAACTGAAGCCATCCTTTACATATCTGAGAGGTCTTGTTGTTGTCTATACAATCTATCCATTATGGTCTCTAACATCTCAACTCTATAGACCAAGTTATCTTCCTCCATTTGATCTCAAATTCTCTGTTTCCACTTCTTCATAAAACTATTAGGATCGAAGGTAAAACTTCTTTGCCTTTGGACCTTGTCACTATCATACAAATCACAAGAATGAATACCACAGTCCTGGATATATAATCAGATCTAATACTAAAATGATCTATAAACCTCAACTTTGGAAATCTATACGATCACACACTTTACTGTTATACTTTCAAATTTCGAAAATGACATTCTATTTATTTAGTGGTGAGAAAAATGAAACTTAGAAATAATTTTCAGTAATAAAAGAACATAATTCAACATCAATTTTACCCTGGAAACCCCTAAGTTGAGGGAAAACTAGCTAGGAAGGGAAATTTCTCTTTCTTCCCAAATTTTATTGGCCAATACAGATTAAAACTAGAGGAAAGAAGATAAACACTGTAACATCTCATTTCTATACTTGGCTACTTTGTTTCTACATTGTGCTTATATAAAATCACTTCCAACTTCAATAGTTTCCTTTCTCACACTCTTGTAAATAAATTTGCTTGTATTCCGGTAAACAATTATGGGCTATGCTCCTCCTTAAATAGCCTCCTTATCATGTCCTCCTGTGCACTAGAGAATGGGAAGCATCCTCTAAGGAAGAGACAGATACAAGACATTTGAATTCCATGTTTGTTCGTGGCTCTATTCTTATTTTTTCATCCATAAGTGACGGGACCAATTGTTAAACAACTGCACCGGTGGTTATGCAACTGCCATTCTATGTAGGGGAAGTTACACAACCACTGAGGAGGTTTAAACAATCACCTCTCTACATAGATGGGTGGTTCTATAACTTTATAACATGCTTCTCTTTTTCTAAATTTTTCTTCTAGCTCTGGGTGATTATGATGAAGTAGTGTCTTTTATCGATCCCTATGGATAAACTTGTTTCCTTGATACCCTTATAGAACAAAAGAATTAGGAGTGCAATTTATTGAGCTACCATACACCATGTGACATGTCTACTATTCGACTGGGTGATTACACCTCTACTCAGGTTTTTGAGAGAGGATCTATTGAAGTGAGTGTTGGAACATTTAATAATGTTCTAAGTATTCCATCATTTTTAACTAACCTCTTATTAGTCTATTAGATTACTCACATTGGTTAGGGTATGTAGGTTGAGTTCACTTATGATTCAATATTTGTTAGAGAGTTGTATTGTGACAATATCATTACATTTGGTTTTGTTGATCATCAAAATCAATTATATTCCTTCTCTCACTTTGTCCCTCCTTAATTTTCTTCATCATATTCACCTAACACATTCATTAAATCTTCTGGCCTAGATAGTTACAATTCATACTAAGGACACAACCACACTATATGTAAATTTTTTATTTCAATCTTATTGATTAATTTATGGAAATGAGGATTTAATAGGTAAATGTTTGTAAAAATAACAAAATATCTATCACATTTTAAAATGAAAGAAATAGGCAATAATGTTTCGGTAACACATGACATTGTTTTCATAAGGTATGAAAGTTTCATTCATTTTGAAGGAGGAAAAGGTGCATGTGTGAAAAAGTAATAAAAATATCATTTATGTTATGTTTTAGTTAATGTGAATGCTATAACCCCCCTTTTCTATTTATTCAGTCCTCGCTAATTCAAGATATGCAAAATTAGAGTTTACGAATGTTACATTTTGAGGATTTATTCAGTGCTATAAATATTCTGATATGTTTTTACACCAGAATTATGAATAACATAGTTAGAGAAATAAATGTATAATACCAATAGAATTTATATTTTAATTGGTTTCTTGCAACTTCTCTATTATGTTTTGTTTTTACTTCTTATACATGTGTATTTAAAGATATGGTTTAACTATTGGTTTGATTAACATTGTTCCTTCGTGTTTAATGATTTTTATGTGTTTTTATTCCTCTCTTACTTTTAATTTTTTCTAATAATATAAAAGGAAGATGATGTATCAATTTAATTTAATTATGAAACCCCATTCTATACTAAGTAAAACGAAGGTTCATTACCACTTAAAAACAAAAAAAAAACCCTCCCCACTTTTAACCAATCATATTGAGATGGGAAACTCCACTTCACACTTGCTAAAAATAGAGGCTCCTTAACATTGACTCAATATTTAGAACACAATATTCTTTGGGACCCCCTCTATTCAACCAAACACATGATGGGAAATCCCACATTGACATGACACTTGGAAAAAAATGAACAATATTCTTGAGAAACCCCACTTTATGCTGGGAAGATAATCTATCAATTCAATTTCATTGGCATGTGATTTCGTCAAGGGAATATAAATATAATGTCATTCCTGATGGATTTCCTTTTTATACGTATTTTTCATCTGCTAAAAGACAAATTTTTATTATATTTGACATCAATACAAAAGTTTTATGATATTTAATTGTATTGTGGAGTGAGATAACATTTATATTATATTCGGGAAGATGTTTTATCAATTCAATTTCATTGATATGCGATTTCAACAAGAAAATAACAATTGAAACCCTATGTATTATATATATAATTCTCATCATCATGTATATTCCCGAAATATAAAAGCTAAATTTAATCGCATAATAATTTTCTGATAATATTTGGTTATTTTGAATTATAAAGATAAATGTAAGCATTTTATATCATTATTTAAACAAAAAGAAATTTCTGAAAGATTTTCAAATTTAAGTAAATTGGTTTCTTAATAAAATGGATAAGCATCATTTATTTAAAAAGAATGTTTTGATTTTTGTGATATTAATATATTGGTATCTTTCATGTCAAAATATTTAAATTTTTATGCAGTAAAAAGAATTTTTTCCTCATATATAAATAGAAAAATTTGAATGATAATAATATTTTTTCTGAAATAAACACATTTTAAACTTACTATACTTTTAATTTTATTTATATATAAATATTTTTTATGCCTCAAATAAAATACTCTTAATTTACTCTTTAATTATGCATACTCTCTATGAAAATTAAAAAAAATATGATATTTCTTTTGTAATTTTTTTAATATTAATGTAAAATAATGTCTAAATTTTAAATCTTCACATAATAAATACTATATTTTACAGATATATAAATTAAGTGAGAAGGTAAAGGAAACATAATAATTTCTTTATTAATGCATTTTTAAATGAAAGGTGAAATGAGACAAATTGATGATATCATCACTGAAGCAACATATTACTACATTGGTACTGTCCTCACCCATTACATCGATGTCATTCTTATATACTCTCACTAGCACTCTACAACCTACGAGACATACTTCCCTATGAATTTCCCTTATGTATCCTCAGTGCTCTATGTTTGCGCCATATTGCACATGGCATGAGGCTAAGGGGCATGATGTTTCTAACTGTAGAGCCTACTGATGCCACATGAAGAAGCTTGAACCTAAAGTCAAATTTTTCCAAACTAAGAAGGTTACACAACCTTCCACTTCAAATCCCTTCTTTTTCTTTCATCAAGGGTATTGCGTGCACACCGATGTCGAATGTCAGGTTTTGCATAGGAAGCGTCCCATTCCCAAAAATTCTTCCTGTAATTATAAGTGTGGATATGATTCCTCTAAGAACTGACCTCCTTCCCCTAGACCAAATAGACCACAACCTACTCATATACCATCATCTCACCCCAATCCTAATCCCTGTATGTGACATTCGACGTGACATTCTCACCCAACTGTAAGATCAAACCGACGACACCTTGTTTGCTATGAGATCTAAAGTTCATAGGCAAGTCACTATTACACATCATGCCATTGAGGATCTCATCCTGAAGCAAGTTGACAATATCATCCCTAATACATTACAATATTTCCCCCATTGTGGATAGTTATATACAGTACATTGATTAAATCTTAGTTTCCTTCTTTGGCCTAAACCCTCACTTTAGATTGGGCTCTTAGCCCCCACTTTGATTTTAAACACTACCTTTTACCTATATTTGGGATCTCGACACCCCTTGGGTTTATCACACTATCTAAAATATCTCATTACATTCTTGTTTCGTATATTGTCTCAGCAACGCTTTCTCACCATATACACCCTAGTTTCTCCTACTGTTGGAGTGCATTGATCTCGAATCCACCTCTTTTTTCTTCGATTCACAATGATATTTCCTATTTAATTGTTGTGATACTCTATGCATCCTTGATTATGCATATGGACTTGCTAAAATTTATATACCCATTTGTGCTGTAACATCCTTCAATTGGATGTCTTGGAATTATTCCTCCTCTTGGATTCTTTACATTGCGTGGGTTGGGCTATTATATCGATCCCTTTCTCATCAAATTTACCTATTTAATCTCATTATCATAATTATTAAGTATCATGGTATCTTAACATACATACATGTAGAAAGTAAGAAAATGAACTTACATCAAAACATTAAAAATATCATCAAAATCATCATCATCATCACCATCATATATATATATATATATATATATATATATATATATATATATATATATATATTCAAATCAATTTTATACATCAAAACACTCATACAAAATGGCTGTAGCCCATCTACAATATGGTTCAAGCACCCTCCCCCTGTGGGGGTCTATAGATGCTTTGGAATGATGGGCCCGTACTAGTAGATCTGGTTGTGCGGGTCAGGGAATTTATACCATAGATCATGCTCCAAAGGCTTCTCCCTCCACTATCTCTAGGTGCTTCTATAATGATGTAATCCACTTTGCAACTGTCTAGGCATTTGAAAGGTGAGATTCCTACTAATGTACCAGGGAAACCTATGTCTGTAGTAAGCTCTACATCATCACATATATGCTTCCAGTATCAACCAATGTATGCACATCCTGATATCTCTACATTATTCAAGATGCCTCCCCAAATAAATGAATCGAGCCCATATAATATCAAGCCAACAGTGCGAACTAGATTCACTATCACTATAGTATCCTGGACATCCAACATGGGGTATAGGATCTCATGGTGGGAACTCTCAATCAGGGAGTGCCACTCCTCCACTTTCCACTCTGCAAAACCAAATCATGACACATATTACTCATAATATCAATATCACATAAACCGATAGCATGAATAAATCATCTAAATAAAACACATACCTAGATACCTAGGCCTCTCCATGATAGTCTGATTGTCTCGTGGCTTCCCAAAACCTCCTCCTCATCATCATTAAGATGAGGCTTGCCTCCTAAATATTGTGCCCACCTATTTTGGGGCACTAATATCATATCCCCTCTATGCCATGGTCTAGGCCTCTACATCAAATACACAATCATCTGAACCCTGAAAGCGTTAAGAAGCATGCTCCCAGCTACCACATCTTATGCTCTCTCAACCACGGTGTTGGAAGTCTTACTAATTTTGCTATGGTTCTCAGACCATCTCCGCCTGCATTCCTAACCTTTGGAAATGTATCTATGGATCCTAGGTCACATCCCTCCTCTAAACCATTGAATGCTATGATATGTGGTGGGCCCTTAATATCCCCACCATACCGAAACTTCCTTCAACCAGATGTGGCCACCACTTGTATCCTACGAGGTTATAATGCTAGGACTTCGACCTTTTCTCCTATAAACTCTCTATCATGTCGATACTAGTAGGGTGGAAATGATGGTATCACAACATACATTAGTCACCAAAACTACCTTGAGACCTTTCTCACTCCATGGGTCTCCAACCAATAAAAATAATGCCATGTCACCTCGGTGATGACATCCAATAAATATACCCTGGGCTGATTGGGCCACTGATCCACATTCTCTATGTGGGGATTGATTGTAACATCATCTAGAACCACATGTTCTAATGGCCAAAATTCTATGAGTGACCTCACTACCAACCCCTATGCCCACTAAAGTACTCTAAGGGCATGTGGTGCTACTTTCTGTGGTCTCCCTATCATCCTTTAGATCAGTAACTATATGCACCTAAAATTGCATGTGCTACCTTGTTAGAAAATGGTTACAAAAGTCCCCAATGATGATTCAAGTCCTTTCAAGAAGAAGTTCAAGCTCCAAAACCCATTTTCAGTGTATATTTGATTCCTAGACATATTTACTTAGCCTTCCCACACTTTTTCCATCTTTCTACCACTTTCTATGCATGTTTTGGTCTTTATTGCCAAGACCATCACCCTGCTTGGGCGGCATTTCTAAAACCACTGACCAGGCAGGGTGGCGGTCCTGACCATTTTTTCCAAATTCCTTCATGCGTATTTTTGACATACGACGATTCACTTAACGTCACTTTTAGCATGCATTCGTGGGCCAAATTGTCTAAAAATAGTTTTTATTGCTCGGTTCTCCTTCCCTCTTCAATTTATGCATGTACTTTAGTTAATTGGAACTGCCTCTTCTTTCCCTGTGCATGAAGGCACATCCCAACCCCAATTCTTATATATTCCATGCTTTTATTCAAATAAAAGGCTTTAGAATTTTTGTGTATCTTGCATTGTATTGCTGCCACAATCTTGCTAGGAATTGCATAGCCAAGCTCAGATCTCTTGTGATATCTCTCTTCTAATTGCATTGCATCTAGACTACCTTCAAACTGCCATTGCTCAAGCGCCATCCTCTTGCCGTTGTTCTTCCATTCCCAATCCCTTGGACTCATATGAACACTTGGAGAAAAAAAGGAACAAACTGAGGGGACAAATACATATACAACCAGATTTGCCAAAGCTCTTTCTTATCCAGGTTGGAATTATGTTTTGTTTTCTTTATTTGTTAAATTGTCAATTTCAAATCACTAGTTTGAGTTACATATCAAATAGAGTACTAAAATTGTTGATTTCAATAGGTTAGGCAATCACAAGAAGATCAAATCATTATAATTTTTTCTCTTTAACATTACCAGGGAAGTTGTGGGGAACAATAACTCTTTCAGGGTCATGATTTGTTCTTCACCTTTGAGGTATGGTTTGAAGGGTTTTGATTGGATTATGTTTTTTTTTTTAGATTAGATTCACATATTCACACAAGTAACCAACCACATTCGGCTGATTACTTATCTTTAGTTTATTTATTATATTAGAATGCATTGCTTAAAAACTAGAAAAGATCAAAAATATTTCATTTGATAGATTAGTTTACTTTTTATTGTTTTGATCTGATATATTGTGAAAACTCCAAAAACATAGATTAGATTTCCTTTAATAGTTATTTTTCTTATTAAAGTAATTTCATTTCATTATGTATGACCATCAACGGTCCACAACACGAAAGGATGCACAATTGTGATCCCTTGGTCCCACAACCCAACGAGCCAGAATTGATAAATGAAATTGATATAAGTTTACATTTGACAGTCTTACGCACACATGCAACTTTTGTTGAGAAAATATAACAAATAAATAAGGTAAACATCATTGCTAATCATGCCTACGATTATTGGATTGCTCCTGGAAATAGGGTTTGATTAGGCACATGACCATATAAGGGCCACAACCTCCACCAGTCTTTGGTTGTGATCCTCAAGTCCCACTACCCAACGAGCCTGCTAACGAGTTAGACAATGACACTAGTTTGCATAAATTATTATTCAGATCTTTACCACTTCCACCAGACATTATTGCACAACTTTCCTGGCACTAAAGGTCAAAAAATGAGCAGAAGGAGGCAGAAAGATGGGAAAAGTGTGGGAAGGCGAAGTAAATATGTCTAGGCAACAAATATACATTGCGAATGGGTTTTGGAGCTCGAATAACTTCTTGAAAGGACTTGAATCATCATTAGGGACATTTGTAACCATTCTCCGAAAATGTAGCACATGTAATTTTGGGTGCATAAAGTAACCTCTCATATATCCATGTCATCAGTAAAATTATGGGTCCTACAATCCTCTGACCACTACACCTAACCCTATAAAGATCATGCACCAATTGCACCCATATGGTGGTTCCCCAACTGAAAAAAACCTCATGATAAAAAACGTGTCTACAAGATGTAGTGCCACTCCTCTTCAACACTTATTATACTATGATTTTGATTTATCATAGACTATAGACATGGATCTTATTATGTTATTTTTGATTAGCATGATGTTAGATGGTAGAGATATTCTGACTATTGATATGTTGTGATTCATATTATGGTTTGTATGGATTCTTAAAATCATAGATAGACATTCTGTATTGATGATGACGATGTGTTATTAGCTTATATCTATATTAACATTCTAAATTCTCATCGTATTGACCATGTTTTGGTGTTCGAACTAATCTTGTGATCTCACTAATATTGGTGAAATGGTAGAACTGAAATGTCTATGAAATTATAAATGAATGATAACATTTCTTAGCTTTGATGATGATTTCATGTTATGATGATGTTTTTGATGGATGTGCATGTATTTCATTTTTGATGTATTTAATGCGGTCATGAGACCGAAGGAAGTAATGTTTGATTTTGCAGGTGATTGTATCACAACAAACAAAGGGTGGTAGGAGACCAATCGTAGCAGAATATTTAATGGTTGCAACAACGATCACCATGACAAATTTGTGTTATGTTATTGTTGTTTGTGGTTAGGATGTTAGGAGGTTCCCATGGGGGGATGACCTCGAATTGTGACCATGAGATATGTGTTGTTATTTTCACTTTTATTTTGATTAATTTTTGAGTGTGTATTTTATTATTGCATTATATATCACTTTTGTATTGTTGATTAAATGTACCCTTGTTTAGTAATTAAGTATGTTAATTAAGTTGAGTTTGAGATGTGACCAAAGGGGGACATTTATTTGGGTAGATATTGCTTTTGATATTGTGATTTGAAGTTGGATTTTAATTAATTTACTTGGTATGTACTCAACCCATCTCTCTAAATTCGAAATTTGACTTTCAAGCCAATTTTGGAGGCTTGTGGGACAAGTTAAGCTTGTCCCAAACCTCTTAAAATCCACCACCAACTATACCTATGATGCGAGGGGATTATTTTAGGATTCATTATGTGTTTTGGGGGAGAAAAGAGGCATTAATTGCACTCTCTTACAAAAGCTATTAATTTTTTCCTTTGGAGTATGGTTAATGGTTTGTGTGTGGAAGGAGAACTTGTCACATTCTCACCAACAAATTTATGAGCTTTGGGCTTGGTGTTTGACCATGTGATGTAGAGTTGAGGAGAAGTGATGTGACATCCTACATGGAGCCACCTCACCTTATTATTCTATTTTTCTATTTATACAAGTTTATTTGATGTGTTGGGGGTTACTCATTTTGGATTTTCACACTTGTTCTTTTGGAATTTTTCTTTGGTTTCTTACTTGGATATTTTGGAGATTGCTTTGGAGAGAATTGCTTGGTTTTGGAAGATTTAAATCTTATTGAAAATTTTGGAAGCTTATGATGGAAAGGCAGGGTCTATCTCTTTGTTTTCAATTACTTATTTGTGTGTGTTTGCAAAGAAAATGGTTGTATGTTTGTGATTTGTGTTGGGTTGGGTAGATTTTGGCTTTAAGAAATGGTGTGGGAGATGGAAAAATGAACCATTTTGGAAGGGAAAAGGGAAGGATGATGCATGGTGGAGGGAGTATGAGTAGGGAGTTCCACCTATGAGAGAGAAAATGGTTAAAATTTCTATACTTTGTGTATTTACATTGGGAGGGAAAAGGGATATGTTGAGGAGTTGTATGTGCAATTAGAGGTATCTTAGATTGAACCCCTATCTCATTTGGGAGTTAAAAGGAGGTGGTTCCCATTATTCTATTCTCACTTGGATTTGAATCATAAGCCTATGTGTTGAAATTTATATTTGTTTTATTGTATTTTGGTGTTGAGTGTAATTCTTGTATTGCTGGCATGTGTGTTGTAATGTGGAAGCAAATTTTAAAGTTTCCATTGGTTGCAAACATTGTTTATTTCACTATGGCTGGGGCTCGGGGGCCAATGAGGAGAATGGATTCTTCTCCTAATTGGAGTAAAGGTTGGGAGGTGACTATTTCCTACACCCCCTTCCTTGTTTATGATTTGAAGAAAAGGATAAGCCATGAAGTTAAAGATTGGAGGAGTTATATTATGTTGAAGCGAAAAGATCACCTTTGTAATGGAGCCTATGAAAGAGTCCTATTTTGTAAATTTTGCCATGTTATTTCCACTTAAAGTGGAAAGGTTGTAATTCTTGTATTTTAAAAAGATGCTCTTGCAAGTTTCTTTTATGAAATTTGCATTAGTTAGTGAAAAGAGAAATCTCAAAGTTGTATTTGTTGAAAAAGACTTATATTTTACCTTTTTGAATGTCGTATGAGTGAATGGAATGTTTTTTTTAAAAGAAGAACCTTATTCTATTTGTATGAGTTTTCTATTTGCAATTGAACAAAATGAGAATTTAGAAATTTTTGACGTTATATATCAAGTTGTAAAACAAAAAACAATTCCGTAATTTTTTTCCTAATTAAATCACTAGATTCAGTGTGGTTTTGAACGTCGAAATTTGTGGGCATCACACATATTGCAATCAAAAAAATAAGGTGGCTTCATTTACCTTATGATACAATATCCATGATACAAAACTCCCCATAACTACCTTCCGAATAGCCAGAATCCCTGCGGTATACAATTTGCTAAGATAAACACATAACATACTCTCATTATATGTACCGCTCCCAGTAGACCATACGGATAAGGCTCTCTGATTTGTAATATATGAACTAAGATCACCATACATGCAGGTTCCTCCAATAGGTAATCATATAATCCCATGTACATCCTCTAAAATAAATTCCATCTCCATGGTCTCCTATCCTGCCCACCACCGAAAGCTGTTGGACTAGGTCTTTAATGCGGATAAAAAAATCTGTAAAATATCTAGATCCAATAGTATCCTAGGCATTTTCATGTTATCCTGTAAAATTGACTAGGGAAATTTTGCAGATAACCATACCAAAATTTCGTTTTGGTCCCCTAAAGAAGTCTGACAACTTTCAAAATGGCCTAGAAACTCCCTTCCGAAAATCAAGTTTTAAGAGCTTAGCCTTTTTTAGCTTCTTTAGAGGCGGTGCAGTTTTTGGGGTGTCAACATTCCAAAAAATGTGCCTTTTTGAACTGGGCGCAAGAAATGTTGTGTCGACACCATGAAATGTGTGCCCCTTTAAAATCCTTTAGCGCAGTAAATGACATGCTAACATCAATAAATTTACGCCCGTAAGGCGCTAAAATTACATGTCAACATCATTAAACATGTGCCTAAAATGTACGCTAAGGCGCTGAAAGGTCATGTCAACACCAAAAAAAATGTGCGCTTAAGGCGCTAGAAATTTCATGTTGACATCCTAGGAAATATGTGCTTAAGGTGCTAAAAGCTTTATGTCAACGCACAATAAACTTGCGCCAAGGTGCATTTACACCCATGTCGACACTCTGAAAAGTGCGCCAAAGAAAGTTGGTGAGATAATTAATGCCGAGGTTTTCTATAAATAGGCGCTTAACACCTGTCATTTTCACGATTTGAAAATTGTGAAAAGTATTCTTCTGCGCCTGTCCGCTGTCCTAGTCACCCCTGCGTGCCATGTTTTTGAGTTTTTGGACCCCAACATCATCCTTCGTCCTTTATAAAACTGGGTAAGTGGCTTCTATCATCCTGGTTGTTGTTTTGGTTTTTGTTTCTTGGTAATTGTTAGGTTTTAGGGTTGTTATAATCTAAAAAGGTTAAATCTTAAATGAAAAACCTAACAACCCATAACCTTCTGAAAACCACCTTACCTCTCCTTCCAGATCTACAAATCTGAGAAGGCTCTGCCTCAGAAGAAGCCATCCTTTATACATCTGCTTGCTGCCTTGCAAAAAAGCCCCTCTCCTCCCTACCATTTTGCAAAACCAAAAGAGAGAGAGAAAGTCATGTAAAGAGGGAAGGAATCAAAGAAAGTGAAAAATCATTATAAACTTTGGTGCATTGTCCTTTCATGTTACATCCCCCATAGTCGTGCCTTGGCGCACTGTCCCTGCTTGCAACATACCTCTAACCTGCGCCCTGTATAATAACACTTAGCAGATTTCCTAAAGGCACAAGCGCATCCTGCACAACATCAACATTAGATGTTGAGTGCTCCAAATTCATGCCAAGCAGTTTTCCTTTGGTGCATTGAATTGCTTTGCAACATATTCCAAAATTGCACCTTGGGCACACTTATAAGCCATGCAACATCATCCTTTTCAGTGCCCAACTAAAGCAAATTTCCTAAGGCACAGGCACATGATCCTTGACATCAACATGGCATGTTGTATGTTGTAAACCGTGCCCCACGCTTTTTCCCTTAGCACCTCCTTCAGTCATGCAACACTCTTCAAAAGTGTGCCCTTTACAACCTTGGTGCAGTTTTTTTCCTATCAACATTGGTGCACCTTTTTACATGTTGACATCCCTAAAAGTGTGCCCAGCCTTTTTAAGCCTCTGCAGCATGCTATGAACCTACACCTTGCACCCTAAGCCTCATAATTGCTCATTCTTCTTTCTGCAATCTTTCATTATGAATAACATGACGGTTGACATGGCTCTTCTGTGTTAGACCTCCTTGATTCTCCTTACAGAACAACAACATCCATCATCGAGCTCACACATGTCTTCGTCAAGCAAAAAGCCAACCAAGTCTAAAGGAAAAGCAAAGTTGATAGAACAAGAGATGAAGTACAAATATCATAAAGTCAGGATGCCTGACTCATATGCAGAGAGTGATCTCGATATCAGAGACTCCGAGCTTGGGCACATTGATATGGAAGACTTTTGGGCGAGAACCAACCAGACAACTAGTGGCCCTTGGATGAACAAACTGGTGGGCAGTGGATTACACTTTGTAGCTGGGCTGCCAGTAAGTGCTGTGAATAACGAGTTCATCATGTTGGTGGCTCGATGCTATAACAAGGACACAAGATGTGTCGAAGATAAGGAGGGAAAGATGATCATCGACCTCACATCTTGTCATTTTGAAATAACCCTGGGCATTCCTCATCACAGGCAATATGTCGCCATAAGCCTAGAAGACTGCAAGAAGGCATGGGATGACAATGAGGACAAATGTATGCAAATGATGAATGAGCTCTATCTTAAGAACAAAAAGCCGGTGAGCAGATGGCCACAGACCATCCACCACAGTGACTTCAATGAGGAACTGAGTGATACAATCACCTTCCTGAACAGAATATTTGGGCTTCCTGATGCCCATTATTTCCATAAATGGATGTTGAGGTACTTAGAGACCATGAGCAAGAATGTGCTTGATCAGGGTTTTGGCTAGGGAGAAATCATCAGCGACACCATCTCTCAACATCTCCAACAGGTCCTCACAACTGGGAAGTTCTATATGAATTCCTATGTTGTATACGATGTAGCATCAGTGAGAGATTTCACAGGCCTAGCTCGGAATGGGGTATGGCCCCAGGTCAAAATATATGAATACTACCAGAGCTAAGGCTCGAGAACAACATCCCCTAGTTCTCAAAAATCAACGACGCCTTCTTCTATGAGGTGATTTGCCTATTGAGGCCAAATATGAGACATGGTCGGACCAGCCCGAGCGTGACTGTTGTCACAAAGAAGTGGGGAGCATTGTTCACATAGTTTCCCATGTTCACCTATCTCAGAGCAGTGAATTTCGAGGGTGAAATGACAAAGCTACCAAGGTATGCAGGGCCCAAGCTGATCCTCTTGGAGTTGTCAAGGCAACTAATCACATACCACGAGAGGTGCATGAAGAGAAAGAAGGGAGGAACTCCATTCCCCCTTACAGTGGGCTGATACACCTGCACCACACTGGCCAAAGCATGGGAAATGTATGCCGAGCTTGAATTGCTGAATCTAAAGCACAACTTCCCAGCAAGGCCCATCTTTGACTACCGGAGTTGCCTCCCAAGGGCCAAAATTGATCCCATACATGTCCCTGAGATCGAGGACATCTACATCGACCTGACACACGAAATAGATCTCAGGCGAAAGGATCACTCCCAGATGGCTCTGGTAGAGATCATCCATTATGGCGTAGCCATCATTCCAAAAGGATTCCAAGAACCTGATCAAAAAGTTGATAAGGTTTACCTTGACATGGATGGGGATGATTGGCCATTCACAGAGATCAATAGAGCCAAAGTGCCGAAGACCATTCAAGAAAGGGTTAAACCCACGCTGCAGCGCACTGAGCATTGGTGCAAATAGAATGGTCTCACCTACCTTGGAGTAGATTTCTCTACTTCTCCTTCAGGTAGAGCACCTCCAAGAATGGCCCAGGCACCAAAGGGAAAAGGAAAAGATAAGGAGGGAGAACCAAGCAAACAGGAAGAAACTCCTGAAAGCCCTCCTACTGCTTCTGAAGAGCAAGTGGTCGACCTGGTGTCTCCAGGTAAAGAAGAAGAGACCACCGAAGTTCCAATGGATACATCCACCCAGGATGTTATCCCAACTACAACCATTGAGGTACCCACCATTCCTTCTTTTGCTCCTTCTCCTCCCCCTGTCGTTGAAGCATCTATTCCAATGGATGTTTCTTCTTCTCTCCCTTCCTCCCTTCCATCTCCCACCTCTTCCATTTTCTCCTCTCTTGTGGATCTATCACCCGGTGTTCCCTCCATCCCATTACAGATCCCTTCTACCTCCATGTCCTTTTCTTCCCCTGTAGTAACTCCAGGCCCTACAAGCAGCAGCGTGTTGGACTCCTTGTCGATGCCACCACCAAGTGTCTCAATGTTCTTCCCTGCTGGCCTCTTCAGTTGCTTCCCCTTTCACCCCCGTTTCTTCCTCTATTCCCTCTACTCCCTCTCCCATAAGTCCAAGCTAGCTCTCTGACCATCTGGGTCAACTCAAAAGAAAGGTTCCCATAGCACCCATGGACTTCTCTGTCATTCCGAAGAAGGGACCCAAGAAGCAAAAGGCTATAACTCACTTCTCTAAGTAGCATTTCAGGAGAGAGAGTCATGGAGATTGCATACCCAGATCCCACCAAAGAGAAGAAAGATCTGTCTCCTACAGACTTTACAGTGACCCAAGTCACGATGGGAACCTCATCCAAGAGCCTACAAAGAGAGGCCTTATCTGCAGTAGATGCTCTCTGTAAGAAGCTTCAAGAAGCAAAAGAGGAGAAGAGAATACTCAAGGAGCAAAACAAACATCTTCTCCAAGCATTGCAGAGAATGGGCAACGCTCCTCCTGTAACTGCCGCCGAGCCTACTGAAGTTCTCAGTCAGGACAAGATAAATGAATACGCCAAGATTGGTGAACAAGGCATGGTAGTATCTTCTTGGATAGAGAGAATCCTCAGAGATAGTGAGGAAATAATCAAGAAATTCACAGGGCTCTACCAAGATATAGATTGGGAAAATAAGGAGCTACAAACAGTAGCAGGATCCCTCTATGAGGAGTTAGACAATGCTAGATTGCAACATGAAACATTTCAAGCAATGGTTGACTACTCATCTGACGACCTATTAAAGGTCAGCATCATTGATCACCCGTGGGTGCATAATAAATCTCTCGTCGCATTGGATTACCGGGTTGATTAAATGGAATTTATCCTGGACAGGATAGATAAAATCAAGGACGAAGCCCTGGATGCAAAATACAACATGGAGTAGACGGTTACCAAGATGTCTCCAGGGATGCTCAGTGAATCATTCACCTTGAGAGAGGCAGACAATACCATCCAGCTCTTTAAGGCTATCGCAACCCAAGGTTTGGCACCGGAGGTCACTTTTGACCGAGAATCAATCAATAACCTTTTGGCTTACCGTGATTTTATTAGATACTTGATTGAGGCATGTGAAGAGTGCATCAGAATACCAGACAAGCTCAAAAATGAAAAGCAAACTTACGAAGTCATTGACGACCATTTCAAGGGTCCTGATCATAATCAACTTTAGTCAATGATCAGCAAGTTTATGGAATACCAAACTCAGTATCACATCACCTCTCCTGATCAGAAGCAAGACACTCCATTGAAGCAAAGAGATGATGAGGAGTAGTTTCTCCTCTGGTGTACGCTTCTATCTTTTTTGTAAAAATATTTAAAAATTATGTTGGCATTTATGATGACATCATCCATATTGCATCATGGGATGTTGCCATCCAAAAACTTGTCCAAAGTCAACTTTTGACTTTTTAGATATTTTGTAAATATCTTGTAAGATATTTTGTAAATAGTGGTTGGTTTGTTTTTGTCCTCTTCCCTCCTCTTCTTCTATAAATACTAGAATACTTGTATTCCAGGTGGAAATTTTTTGTATGAAAAAAGAAGTGAAGAAAGAAAGACTTTGTGCTTTTTTAACAGAAGAAATATTAATATATATGTTCAGACTTTGTGCTCAATATATGTGTTATTTGCATTAGATCTCTCTTAAGTTAGATCTATGTTTTTATTTTGTTGGATTCATTCATATATTCATCAATATTGCTTTATTTGTTTATACGAGTAAGTTTGGCTCTGTTCACTACTAGCCTAAAGCATAAACCCTCTGACCTTTCTGTCTTTGGAATTCATTTCTTTTCTTCCTTCAGATCTATCCTTCCTCCTTTCCTTCTTCCTTAAATTTCTATTTGTAGTTGGAACTACCTCTACTGGGATGAGATCCCAAACCCCTTGAAGTTAGAATAGTGTATATTTCCACAGATTCCTGCTTGATAGAATAGCAATAAACTAGTTTTTCACTTTCCTGTCTCAAAGAGGGGCTATGTCCTGTACACTGTTGGCATGTTTCCCCACGACCTGTCTAATTCTAGAGCTTAATTTTCTCAATTCTAAAATTGAAACAAGTAAATAAAAACCAAAATTGATCGTGATAAACTTAATTTTCTATTCAAATTCGGTCACAATAAACCTAATTATTCAAATGATTGTAATTTTCACTCCCAAACTCCATAAAATACATGGTTTGTTGTGTCTTGGCTACAATCTCAAACTACTTATTTTGACCTATTACACGCATAATTTTAATTTTTTTTTAATTTTGACCTATTTTTGACACTATGACACAACATCTGTTCCATGGCCCCCTAGGTAGGTGATTTATGTATTTTTTTATTGATGCTCCTCTTATGTTTCCTTTCTATTTTACTTCTCTAGGTTTCTTATAGCGTTTATTGCACATGCACATATCACAACGAGTGACACTATCAGGCATGCATTGGTGGGTATATTTCATTTCAGCTAGTCTCTTATGCTCTTACTTTCAATATGTACTTTTGATATTGATCTTACGGAATTTTTCATTCCATTGACCACCCTATGTTTCACTATTGAGACATGCGGTGATCAACGACTGGAGTATATGTATACACCTAAGTTTTAACTTTTTCATATTTCATACCTATTACTAAAAATTTCCATTGTGCAGATAAGGGTCACTAATGCATCTATTTCTTGAGTGGGTGCCTTAAGGGACCTGTCAGGAATGGGGAATGATTATTCATGTAATCATTGTGGGTTAGAGACAATAAAAATAAAGAGTGTCACTATTTTTTCCTAACCTTAGTTGTCCTTGCATTAGTCATCCTTGTCCCTTTAGGTGTCATACACATTGCAATCCCAATACCTTGCTTGCATCTTACCACTTGGCACCTTGTCCATCCACTTATTTGATCCACTACACTTATTTTCACTTTGCATGACACATTACCTCACATCATCATTCTTGGATGATGCCATCACCCTTGGGAAATGATGTCCCTGTTAAGTTTTTCCCTTGCCAATGCCATCGCTTGCCAGAGGTGACTTTGTATATATTCTTGCTAGACTCTGACATTCATGAAGGAAGGAATCCCAAATCTTAGTTACTATCATCTAATCTAATATTTTACACCAACTTCACATCTGCTCTCTTAGCTTTTAGTTCATCTTACACTTGAATTCGATTCAATTGAATACTCTTCTTCTTGGTTGGATTGCTTGCATTATTGGGTCATATATAGTGATTTTAGGATAAGAACGATGTTCCCCTTCTCCATCTAATAATGATTCTTTCTCGGTGTATTGATTCTCTAGAAATATATATGCAACAGTGGCCACCCTATAGGTACAGTTGAGTGCTCTTACTCTCTTTTTCATTTCACATATATTAGTTCATTTCCCTTACACATTACTATATGTTAGCTTAGTGTTACATGTATTTCGATACTAGTTATCATATTGCTCTTATTTGATTATCTCCTTAGCTTTTCATTATTTTCATCTCAGTTACATTATGCACGTTTTCCTTATCTAGCATCGATCCATAACTCTTCTAACCTAATTACCGATATCTTAGCAGGGCACTCTCCTCTATCTTGACCGCGAGCCTTGGAAATCCTAGGTTGACCTAGTGTAGGAATTATTACCATCTATATATGCAACCCTAGCACTTTTTGTAGCCCCTTTAAGTCTATCCAATGTATTATGTTTCATGTGTTTCTCCTAGTCGTTGCCTTGATACCTTTGTAGAACAAAAGAATTAGGAGTACAAGTTATTGAGAAAAATTCTTGGCCTGCCATACACCATGTGACATGTCTACTATTTGACTGGGTTATTACACTTCTATTATGGTTTTTGGGAGAGGGTATGTTGAAGTGAGTGGTGGAACATTTAACAATGTTCTAAGTATTCCATCATTTTTAACTAATCTCTTATCATTTTATCAGATTACTCACCTTCGTCAGGGCATATGGGTTGAGTTCACTCAATATTTAGTATACGTCGGAGAGTTACATTGTGACAATATCATTGTAGGTGGTTTAGTTGGTCATTAGAATCAGCTATATTCCTTCTCTCACTTTCTCCTTCCTTCATTTTCTTCATTAGATTCACTCAAAATTGATGAAAATTCTAAGCTTGAATACATTTATGATGATGAGGACTTCTCTTCTAGCGCATATGAATGAAATAGTGATGGGAAGTCACATATAACATCTATTTGTTACCTTCCAAAGTTTGAGGAGTGATTTATTGATCCACCTACTTTTGGTCCACCAATTGTTTTTCAAGAAACATGAACTTTGATTCAAGACTCATCAAGCATCAGGTAGTCTTCTACACAGTTATAGGACCATCCACATTCCTTCTTTGTTGTTGCTTCAGATTCACCACCCATCCATGGAGTAGTTGGCACTTCTACCTTGCATGAGGAGTAGAGTTCCTTAGATAGGAACTAAACCTTGGTTAGAGACCCATCAAACACTTTACGACTTCATTCACTTTTCCATGGTGGACCACTCTTCAATGCATCTACTTCTGATCCACAATCACTCCAAGATGACTCTTTGCAGGATACATAGTGGCTTCAGATAATTATATCCTCAAGTGGGGCTTTTCTATTCCTACATTCTTTTCTTTGTCTCTCTTTTGGGGGGAGTTTTTTCCCACTAGGTTTTCTCCTTTTACTCCACTTTTTGAGAGTTTCATTGTATTTGGTTACCTTATCAAGCCTTGTTTCTAGGACCTACTTTATTTTCCACCAGCCTAAGCTACTGTTAATAGGGGTATTGGTGTAGGATATTATTTTACTTATATTTATTTACTTGTAATAAATTAAATCCTCGCCCTTGGTGACTCATCTTGCTTAGGTGGATTGAGTTTCGTAGGAGTTAGTATGATATGTATTATATGTCATTTTGTGTCATAATGTGTCATAAGAATTACATTTCCATTACAGAGTGTAACTTCCCTTTCTAATTTGGGAATATTCTCATGGAGGAGTTACATAGAACTCCTATATGGACACACCACTTGAGACATTGAGAGGTTCCTTATTTTACAACATTCTTCTTTCAATGAGTTAATTTCATATTGCATTACTTATTTGATCTTATTCAATGCATTGTTTATTAGAGATTCTGGCAGGAACTTTAATAAATATGTGATTGCACACATCTATGTCTAAATCCATATTGTTATATCTTATTTTGTATCAAAGGTAAACACTTTTGATGTTATTTAATTGTTCCTTCCTATTTAGATTTGGCTGTTTATATAATGGGAATTGACACTAAAAACATTTATATATGAATCTTTGTACCCATTTGGTCCTATTAAGGTAGAATTAAATTAATGTGATCTTTCATCAATGTGATCCACATTATAGTACTATATATATTGGGTTGTATTAGAGTTGAATTGAGGTGATGCAAATTTTTTATCAATGTCATCCTTACTATAATAAAAATCATAATCCCAATATATTCTACATTATTATGAGCACACGCAGACGCACGTGCACGCGCATGCGCACACACACACACACACACACACACACACACACACACACACACACACACACACACACACACACACACACACACACACACACACACACACACACACACACACACACACACACACACACACACACACACACACACAGAGAGCAATGCCTCATAAAATAGCATCTAAGGTGTGAGTTATGTCACAAACATAGTAGGGTTTCAAATTTAATCTATAAGAGATAGGCTTATTAATTTTCAAGAGTGAAATGTAACATATCTTATCTAATGTAAAATACATTAGCATATAGAATATACCACTAAAATTAGTCCTAAAATTATCAAAGTTGTTACCAATAAAATCAACATCTCAACCCCGAAGGCATTAATGATGCAAAGAAGTGCATATTTAATCAAACTGTTGGCATGAAATATTGTTTTATTAAATTTCATATATATATGAGATTATTTTTCAAATTGAAATCAGAAATAATTCTGTAAGGATTGAGAGTATTCTACAATATATAAATATGTAATAATTTGAATATGAAAGGATCAATTTGCCAGTCATCCTGATTTCCAAATTCTTTTGTTTTCCCTTATAGTGTGTTTTGTTTGCCCTTTAGATGTTTTGTAGTGCTTACGTGACTCTTTTGTAGGACCGAGTTTTCTGATCACCCCTACTTTTGTAACTCTCATATATTCTTATTAGTATGATGGGCATTTCCAATAATAAATCATTTGAATATTAGGAAGAAATATAGAATTTTAGAGAGATGAATATTTTTGTAGTTATGGATTGATGTTCAATCATACATTGAAAACTTGAAAAAAAAATTAATATATAAAACAAACAATTAACAATAACTTTAGATTCCATTTCGTCAAGGGAATATAAGTATAATATCATTCCTGATGGATTTCCTTTTTATACATATTTTTCATCTGCTAAAAGACAATTTTTTATTATATTTGACATCAATACAAAAGTTTTATGATATTGAATTGTATTGTGGAGTGAGATAACATTTATATTATATTCGAGAAGATGTTTTTATCAATTTAATTTCATTGATATGTGATTTCAACAAAGAAAATAACAATTGAAACCCTATATATATACAGTATATATATATGTTAATACATATATATATATATACATATATATATATATATATATATATATATGTATAGCATATATATACATATATATATATATATATATAGTATATATATATATATATATATATTATACCATAATATATGTATATATACATATGGATAATATATATATTATATATATTGTATATATATATATATTAATATATATTATATATATATGTATATATATGTATACATATATATTTATGTAATATATTGTATACATATATAATATATATATGTATATATTGTATATATATATGTATAGTATATGTATATATATGTATAATATATATATTATAGTATGATATTATATATATATATGTATATATATATAATATATAATATGTATATATATATATATAATATAATATATATATATATATTGTATGTATATATATGTATATATATATATATATGTATACATATATATATATATGTATATAATTCTCGTCATCATCTATATTCCCGAAATATAAAAGCTAAATTTAATCGCATAATAATTTTATGATAATATTTGGTTATTTTGAATTATAAAGATAAATGTAAGCATTTTTATATCATTATTTAAACAAAACGAAATTTATGAAAGATTTTCAAGTTTAAGTAAATTGGTTTCTTAATAAAATGGATAAGCATCATTTATTTAAAAAGAATGTTTTGATTTTTGTGATATTAATATATTGGTATCTTTCATGTCAAATTTTTTAAATTTTTATGCAGTAAAAAGATTTTTTTTTTCATATATAAATAGAAAATTTTGAATGATAATAATATTTTTTATGAAATAAACACATTTTAAAATTACTATACTTTTAATTTTATTTATATATAAATATTTTTTATGCCTCAAATAAAATACTCTTAATTTACTCTTTAATTATGCATACTCTCTATGAAAATTAAAAAATATATGATATTTCTTTTGTAATTTTTTTAATATTAATGTAAAATAATGTCTAAATTTTAAATCTTCACATAATAAATACTATATTTTAAAGATATATAATTTAAATGAGAAGGTAAAGGAAACATGATAATTTCCTTATTAATGCATTTTCAAATGAAAGGTGAAATGAGACAAATTGATGATATCATCACTGAAGCAACATATTACTACATTGGTACTATCCTCACCCATTACATCTATGTCATCCTTATATACTCTCACTAGCACTCTACAACCTACGAGACATACTTCCCTATGAATTTCCCTTATGTATCCTCAGTGCTCTATGTTTGAGCCATATTGCACATGGCATGAGGCTCTGGGGCATGATGTTTCCGACTGTAGAGCCTACTGATGCCACATGAAGAAGCTTGAACCTAAGGTCAAATGTTACCAAACTAATAAGGTTACACAACCTTCCACTTCAACTCCCTTCTTTTTCTTTCATCACGGGTATTGCGTGCACACCGATGTCGAATGTCAGGTTTTGCGTACTAAGCGTCCCATTCCCAAAACTTCTTCCTGTAATTATAAGTGTGGATATGATTCCTCTAAGAATTGACCTCCTTCCCCTAGACCAATTAGACCACAACCTACTTATATACCATCATCTAACCCCTATCCTAATCCCTGTATGTGACATTCGACGTGATATTCTCACCCAACTGTAAGATCAAATCGACGACACCTTGTTCGCCACAGATCTGAAGTTCATCGGCAAGTCACTATTACATAGCATGCCATTGAGGACCTCATGACTCGTGCTTGAAGCCACATCCTGAAGCAAGTTGACAATATCATCACTAATACATTACAATATTTTCCCCCTTGTGGATAGTTATATACAGTACATTGATTACATCTTAGTTTCCTTCTTTGGCCTGAACCCTCACTTTAGATTGGGCTGTTAGCCCCCACTTTGGTTTCAAACACTACCTTGTACCTATATTTGGGATCTCGACCCCCCTTGGGTTTATCAAACTATCTAAAATATCTTGTTACATTCTTGTTTGGTATATTGTCTTTGCAATGCTTTCTCACCATATACACCCTAGTTTCTCCTACTGTTGGAGTGCATTGGTCTCGAATCCACCTCTTTTTTTTAGATTCACCATGATCTTTCCTATTTAATTGTTGTGATACTCTATGCATCCTTGATTATGCATATGGACTTGCTAACATTTACATACCCATTTTTGTTGTAACATCCTTCAATTGGATGTCTTGGAATTATTCCTCCTCTTGGATTATTTACATCGCGTGGGTTGGGATATTATATCGATCCCTTTCTCATCAATTTTACCTATTTAATCTCATTATAATAATTATTAAGTATCATGGTATCTTAACATACATACACTGCCTTTACATCAAAACATTAAAAATCATCATCAAAATCATCATTTATGTATGTGTGTGTGTGTGTGTGGTATGAATATTAATAAATATATACTATATATATATATATAATAATATATATATATATATATATATATATATATATATATATATATATAGTATGTATGTATATAATATATATATAGTGTATGTATGTATAGTAATATATATATTGTATATATATATAATTATATAAATATATATATATATGTATGTATGTATATATTATATATAGTATATATATATAATTATCTATATATATATATCTAATGTATATATGTAGTGTATATATATATATATATACATACATATATACTTGATATATATATATATTCAAATCAATTTTATACATCAAAACACTCATACAAAATGGCTATAGCCCATCTACAATATGGTTCAAGCACCCTCCCCTTGTGGGGGTCTATAGATGCTTTGGAATGATGGGCCTGTACTAGTAGATTTGGCTATGCGGGTCAGGGAATTTATACCATAGATCGTGCTCCAAAGGCTTCTCCCTCCACTATCTCTAGGTGCTTATATAATGATGTAATCCACTCTGCAAGTCTCTAGGCATTTGAAAGGTGAGATTCCTACTAATGTACCAGGGAAACATGTGTTTGTAGTAAGCTCTACATCATCATGTATATGCTTTCAGTATCGACCAATGTATGCACATCATGATATCTCCATATTATTCAAGATGCCTCCCCAAATAAATGAAATGAGCCCAAATAATATCCAGCCAACAGTGCTACTAGATCCACTATCACTACAATATCCTGGACATCCAACATGGGGTCCAGGATCTCATGGTGGGAACTCTCAATCAGGGAGTGCCACTCCTCCACTTTCCACTCTACAAAACCAAATCATGACACATATTACTCATAATATCAATATCACACAAATCAATAGCATGAATAAATCATCTAAATAAAACACATACCTAGCTACCTAGGCCTCTCCATGATAGTCTGATTGTCCCATGGCTTCCCAAAACCTCCTCCTCCTCATCATTACAATGAGGCTTGCCTCCTAAATATTGTGCCCACCTATTTTGGGGCACTAATATCATATCCCCTTTATGCCATGGTCTAGGCCTCTACCTCAAATACACAATCATCTGAACCATGAAAGTGTTAAGAAGCATGCTCACAGCTACCACATCTTATGCTCCCTCAACCACGGTGTTGGAAGTCTTACTAATCTTGCTATGGTTCTCAGACCATCTCCGCCTGCATTCCTAACCTTTGCACCTGTATATGTGGATCCTAGGTCACATCCCTTCTCTAAACCATTGAGTGCTATGATATGTGGTGGGCCCTTAATATCCCCACCATACCAAAACTTCCTTCAACCACATGTGGCCACCACTCGTATCCTACGAGGTTATAATGTTAGGACTTCGACCTCTGATCCTACAACCTCTCTATCATGTCGACACTAGTAGGGTGGAAATGATGGTATCACAACATACATTAGTCACCCAAACTACTTTGAGACCCTGCTCACTCCATGGGTCTCCACCCAATAAAAATAATGCCATGTCACCTCGGTGATGACATCCAATAAATATACCCTGGGCTGATTGGGCCACTGATCCACATTCTCTATGTGGGGATTGATTGTAACATCATCTAGAACCACATGTTCTAGTGGCCAAAATTCTATGAGTGACCTCACTACCAACCCCTATGCCCACTGAAGTACTCTTAGGGCATCTGGTGCTACTTTATGTGGTGTCCCTATCATCCTTTAGATCAGTAACTATATGCACCTAAAATTGCATGTGCTACATTGTCAGAAAACGGTTACAAAAGTCCGCAATGATGATTCAAGTCCTTTCAAGAAGGTGTTCTAGCTCCAAAACCCATTTACAGTGTATATTTGTTTCCTAGACATATTTACTTAGCCTTCCCACATTTTTTCCAACTTTCTACCTCTTTCTGTGCATGTTTTTGTCTTTATTGCTAGGACTGTCACCTTGCTTGGGCGGTAGTTCTAAAACCACCGCCCAGGAAGGGCAGTGGTCCTAATCGATTTTTCCATATTCCGTCATGCATGTTTTTGACATACGACGATTCACTTAACTTCACTTTTAGCATGCATTCGTGGGACAAATTGTCTAAAAATAGTTTTTATTGCTTGGTTCTCCTTCCCTCTTCAATTTATGCATGTACTTTAGTTAATTGGAACTGCCTCTTCTTTCCCTGTGCATGAAGGCACATCCCAACCCCAATTCTTATATATTCCATGCTTTTATTCAAATAAAAGGCTTTAGAATTTTTGTGTATCTTGCATTGTATTGCTGCCACAATCTTGCTAGGAATTGCATAGCCAAGCTCGGATCTCTTGTGATATCTCTCTTCTAATTGCATTGCATCTAGACTACCTTCAAACTGCCATTGCTCAAGCGCCATCCTCTTGCCGTTGTTCTTCCATTCCCAATCCCTTGGACTCATATGAACACTTGGAGAAAAAAAGGAACAAACTGAGGGGACAAATACATATACAACCAGATTTGCCAAAGCTCTTTCTTATCCAGGTTGGAATTATGTTTTGTTTTCTTTATTTGTTAAATTTTCAATTTCAAATCACTAGTTTGAGTTACATATCAAATAGAGTACTAAAATTGTTGATTTCAATAGGTTAGGCAATCACAAGAAGATCAAATCATTATAATTTTTTCTCTTTAACATTACCAGGGAAGTTGTGGGGAACAATAACTCTTTCAGGGTCATGATTTGTTCTTCACCTTTGAGGTACGGTTTGAAGGGTTTTGATTGGATTATGTTATTTGTTTTAGATTAGATTCACATATTCACACAAGTAACAAGCCACATTCAACTGATTACTTGTCTTTAGTTTATTTATTATATTAGAATGCATTGCTTAAAAACTAGAATAGATAAAAAATATTTCATTTGATAGATTAGTTTACTTTTTATTGTTTTGATCTGATATATTGTGAAAACTCCAAAAACATAGATTAGATTTCCTTTAATAGTTAGTTTGATTATTAAAGTCATTTCATTTCATTATGTATGACCATCAATGGTCCACCACACAAAAGGACGCACAATTGTGATCCCTTGGTCCCACAACCCAATGAGCCAGAATTGATAAATGACATTGATATAAGTTTACGTTTGACAGTCTTATGCACACATGCAACTTTTTCTGAGAAAATATAACAAATAAATATTCTAAACATCATTTTTAATCAAGCCTAGGATTATTGGAATTCTCCTAGAAATAGGGTTTGATTACGTACATGACCATACAAGGGCCACAACCTCCACGAGTCTTTGGTTGTGATCCTCAAGTCCCGCAACCCAACAGGCCTGCTGACAAGTTAGACATTGACACTAGTTTGCGTAAATTATTATTCAGATCTTTACCACTTCCACCAGACATTATTGCACAACTTTCCTAGCACTAAAGGTCAAAAAATGAGCAGAAGGAGGCAGAAAGATGGAAAAAGTGTGGGAAGGCTAAGTAAAGATGTCTAGGAAACAAATATACACTGCGAATGGGTTTTGGAGCTCGAATAACTCCTTGAAAGGACTTGAATCATCATTAGGGACTTTTGTAACCATTTTCTAAAAATGTAGCACATGTAATTTTGGGTGCGTACAGTAACCTCTCATATATCCATGTCGTCAGTAAAATTATGGGTCCTACAATCCTATGACCACTAAACCTAACCCTATAAAGATCATGCACCAATTGCACCCATATGGTGGTTCCCCAACTGAACAAACCTCATGATAAAAAACGTGTCTACAAGATGTAGTGCCACTCCTCTTCGACACTTTTTATACTATGATTTTGATTTATCATAGACTATAGACATGGATCTTATTATGTTATTTTGGATTAGCATGATGTTAGATGGTAGAGATGTTCTGACTATTGATATGTTGTGATTCATATTATGGTTTGTATGGATTCTTAAAAGCATGGATAGACATTCCGTATTGATGATGACAATGTGTTATTAACTTATATCTATATTGAAATTATAAATTATCATCGTATTAACCATGTTTTGGTGTTCGAACTAATCTTGTGATCTCACTAATATTGGTGAAATGGTAGAACTGAAATGTCTATGAAATTATAAATGAATGATAACATTTCTTAGCTTTGATGATGATTTCATGTTATGATGATGTTTTTGATGGATGTGCATGTATTTCATTTTTGATGTATTTAATGCGGTCATGAGACCGAAGGAAGTAATGTTTGATTTTGCAGGTGATTGTATCACAACAAACAAAGGGTGGTAGGAGACCAATCGTAGCAGAATATCTAATGGTTGCAACAATGATCACCATGACAAATTTGTGTTATGTTATTGTTGTTTGTGGTTAGGATGTTAGGAGGTTCCCATGGGGGGATGACCTTGAATTGTGACTATGAGATATGTGTTTTTATTTTCACTTTTATTTTGATTAATTTTTGAGTGTGTATTTTATTATTGCATTATATATCACTTTTGTATTGTTGATTAAATGTACCCTTGTTTAGTAATTAAGTATGTTAATTAAGTTGAGTTTGAGATGTGACCAAAGGGGGACATTTATTTGGGTAGATATTCCTTTTGATATTGTGATTTGAAGTTGGATTTTAATTAATTTACTTGGTATGTACTCAACCCATCTCTCTAAATTCGAAATTTGACTTTCAAGCCAATTTTGGAGGCTTGTGGGACAAGTTAAGCTTGTCCCAAACCTCTTAAAATCCACCACCAACTATACCTATGATGCGAGGGGATTATTTTAGGATTCATTATGTGTTTTGGGGGAGAAAAGAGGCATTAATTGCACTCTCTTACAAAAGCTATTAATTTTTTCCTTTGGAGTATGGTTAATGGTTTGTGTGTGGAAGGAGAACTTGTCACATTCTCACCAACAAATTTATGAGCTTTGGGCTTGGTGTTTGACCATGTGATGTAGAGTTGAGGAGAAGTGATGTGACATCCTACATTGAGCCACCTCACCTTATTATTCTATTTTTCTATTTATACAATTTTATTTGATGTGTTGGGGGTTACTCATTCTGGATTTGCACACTTGTTCTTTTGGAATTTTTCTTTGGTTTCTTACTTGGAGATTTTGGAGATTGCTTTGGAGAGACTTGCTTGGTTTTGGAAGACTTAAATCTTATTGAATATTTTCGAAGCTTATGATGGTAAGGAAGGGTCTATGTCTTTGTTTTCAATTACTTATTTGTGTGTGTTTGCAAAGAAAATGATTGTATATTTTTTATTTTTGTTGGGTTGGGTAGATTTTGGCTTTAAGGAATGGTGTGGGAGATGGAAAAATGGACCATTTTTGAAGGGAAAGGGAAGTATGATGCATGGTGGAGGGAGTATGAGTAAGGAGTTCCACCTATGAGAGAGAAAATGGTTAAAATTTCTATACTTTGTGTATTTACATTGGGAGGGAGAAGGAATATGTTGACGAGTTGTATGTGCAATTGGACGTATCTTAGGTTGAACCCCTATCTCATTTGGGAGTTAAAAAAGAGGTGGTTCCCATTATTCTATTCTCCCTTGGATTTGAATCATAAGCCTATGTGTTGAAATTTATATTTGTGTTATTGTATTTTGGTGTTGAATGTAATTCTTGTATTGTTGGCATGTGTGTTGTAATGTGGAAGCAAATTTTAAAGTTTCCATTGGTTGCAAATATTGTTTATTTTACTATGGTTGGGGCTCAGGGGCCAATGAGGAGAATGGATTCTTATCCTAATTGGAATAAAGGTTGGGAGGTGACTGTTTCCTACACCCCCTTCCTTGTTTATGATTTGAAGAAAAGGATAAGCCATGAAGTTGAAGATTGGAGGAGTTATAATATGTTGAAGCGAAAAGATCACCTTTGTAATGGAGCCTATGAAAGAGTCCTATTTTGTAAAATTTTCAATGTTATTTCCACTTAAAGTGGAAAGGTTGTAATTCTTGTATTTTAAAAAGATTCTCTTGCAAGTTTCATTTATGAAATTTGCATTGGTTAGTGAAAAGAGAAATCTCAAAGTTGTATTTGTTGAAAAAGACTTATATTTTACCTTGTTGAATGTCGTATGAATGAATGGAAATGTTTTTTTAAAGAAGATCCTTATTCTATTTGTATGAGTTTTCTAAATTTACACTTGAACAAAATGCGAAGTTAGAAATGTTTGACGTTATATATCAAGTTGTAAAACAAAAAACAATTCCGCAATTTTTTTCCGAATTAAATCATTAGATTCAGTGTGGTTTTGAACGTCAAAATTTGTGGGCATTACACATACTGAAATCAAAAAAATAAGGTGGCTTCACATACCTTATGATACAATATCCATGATACAAAAGTCCCCATAGCTACCTTCTGAATAGCCGGAATCCCTGCGGTATACACTCTGCTAAGACAAACACATAACATACTCTCATTATATGTATCGCTCCCAGTAGACCATACGGATAAGGCTCTCTGATTTGCAATATATGAACTAAGATCACCATACATGCAAGTTTTTCCAATAGGTAATCATATAATCCCATGTACATCCTCTAAAATAAATTCCATCTCCATGGTCTCCTATCCTGTCCACCATCGAAAGCTGTTGGACCAGGTCTTTAATGTGGATAAAAACATCTGTAAAAAATCTAG